>QEPC01013329.1:226252-258736 GCA_003113815.1 Sphenodon punctatus | reverse complement strand
CTCACAGTCTGCTCGTGTTCTGACTACTCTGAATAACTTGGTGTCATCTGCAAATTTGATCACCTCACTCTTAACACCCTTTTCCAGATCATTAATGAATACATTGAAAAGAACTGGTCCCAGTACAGATCCTTGGGCCACACCACTTTTTACATCCCTCCATTGTGAAAACTGGCCATTTAGTCCCACTCTTTGCTTCCTATCCTTTAAGCAGTTACCAATCCATAGCAAAACACTACCTTCTATCCCATGGCTTTTTAATTTTCTCAAGAGTCGTTTATGTAGAACCTTATCAAAAGCTTTCTGGAAATTCAGACACACTATACCTGCTGGGTCTCCCCTTTCCACATGCTTGTTTACGCCCTCAAAGAATTCCAAGAGATTATAGTGAGGCATGACTTCCCTTTGCTAAATCCATGCTGACTCTGCCATTAAGCCATGTTTATCAATATGTCCAGTGATTCTGTTCTTAATGATAGTTTCCACCATTTTGCCTAGCACGGACGTCAAGCTTACTGTAGTTTCCAGGATCACCTTTGGAACCCTTTTAAAATATTGAGGTTACATTTGCCACCCTCCAGTCCACAGGTACAGTGCCAGATGCCAACGTTGTTACAAATTACTACTAGTAGGTTTGCAATTTCACATTTGAGTTCCTTCAGAACTCTGGGGTGAATACCATCTGGTCCTGGTGATCTGTTCATATTAAGCTTGTCAATTTGCTCTAGAACCTCCTCCAGGGTCACGCTGATTTGTGACAGTTCATTCAATTCATCACCTACAAAGTAGGTTTCTGGCGTGTGTATCTCCCCAACATCCTCTGCAGTGAAGACTGAAGCAAACCGTTTAGCTTCTCTACAATGTCCTTATCCTCCCCAAGTGCCTCTTTTACTCCCTGGTCATCTAATGGCCCAACCAACTCCCTAGCAGGCTTCTTGCCTCTGATATACTTGAAAAGGGTGCGAAAATACTCACAGACGGTTTGCTTCAGACCTTATGCCTTACCAGGATATATGAAGGCTGGGTGTTGTTCTGAGTTTGTATTACCCAAATATGTCCCCCTGAGGGTGGCTTTGTATGGGTCGTGTAAAGAATTATATGCTGACCGGTATTGTAATTTACTTTATATTATGCTTGTTTTATTATGTGTTTTAGCTGTGATATCCATGGGGCTAACAACGTTTAATAAACTTTACTTACTACCTGAAAAAGGTTTTATTATTTGGTTTTGCCTCTTTAGCAAGTCTCCTTTCAAATTCTTTCTTGGCCTGCCTTATTAGCACCTTACAGTTACGTTGCCAGTGTTTATGCTCCTTTGTATTTTCCTCATTGGGGCTAGCTTTCCATTTCTTAAAGGATGCATTTTTGGCTCTAATAGCCTCCTTTGCGTCTCCATTTAGCCACAGTGGTAGATGTTTAGTCCTCCTGCCACCTTTTTTAACTTGTGGGATGCATATAATCTGGGCTTCCAAGATGGTGCTTTTCAACAACCTCCACAGCAGCAGCAGTGTGAATACTAAAATATACTTGTTTTTCATGTGACCTTATATCATCTTATAGTGTTGTGCTGTCTTGTGAGAGCCTCTTTGAATTTTGTCTTTCTTCCTGCATGATCTGATGCTTGAGAAAGTTGAACTTTGAATCTTTATATTGGTTGGTTGGGATGTTTTGGTGGGCTCACAGTGGAAAAAAAACCCAGACAAAATACAGAAGTTTTTTCAAAGAACTTATTTAATGACATAGCTGTTTGGTGACTAAGGAAACTTAGAAAATAATTGCTGATTCTGTATGCAGACTTGTGTGGTTTTAGTGTTTTTGAAGGAATAAATAGCCGCATTAACCACTTTGCATTTTGCCCCCAACTCTACTTGGCATTTGGGATCGTACGGTTTTTTCCATATATTTTTCTCTCTTGTTCACTGGTCTGGGAGTTTTCAGCTTGTAGGAAGGACTGAAAGTGCAAGGTCAGAGGTGGGAAATCTTTTCCCTCCCAGGAACCAACTGCAGCATTTATGCTGTCCATTTTTGGATTCCACATAATCCTATTGGGTTTTGCAGCATTTCCATACATTTTACTTGCAGCCTACGCTGCCTGTGTATTTCAGATAATGTGATGTTTGCCTGAATTGTGCCTTAAGTAAGGTACTGGAAATTTCTGTAATTTGGGCTAGTTGTTATGGTACTTCTGGTTTCTCTGCTATGGTACTCCTGCCATTGAACACATTGTCTGCTGGTGATTATTGGAGACAGGTCCCTGCCCACGGCCTACAATCTAAGGCCCTTTTCAAACGGATCAGGAGAAGCCACAGTGCGGGAGGGGATGGGTGTACATCATGGCAGGTGTGTGCGGTCCATCACACGGATGCATACCCATCTCCACCCACCTTCACACACAGAGGCATGGCCGTTCTGTCCAACGCCTCTGTGCGTGGGGGATCGGTGGAGATGGGTGGAGCGTGGAAGTGCACATGCACCCCTACCCACTCCCACCAGCTATCACATGAAGGTCTCATCTACCCAGTCGCACACATGGGGGGTGGGGTGGGGTGTATCTTGGGTGAAAAAGGCCTAAGAAGGAGAAGGGTGAGGGGAACACAGAGAGAGACAGACAGACAGACACACAGTCCTGGTTTTTACAGATGGGGAACTGATGCTGTAAAACTCCATATTGAGTTAAAAATTCTGGTTCGCCCTGCCCACCCTTGGCTTGGTTCCACCCACCACTGCACTCATGTCCCAGAAAAGCAGCTGATTCCACATGTGCCAGACTTGTATTGAAACAAAAACACCCCTTCCCTGTCTGCGAAGAAGCTGTGCCCAACCATTATCCCTAGGCAATGCAAGGCTGATGAAGCTTTCTCCTGACTTGTAATCTTCACAAACTACTTGCGTTTCTCCCTGAGCACACTGAAGAGAGCTCTTACACTGGCATGCCTGCTCCATACATTTTTTACATCAGGGCCATGGACAGTAGAGAGAAAAACTGGAAGAGCAAATCCAAGGTAGTAATAATATAAGCATTTATGATCCAAACTTACATGGTTTAGCAAAGTAGAAAGCTTTGAGCCATCTTGAATATTCTTTTCCAGGATATTCAGGACTTTCACTGTTTTCTCTGTTGAAAGCTAAATTGAAAGTAAAAACATGAGTCAAAACAGCAAAATAAATGCAAGCAAGTAAACTGTGGGGAAAAGCAACCTGTGCATGGAACACATGCCATACTACATAATTCTGGTATTAAAGTTAGATTGGTCTAGCCACAGTGGAACTACTACTAAGCATGATGTCTCTGACTGGTAATTAAGAACAGCAAAATCCCCTTAGCCTTTTTTTTTCTGTTCAACACCTAGACAAAATGTATTAATGTTTTTTGAAAAGCTTAGCTAACGTGAGTTAACAAATGCGACAGAGGCCTGCAAACCACCAGCATGTTTGTCGGTGCCTCACCAGATGGGATCACAGCCTGGGTTACCGTACGCTGCATTGGGCCAAAGCAGGCCATGGCGGGCTATAACATTTGTTATGGCCCACTGTGACCTGGCTCAAATGGGGTCAGTCATGGCTGCCCGTCATTTGGGGGGGGGGGGGTGGAGGGTGTGCTGGACGCAGTCAGGACCATGTTGGCAGTGGGTACCCAACCTAGATTGGGTTGTGATGGCAGCATTCCACTGTTGCTTCTGTTTACACCCATTGTTACTTAAAATGCTTAATTGCAAAAATCTTGAACGAAGGACAATATGAGGTCAGTTTGCCACCATAATCAATACATATGACTTCACTTCATAGACATTTTCTAGGGCTGTAACTTGGTCTTCGGAATACTTCGGAAATAGCTGAAGATGATGGTCTTTGGTTCGGAAAGTCCGAACTCTAAAATTTTAAAGACCAAAGCTATTATTTGGAAAACTTCAGAAACTCAGGAAACCGCTGCATGCATGGGAGGCTGGTTGACAGTGGAGCTTCTCCTGGAAATGAAACTTAGTGCCGTATTTGGTAGGAGGGGGGTATGGAAGGGGACAGTTGAGTGATGGTAAGCCGGATGGCAAGTTTTGATTAGCAGACCAAGCCAGATGGCAAGCTTTTGATTGGCTGGCAGGGCAAAATAAAAGTGACTACAGACATTTTGACCATTCTCTTTGGTGAATTTGGCTGTGTGCTACAGTGCTGCTGGATCTAAGTAACTGGCTGGGGGGAGAGGGATGCCTGTCCTGTCCATAGGGCCAATGCTGGGGTATGGGGGTTACCTTTACCATGCCAAGCAGTTTTTTAAAAGAAAAAAAAATTGGGTGCCACATTGCTTCCAGTTCTGCTTGGTTAGCACTTGGCACCATGAAGCCAGAAGAATCTCTCTGCCTGACTCCACTTCCCCTTGCCTGGTCTGTTCCGGTTACCAGTGTCACAGTGCCAATGCCATGCCAAGAGGGGGTGTGTGTGAATGTCTGGTTTCTTTCTTTGCAAAGAAACCAGACCATTTATTCTTCATTTAACCCTTCTGGTACCAGAGGTTTTTTTTAAAAAAAATATATATTTATTTTTAACATTTTCATTACATCAAACTATATAGACTTTAACTACAGAATTGTGGACCATATTTGGGGATAGAGAAGAGAAATCCCCATACAGCTGCGGTCCTATGTTCTATTTATATTTCATGTGACACACCTTGATTTTTATATTTCTGTTGAACAGATTGACATCTGTGTTGCATTGGAGTTAGAGTTTTGTTGGATTAATGACCATATGTTATTCCATACAGCATAAAAGCCCTCCAAGTCTTGGTGCAGATCCGCTTGAATTCGCTCCACTGTAATTACATACCAGAGTCAATTTATCCATTTAGTAAAAGAAGGTTTGGACTTAGACTTCCAATTACATACTATTGTATGAATAGCAGCCAGTTTTAGTTGTTGACAGACCATTTTTCTCTCTTTTATTATTTGCAGATCCGGGAAGATGCCTAACAACGCTATCCTAGTCTGAAACGGTATTTCCACCTGGGCTATGTCATTCAACATTGGCCAGATTTCTTTCCAGAAATCATTTATATGGGGGCACTGCCACCAATAGTGCATCCACGTTCCCGTTTCTTTACAGCCCTGCCAACATTCTTTTGGGTTGTCCTTATTCATTTGATTTAATCTTTGTGGAGTCAAGTAGATTCTGTACGTGTTTTTTAGTTGTGGTTCCTTTACTGCTAATGATTTAGATGTTGTTTGCATGGCTTCCCGCATTAACTTCCTTTTCTTCTTATCTATTTCAATTTGTAGGTCGTCCTCCCAGGCTGACGAGTATCCAGCATCAGGTAAGTTAAATAGTCCATATAAAATTTATATATTCATGATATAATATGTCTTTGCAAGGGATCACCATAGATGACTTTCTAGATCATTTATTTTTCTAATGTAGTTCTGCTTGTCCATCTTGTTATTAAACCTACTCTTAATCTTTGCATATAGCATAAATCCTGGATCTCTTCCAATTTTCTGTATAATTGTTTCAACTGTCAGAATATCCTCTTTTACAAATAAATGATGAGCAAATTTTAGTCCTTTTGATTCCCATTTCCTTTTTGTATCATCCAAGATACCTGCCCGTCTAGTCCATTGACCGAATATGGGTGTATAAGGGTTTCTTTCTTTTATTATTTCTGCCTTTCTTAGACTTGACTTCCAAGTTTGGAACACTGTATGTATGAATAGATGGTCCAGTCCCATTTGTGATTGGATTTTTTGTTCATCTATTAAAAAATACTTGAAGGTTGTGGTCTTACATTGTTCTTTTTCGAGCTCCAACCAATCTGGTGAACTTGTATCATGGTACCACACCTTGACGCCTCTTAAAACTGATGACCAATGATATAATTTTACATAGGGCATATTCATCCCACCCTGCTCCTTTAGGGTATATAGGACTGACCTCCTGATCCGGGGTTTCTTCCTATTCCAAATTATGCGAGAAATGACTTTGTTGATTGTTCCAAAGAATTCTTTAGGTATCTTTATCGGTAGCGAAGTTTGTCTTATATAGTTCCTTCCAATTCTTTGTGATGTTAATTCCCGGGTATTTGATGGCTCTTTTTTGCACATTAAAAGGAGTTGACTTTTGATATTCCTCCCTAGACAACTTATTTTCATTGAATAGCAACATCTGTGATTTTTCAGCATTAATTTTGTGCCCAGATATAGCGCTAAACTGATTTATAACATTCAATAAATTTGGCACAGATTGAGGTAGATTAGACAAGAATACCATCATATCGTCAGCGTACATAGTCAATTTATATTCCACCTTACCAACTTTTAGCCCTTGTATTTCCTACAAGTTCCTTATAGCTATAGCAAGAGGCTCAACTGCTATGTTGAATAATAATGGGGACATTGGACATCCCTGCCTGGTGCCCCTTGTCAGCTCGACTCCCTCCGTAAGTTCCCCTTCTATAATGATCTGTGCTTTGGGGGTTTCTATATATTAGCTTTACCCATTGTAGAAATTGGCCTTTTATACCCATAGCTTGCATCGTTTCAATTAAACATTGATTCTCCACCATATCAAAGGCCTTCTCCGCATCCAGGGATATGACCGCCGCTGGAGCCCTGTTGCCATTGACTTGATGAATAATATCCACTACTTTGCATATATTATCTATACCTAACCTCCCAGGCACAAAGCCAGTTTGTTCTGGTGCTATTATATGTGGCATCACTTCCATTAGTCTATTTGCCAGAATTTTTGTGAATATTTGTGCGTCTGTATTGATTAGTGATATGGGACGGTACCCACTACAGACTTCTAGATTCTTCTCAGGTTTTGGGCACAAGGTTATGTAAGCCTCATAAAATGAACAAGGCATTTCCTGCTGTTTGAGAAATGAATTAAACATTTTAGTTAATAATGGGCAGATTTGTGTTGTAAAAGTTTTGTAAAATTCAGGCGGAAAACCATCTGGGCCAGCAGCTTTGTTTTTTGGAAGGTGTCTAATAATCTCTAGCACTTCTTTGTTGTCAATTGTCCTACTGAGAAAATGTTGTTGATCTATATTTATTTGAGGGAGTTTAATTGCTTGCAGAAATTTGTTTATATTATCTTTTGTGGAGTATCCTGTCTTGTATAGTTTTCATAGAATTTGAAAAAGCATCTCTCTTTCTTTGCCTTTTAATATATTTGATGTGGGAGTTTCCCGTATGAATGGTATATCTTTTTTTTTTTTTACTAGCCAAGCCAATACTTTGTCTGCTTTATTTGCTTTGTCAAAATAATAGGCCTTGGTATATCTTAATTTGCTGATTGTGGCTTCTGTTTCAATTAGATTTACTTGAGATTTTTAACAATGCAATGTTTGCCGCATTTAATTTGGGTTGTTTTGCCAATTGTTTGATTTGTAAGTAAATTTCACTAATTCTTTTATTTTTTTTCCTTTTTCAGGTATGCGCCCAAGGAGATAAATTTTCCCCGAAGGACTGCTTTAGCAGTTTCCCACAATATTGATGAGGAGTTTTCTGGTGTATTGTTATGTTGAATAAATTCTGTGATTTGTTTCTGTATTTGTTCCTGCACCCATTTGCTATTCAAATAGAATTTTTTAACTCCCATCTTGGTTTTTGTCTTTTATGATTTCTCTTTACTTTTATTTCTAATACCAAAGAGTTATGGTCAGAAAAAGGAATAATTTGTATATAAGCCTTTTCACTCCTTTGTAACAAATCATGATGTACTAACATGTGGTCAATTTTAGGAGAAACTTTGGGTGATTTCAGACGTTACGAGATCACAGTGAACCACGGTGAATACCCACCGTGGTCAATGTGCCTCGAACATCTGTTTGGCGGCCGCCAGATGTTCGCCATGGTCAATCTGCACGTGGGG
Organism: Sphenodon punctatus; assembly: GCA_003113815.1. Classification (NCBI taxonomy): domain Eukaryota; kingdom Metazoa; phylum Chordata; class Lepidosauria; order Sphenodontia; family Sphenodontidae; genus Sphenodon; species Sphenodon punctatus. The sequence continues at coordinate 250,873 of QEPC01013329.1, read as the reverse complement.
TCAATTTCAACCACGCTTCCCGGGCTCCCCGGGGGACTTTCCTGGGAAGCGTGGTGAAAGTGATCCACAGCGGGGACCCAAAAAAAATCACGTCTGGCTGGGCACCACGGGCCAGGATCACCGGCGGGATCCCGGGCCGTGGCGAAGTCGGCCAGACGCTGCAGCCGCATTGGCCCCGCCGCCAGCCCGTCTCCCCAGAGGGCGGGCGGCGTGGAGCGTGGAGGGGGCGGGGCCATGTGGCCTCACGCTGCGCCACGTGGCCCCGCCCCCTCCCAGATTCCCTGCCGGGATCCCCCGGCACGTCTGATACGGCGTGACGGGGTCATCCCGGTGGGGGATGAATGGGTTGTTTTCAGTACGGGGCCAACTGGCCCCGTAACGTCTGAAAACACCCTTTATGGGGATTAGAAAAGAAAGTGAATTCTTGTAGATTGGATGGAATATTCTCTATATTTCTTTCAGGTCATATTTTTCTATTAATTGCACTATTTGATATTGCTGTTTATTTAATCTACTTTTTGAGAATAGGTCGAGTGGAGAAAGTGGCGTGTTGAAATCCCCTGTAATTAATGCCATATCTTCTATTTCCTGTACCACGCTAGGGATTATTTCAGCAAAGAAGGCTGCTGTATTGTTTTTAGGGGCATAAAGTGTTGTAATGGTATATTTTTCATCATTAATATTTCCTTTCAGGATCAGGAGGCGCCCCTCTGTATCTTTATTTATACTATGAATTTGAAAATTAAATATTTTGAGAACACCAGTATACTTTATATAATTTGTTGCAAAATCTAAAATTATCCTGTTTGAGTAAATGTGTCTCTTGAATTGTAAATATGTGTGGATGAGATGCATGTATATGTTGCCAGACCCTCTTACGCTTGACTGGATTATTCAACCCACATACATTAAATTTGCCATTTAAAAAAATATTTTGTCTCAATCCATTTTCTTTTTCCCCCCTTTCTTTTGTTAAGGGCTAACCTGTGTTCCTTTCCCTTCTTTATACTTACTATCATTTTTATAGATTCACCAATGCATTCACATCTGCTTATATCATCCATTATGTCACAATTATTTACTTGTATCTTATCAATCTACAACTATATACCTATCAACAATATAACGTTGTAAATCCCACCCTCTTTTCCCAACACACACAATCCTAACTATTACTACTCGCTTATCACTCAATCCCAAAATGAAAAAGAAAATGGGGGCGGGGGGGTGAATTCGGAGAGCCGTGTATTGTGGGCTTTCTGCTACCCGCTGACCCCTATCTATTCAGTTTACATATCCAAAAAAGATTTTACATCAAGATACTATACTTTGACTCTGTCCTTCTGCCAGTTCGTAGTGCATTTAGCTACTAGTGTCTCCCCTTAGGTTTTTTGCCATATAGTTCTCCAACTCTGTTTTGTCATTGAAATATCTTCTTTTTCCTTTATCAATAAATGAAAACTTGGCTGGGTATAAAATCTGAGCTTTCAATCCCATTTGATTGAACTTTTCTAATTGTGGTTTCCAAGCTTTCCTTCTTTGTACGGTATAATATACCAGGTCTGGATATATTGATGTTCTATTGCCTTCATAGGACAAGTCTCTGGTGGTTCTAGCTGCTTGTAATACTCTCTCCTTATCTTGATAGCGCAGAAATCGTGCTATTATTGCACGTGGAGGGGCCTGATCCCTTGGCTTTGGCCTGAGGGATCTATGTGCCTGTTTAATTTCAACTGTGTGAAGCTCCTGCTTATCAATAAACACAGCTTTGAAGATTTTTAGTAGAAGCTCTGTGGCACCGTTTGCTTCCATCCCTTCCAGGATTCCCAGGAATCTTAAATTGTTTCTTCTAGACCTGTTTTCTAGGTCTTCTAATTTTTCCTTCAATATAGCGACGCTCTCCTCCACATAAGACACATTTTGGTCCTGTATATTGTTGTGATCTTCCTGATCACTAATACGTTGCTCCATGGCGTCAATTCTTTTGTTAATCCCCTCCATCTGAGTTTTCATTTCAATTAAATTAGCTTTAATTGTTGTTATACCTTCTTTGTTAAATGTCAGGTCATCTTTAATAGCTTTAAACAAGTCCAGTACCTGTAGCAATGAATCTGGGTCCCCCGTTTCCTCTTGCAGTGTTCCATCCACCATTTTGTGCTGAGCGGTCTTGGCTTTTCTTGCGCTGCGACGGGGGAGTCAATATATGTCTATTGTAGAGTTGGGTTCTTTTTTTAGCTTGGCTCATTCCTCTACAAATTCCTTTCAATCTTTAATTTCTTTTTGGATATTACTGTGCTCAGTATCGCTGATTTTATATAGCGGGTCAGTGGGAGCGCAGCCACACACGACCTACAGACTGTGCATGCCCATTCGGCCCACGAATGTCTGGTTTCTTAATTTTGTGACTGCTGGGGCCTGGGCTTGCTGGCTTTTGGTGGGATTCATTTCTCCATGCACTTGCAGACAGTTTTGCGGGTTGTCGTCTTCTTCTTGAGCGACTGTCCCTTGCTAGTCTGCATTTTTGTGACTGCTTGGTTGGCATAACGATTAAAGTGGGTGAACTCACTGCTGATGGTGCGCCATGCTGTGAGTACACTACTGTTTATTTGTTTTTTTATTTCTGCATGCAGTTGCACTTTTGTGGGTTGTCTTCTCGAGCGATTGTCCCACTCTTGCTAGCCTGCTTTTCTGGGTAGTTCTTTGGCTTTAGGTTCAAGAACTTTGCAACAACTTTCCGAAGTTTATAAAGTTTTCCAAGGTCTGAAATTCCAAACTGGAATTTGAAACTTCAGAAACAGTGCAGAAGAGCCGCCGATTACTCGGAACTTCGGTCTTCGTCCCAAGTACTCGGAAGTACTATTCGGTACAGCCCTAAAATGTTCTGCTCTGAAGTCCAAAATGTAGTCATCGATTTGTCCTAAATTCTTTATCTATAATACTTGCCACAAAAACTGTACCTAAATCAGACTAATTTCATCCTGGCAAAAAACATTGGAGCCAGCAACTATTGAAAAATTCTTCACCCCACCCAGCTGCTGGTAAGAGCTATATTGTTTTAAAGTTTAGTATAATCTTTTATAAATAAATGTACAGTTTTAGCACAGCTTTGGTATTGGACCATAACAAAATAGTTCTATACAACTTGATGTTTTACAAATTCAACCAAGAAATTATTTAATGGAAAGTAGATTTCATGCATTTAAACATATTTGTTTATAAGTTTCATTTTTAAGGCAGTAACAACATACCTTGTCCATAATGCCCATTGCCTTAATTTTTGCAGATTCGCTGCCCAATTCACTAAGCTGATGTTTTCCTAGTAGCATCTCCTGAGGCATCTCATCATCGTCCCCTTAAAAAAAGGCAATTTACATTCACCTTTTCTAACAAACCTTTAAACACTGAACAGTACTCTATAGCTAACATTTTCAAAATAGGGATTCTTGAAAATGTTACCCTAGACATTTAAGAGTTTAAGCATTTTAAGAACTTAAGAAAGGGATTTTAGTCTTATTTTTTAAAGTAAGAGACAGGAGTCTAAGTGGTAGCTTTTAAAACACCGAAGACTTCTAGGAGTATATCCCGTCACTGAAAGTTAGCAAAAGCTGTCTTCTTAAATCCTTTACATACTTTCCACCTTAAATGTTTCAACTGATGGTTTGTAAAGCTTTCCTTGAGAGTTAACGTTCTGTATTTAAAAAGATCACATTATAAATTTTTCCTAATATTCAGTCTAAATTCTTCCTTCTATAACTGCAGATCATCATTTCTACCACTTCTTGAATTTCACAAAGCCCTGAAAACCATTACCTTCTTTCTTAAATGTAGCCTTGCCAAGGTACAAATAACACGTATATATTAATTATTATTATTATTATTTGTATATTGTTTTTATAGGACGTAACCCTAAAGAAAACTCCTCCACCCATTTTATGTGCAGAATGATTATCCACCTCACACCAGTAGCCTTTGGTTTGTACTGGTAGTAATTAGTATCCTTTCTGGGACTTGCAGGGAACAGCCATTAGAGGAAAAGGAAGAGCCCATCTGAGGGTGCAGAAGGAGCCAGTCAGAGCAGAACAGCATGCACCACAATCGAGTCACACGGAAGAGACTCCAACAAAAGTACTTTGATTTGGGTGGTTTTGTCTAATATAATCGGAGAGAAAATCAAGATGTATTACCAAATGCAGTAAAGTCCATGTCTTCCAGATTTTCCAAAATATTTTCCACTGAAGCGGTGAACCTCTTAAAAGTTGAAGAATCCATCATTTCTGATGAAAACAAAAAGTATATATATGCTCCAAGTTATATAAAACATAGACAATGCAAACTGAAGGAACAAACAAAAACTACTTAGCCCTGCTAAAAACAGTTACCTTCAGGTGTAAGTTTAGGTTCATAAGCTTTCCTTTTCTTTTGTTTCTCTCTTTTCTTCATTTTTCTAGCCACTAGAACAAAAAATTGAAAACAAAGAATTTTAAAATAATTGCTTTTGTTTCACTGTACCACATGAAGAATACTGTCAGTATCAGCTAAACATATCTAGCTGATACAAGGTATGAATTTATCTGCTAAGCTATCCTGTCCCACATTTGATATTTATATTCAACATTTCTGAAGGGATTTTAAATATTTCTGAATTAATATTTTTGAAGAATTAAATATTATTGAAGAAGCTGCATCAGTCATGTACGGATACAATATAATTGAATACTGACTGATTACCCTCACTGAGGCTAGGAGGTGGAGAATAATCATCCACGTCAGAGTCTTCTGGACTGCGATTGCGATAACGGCTACTACCAGTTCTCCTTCCTTCGTGATGATGGCGGCTGCTACTCCTATGATCACCAGAACTTCTTCTGTCGTGTTCCTCACATTCCCAAGCTTTATCATCATCTCTATCTTTTTTATGTCTTTTCCGTGAAGCTAGAAATGAAGCGTATCATTACGGACACTGAACTCTGGTTTAAAAGTAGTCTATATTTTACCAATTACCAGGAAATAGGAAAATAATGCACTTGGTTACCTGTAAGTTTAAAACAAAATTTTACATTACAATATAATACAGCTTAGAATATAAACCTACATGATTTTTGATGATAGTGTAAACCTTATGCTTGAAACAAGCAAATGAGAAAATATTCTCACTTTATTTAAAACTGTTTACTCAAAAAAAGGAAGAACAAGCAAGGGATACATTTAATTTCTCCCTGAAAAAAAGAAAAAGTGATCCATTATGAGATTCAGTCCTCTGAAACAGAAGAAGAAAGGAAGTTACAGCAAAAATATTAGTCAGAAGATCAGACTCTGAACGGGCCAAGAGATGATATATTTTAGTCAGTACCAAAAAGTCTAGCCTTACAAAATGCTAAGAGACTCACTAACCTATAAAGACAAATATCTTTCAGGCTAACTGGGATCAAGTAGATATCCAAGTGAAGGTGAATCCAAGGATGATCTGGTAAACTAAGGTCCCTCAGTAGTCAATAAAAATGGCTAAGACTGGAGAAGTTTGGGGAGGATAAACAAACAACAAGCACAGGAATCTCTCTTTGATGAGGGTAAGCCATACGCAACACATGGAAGACAGAATAACTGCTGGACAGATAAATACCAGGGCAATATTCCCTCCCTGCAAGAACTCTGAAACTTTGCACAAGCTCTGCAGGCAGCATAGGAGTTGTGGGGAGAGGGTGCTTAGGAGGTTGTTCATTTGGGTTAGAAAGAAGAGGATCCCCATCATGGATCTATAACATGGACCCATTCTCTAGCCTTGAGTGTATTCTCTGATGTGCACTCCCTTCCCCCACGCTCACTCTTTCAGTGACTGAGAAGAGGTACTTTTGGACAAAATAAGACAAATCTCCATGGTTAGGCAAATGTACATTTTATATGCTGTTCTGAAATTAACACTATGGAAGATTTGGTAAAAAGTGTAATGCAACTGGTCCACGATGCTTGATGTTGAAAGGAATATAACCTATCTGCTTGTTTTTACATTACGCTGAAATATCACTCAAAGGGTAAAAACAAATGAGACGACAGCCCACACACCAGGTGGATTTTTAGTACGTGTTCGCAGCCCATTTATTAGGTGTCTGCCAGAAGTCAGCCCCCACCCACCAGCCACTCACGGGACATCACGGGTCCACTGTGCAGGTGAACCCGGGCTAATGTGCACCCACGTCCACGTTCCGTCAATTAGGTTACGCACAGCTTTGCGTGTATACAGCCCCATAGTGATGTGGGTGAAAGCCTAGAGCATCCCAGGAGCAACCACCTCTTTGTGGTGATGGGGGTGAGGCAGAGTGCAGTGGGGAAGAATGCCTGCACATCTAGGGAGGTTTGTTGCACTAAAACCTGAGTGGGGGCTGCATGGAAAGAACACAGACTCCAGTTGGTTCTCTTCTCATTTGAAAACACCCAAAGATTGCTCTCAGAATGGCATTACTCCATCAGCAATTTCCAGATCAAGTTTACTCAGTTTTGCAAACATGTTTTCTTCCCAGCTTCCTACTAATCATTCTGAAATTTAAAAACTATAAAGGGCGAGATGTGTAGGGTCCTACACATCATTGCAAAATGCTAACGCAGTACTTCCTGGTCCGGTCATTTGCAAGGTACAAGATATTTTACATAATTATATCAACCTTGCTCATGGCCCCCTAGCCATTTACCATGTTCTAACAAGACAAAACATGCAGCATTTTCCTCTGGGAAAAACACCAAATGCTGTGTGGCTTTTTTCACGTGGGAAAACAAAGCCCAATGTTCCAGCTTTGCATCCTCTGTATGATCGGAGCCAAAGCCACACAACTTTATTTTCCCGTGTGCAAAAACCCATGTAGCATTTGCCTCCCGGAGGTTTTCCTGGAGACAAATGCTGCACATTTTGTCTCGTGAGAAAGTACCCTCAAAGCCAATCTTCGTGACTGTCGAGATCTGTGAAATCCGAGGTTAAACTGAAATTTGATAATTCTAGTTTTCAAGTGGTAGTATAACTTTTTCCTCTATTAGGTGTTTGTTGGAATACCAGCTGCTAAAATCATGTTATAACTGAAATACAAAATTCTAAATACTTGTTAAGTATCAATATCAATTTATTATTTATTATTTTTATTTATTAGGTTTTTAGCTGATATAAAAAAATGCAGGTAAAATTTCTTAGCTGTCTTTTTACTCATCGTTTTTTGCCCACCTGCACCTCAGCAGGAGGAGGGGAAAAGGAGACTAGCTTGCTGTCTATCTTGACCAGTAAACTGATGTTTAGCAATTTTTCTTAAATGAAAAAACCTTGCTGTCGGCCAGCCAGTCTGGGTCCTGAACTGGATATGTTTTCATATTGTTTTGGACAGCCAGCTAAGAAAAATACTGCCAGGAGCAAAGTATTACCCTTATCAAAAGGAGAAACAGAATGTCATACTACTTACATTCAAAAGCTTCGTCACTGTCATTGTCTTCATCAGAACTGATCTCAGCATATTTTGGTTTCTCATTTACTGTGCTACGTTTGCGCTTATTCATTTTCACACGTTCACAAAGAGGCATGGTGGATTCAATTTCTGCCAGGAGCTCAGGAGGCAACTCCTTTAACACTGACTGATCTATGCTACCTATTAATGAAGAGTAAGAAATGTAAACATAAATCTGAAAATAATATTAAAGGCAACCCTTACTAAGAGCTTGAGTCTCATTCAACACCCCATTGTCTGGTATATTTGAAAACGTTCAGTAACATTGTCTCTGTCTTAGATTTTGTATTCTCCACACACACCCATCCCTGCTTTACAAAAAATTAGCATATACTGCATATTCACATTTCTTGCTCTAGTGTTGGGAAAGTTTACCAGAACATAAACAATACAAAATTCAACCAGTGACCGACCTTCCTCCCGGAGAAAAATAAATAAATCGTTCAGCCACTCACAACAATCATGGCCTTATCCAGTCAGTTCCCTATGTACAAGTATTAAAAATACAATGTAGCATTCACTATGCATACAACTCTACTCATACTATAACATCAAGTGCATGCAAAATAATTACTTCCCCGTGCCACCAGGTGGCGATAGTAACAGACATATAAGTCATTATCCTAATAGGTGCCAGCTGACTCTGCCAAACCTGTTTCCAGTCTACAGCATGTGGAAACAGCAACAGTTTTGGTACAATTTTTGTTGTGTGCTAAACATAGCAACTAAGCTTTGAGTGTTTTTATTTATTCCATAATGCAGCAACAGGAATACATCAAACAGGAATACAACTATTTTCTGCAAATATTCTGCACAGTATCAAAAATGTATAGCATTACGTTATCATAATATATTTTAGGTAAGAGATTTTAAGAGCAACTCTTTTTAAGGGAAGCTTATTTCTTTTTCTTGGAAATCAGGCAAACAGGGAGTCCAAACTAGCTCAAATACCGAGTGCTGTTCTTTTGTACTGTTGCACAGTACTCCTCCTTAAGGAAAGTTTCAATCAAGAGGTAGAAAGATGAAAATCACAAGGAAGGATTGATTATCTGCAATTTGCAAAAGAGCAGTCTCTCAGCTCTTCCACCTTGGTCCACTAGGTATACGATATCAGAAAGGGATGGCCAATATTAGAAATATATAAGATTTTTCTTGCCAGTTCCTAATTATTATCTAAAGGGATTCATTTATGTTGAAACCAAGACCTGTATTATATGAACATTCAGGTGCTACCATGTTGAAAAGCTAGTTGCAGGACTGTGAGCATATGCTTTTTTCACTTTGAATCCATTTTTAAAAACAAATACATTGGATGATATATTGGAGACATAAGTATCCAAGTTTTAAATTGATCTCAGGTTTTAAGATTCCGCTTTGTTCAGGAAATTACCAATATTTAATACAAGTTTGAAGGCTGTATACGGAATTATCAGCACATTTATCATTAGAATGAAGTTCACTACTACTACTAATCATTTCTATAGTGCTACTAGGCATACACAGCACTTTACAGTCACAGATTTCCAGAGACAGGTCCCTGGCCCAGTGGGTTTACAGTCTAAAATAGACAAGGGGAACAAAGAAATTAGGGGAAAGACAGGCACACACACATTCCCATTTCACAGATGGGGAACTGAAGCTGACAGGTTGTGACTTGCCCAGGGTCACCCAGTAAGTTCATTGGCTAGGGTGAGATTTGAACCCTGGTCTCCCAGTTCTAAGTCTGACATCTTATCCACGACACCACACTGGCTCTCCACAATCAATTTAAGATTAATTAAAATGTGCTAGATACAGACCACCACACACACACCATTCCAAATAGCATTTACAATCTGAAACCTGAATAATTCCAAGACTTTTGTAACATGCTTAGCTTTATACATTAAGGCCGGTGCTTCAAAAATAAAAATCTTATTGATTTCAATGGAAGAACCCCTATGTGTCGTTTTTTTGAAAGCAAAGCTAAATTATTTGAAAAAGTCTTTGCAAGAGCAGGGCTTAATTAAGGGAACAAAGAGAAAAAAGAGAGATGGCAGGAGACAAGCATATCAAGTTATTTTTTTCATGAGTGCTCCAAGGCCTATCCTCCATTGTCCAGGACTCGCTGTGTGCACAGAGTCATGGTGACACCTGTAGAGCACCAAGTGGAACAGTGGCAGATCCTAACCCCTCTGGGCTTGGTTTATTCCTCTGCATGCCCCTGGCAGGTACAAGGATCTTCAATGGGAATAATTAATATGTTCTACACTTGCATTTCAAGTTCCTAGATCAGGCAGCGGGCAAACGTGTACCACCATGACACTTCTATGTAACCAGAAACATACCGCCAAGCAACAACTGGGGCAGAAGCAGAGCAACACTGCCAGAGCTTACCCAGAGTGATCAGGGACTAAAAGAAAGCTCTTTTGAAGATCCAATTCTCAGATGAAATTTGTGTTAATATTAAAGAATTTAATACACATATATTTGTACATTTAACATAGTTGAAGCATGCTTAGCAACATACAACCTTTTCAGCTTTTTCAAAAAAGTTTTTTCCTATCTGTACATAGTTATTTTCCCTAAGTGAAAACTGGTAGTTGAACACCTAAGTTAAAAAACAAGTTTTCAGTTGAACTCATTTGGAGGAATTTCACAAGATATACATTTACCTGAAAAACATAGAAACATCTTGAATCCTTTATAAAATACACAGAAGTAGGACCACAAGTTTTAAAGGTATTTGTGGGACTGTCATATTTTTAATTATTACAAAAAATCTAAAAGCCCAAAGAAAAATATGCTTTTGCTGTTTGCACCAGGTTTAACATACACTGGAGCCAAGGTTTACAAAAATGAGAGACCATTTCCAGACTCACAACTTACTGGACCCTCAGTTTTATACATCTGTAAAAAGGGATAGCCATATCTACTTTCTGTAAAGTGCTCTGTGATTTTTCAGTGAAATTTGAGTGCAACCATTACCATTTAAAAAGTACAGCTTATGTTCCAAAATCAAAACATGAAGAGTCAAAATCGAAATTTGCAGCCACCTCTTCCATAACAGGACAACCAACTAAAACAGTCCAAAAATGTTATGTAGATTGCAGTAAGGCAGTGCTTCCCAAGCTTTGGATCTGACACTCCATTCTGAGACTTAAGTATAATTCCATGACTCTAGACAGCAAACACATGCATGAAAATTATAGGACATATCAATTGAGAACAAGACCCTATATGTGCATATGGCATGATCCCACGTGCTGTTATGACCCATATTTGGGTACCTCTCCTATAGAGGAAGAAACATTTATTCTTCAGCAACAATTTCTGTTGAATATAAGTTTTCATCTTTAACAAATTACAATCAGTCCTGTTTCCCACCGCTACAAAATGTAACTGAATTCATATTCAAGTCATGTAAATGAATGACAATTTCCTGAGGTAAGGAGATCAAAAGCTGAAGATGCCCAGGATCTACAGAAACTATTTTTAACACTTATAGATTGAAATTACTGCTTTTCCAAGTCTGCGGATATTAATTGCTACTAATCTAAAGAAAACAGACACTAGTCAGTTTCAATGCTGCTGTTCAACATCACGCCCGTTTTATTCTACTGAAAAAGCATGGAATAATCAGCAGAATTAGTCACTGGAGTTATTCATTGGAATATGGGAGATGAAAGAGTCCCTTGGACTTACTGGCAACCAACAGTTTAAAAGCATTTAAAAGCACGGTCCTGAATGAAGCTGTGCGTTTATCTTAAGCCAAAAGGCACAATTCAAGGTGTTGGTTCTTACCTATATAACTCTAAATGACTTGGATTCCATATATCTGAAAGGCCACCTCCCTTCCTTATTTCCTGCTGCAGCCTCTGAGGTCAGCCAGAAGCTCCCTCTTGCATGCTTTGGACCCCTTGCTGTGCCTGGATTGTCAGGTTGTAGTTGTGGTCAGAAGCACTTTTTACTAACTCTCATCTGGTGAGGAGGCTGGGCCTTTTCTTTCCAATTCAGATATAGCCAGTCATCCATGCTTTCATCACCTCAAGGCTAGATTAGTGCAATATGCCCTCGATGACTCCCAGGAAGCTTCAGCTGGTGCAGAATGCCCAACTGGGTTCTTACCTGGGAATTGGGATTCTGGTGGATATGTAGGGGAGGTAAGTCGGACAACAGGGTAGCACCTGGACTCATCCACTAGGAGGCAGCACTAGACTGAAATTCTGTTGCAGGGAGCATCTTCCCGCTCCACTCCAGTTGTGACAAGCCGAAGAACAGTATAATTTCTTTAACATGTGAAACAAATAAAACAGAGAAACTCCCTGCTGCTACTCTAACTCCTGATGCCCCTATTGGGCCTATAAAACCCCAAAACAACTTTTTCCTAAGAAAATAACCTCTGTAGAATGAAGGAAGTAGTGTACTCCATGTATATCCCATTTCATAGGGAGGGCCGACTTACCTCCTCTACATATCTACCAGAATCCCAATTCCCAGGTAAGAACCCAATTGGGCATTCTAGTGGATAAGGTCTGATAAGTCGGACAACAGGAAGGTAAAAAAGCAGTAATGTCGACTTCAGGAAGGACACGATGGAGCACACTACGAATGAATCCACTATTGAAGGATTCCCTGCAGAATGTGGTGAACGAAAGTCGCCTCTGCAGAATCCAAAATGTCTATTTTATAATGTCTGGTAAACGTGTGGACAGATTTCCAAGCTGCAGCCCTACAAATTTCTCTGCAGGAATCTCTATGCCGAAATGCCCAGGAAGCTACAGCTGACCTGGTAGAGTGAGGAAGAATTTTAGCAGGGGGTTGGAGACCTTTTGCCTTATAAGCCTCTCTTATACAACTAGAGACCCACCCCGCAATGATGGCTTTGGATGGCTTAAGACCCCAAGACTTAGGGCCATAGTGGACAAATATGGCTGAAGACTTTCTAAACTGTGATGTCCTGTCTATATAGAATTTCATGGCTCTTCTAACATCTAAATGATGCCGTCGCCTCTCTAGTTGGTGCACCGGGTGCGGACAAAAAGAAGGCAAAAACAAATCTTGTTCCCTGTAAAACTGATAATCCACCTTTGGTAGAAAAGAAGGATCTAGACTTAAGGAAACGGATTCCTTCTGAAAAACACAAAGTGCCGGGTCAATGGAAAGAGCTCCCAGTTCAGACACTCAACGAGCTGAAGTGACAGTGACTAAAAAGGCTACTTTAATTGACAGAAAAAATAGTGAAATTTTGTGTAACGGTTCAAAAGGAGGGTCTATCAGAGCTTGAAGAACTAAATTCAAATTCCATGCCGGGAATCTATGAATTATTGGGTGTGTGTGTGTGTGTAATTGGCGAGCTCCTTTCATAAACTTCTTTAGCTGGGGATGACTAGCGAATTTCTGATGATCCATAGACAGGGTACTATCGATCGCTGCTAACTGTCTGGCCAGTGTATTGGGACGGAGTCACTTGTCTCAGGACATCGGCCACTGATGGAGCTGAGGAATTTACTTGGTTTTGATTGGCCCAATCAACAAACGCCTTCCAAGAGCTCTGATAAATTCTCCTGGTTGAACTTCTCTTTGAAGCAAGCATGGTTGAGATTACCTGAGAGTAACCTAACTGAGATAGAGTGTTGGATTCAAATTCCAGACAGTTAATTTGAATAGATCGGGATTGTCATGCCTGATTGGATCCTGTGTTAGTAGGCCATGATGTGCTGGGAGTCGCCAGAAGAGAGCCGCAGCAGGTCTGGGAACCACGGCCTGCACGGTCAATACGGGGCAAGAAGAAGAACATGGGATTGCTCCAGTTCTATCTTCTGGATGGTTCGATGAATCAGAGGTATTGGAGGGAATGCATACAGCAGCCCTCTGGGCCAAGCGTGCGACAGAGCATCTATCGCTATTGCTTCGGGGCAGCGGTGCCTGGCAAAGAATGCTGGTCGCTTCATATTGGTTGGCTAGGCAAATAGATCGCAGACTGGATCTCCGAACTTGCCTATCATCTGAAGAAACACGTCTTGTTTCAGAGTCCACTCGGCCGGCTGGATGATCTGCCGGCTGAGCCAGTTGGCCTGCACGTTGGTGGAGCCCTTGATATGTCACGCTGAGACCCCCCCCAGGCAGTCCTCTGCCCACCTGAAGATGCGTGTCGCTTCTGTGTGTAGCTTGTGTGATCAAGAACCCCCTGATGATTTATGTTAGCTACTGAAGTAATGTCTGACAGTACCTGTATATGTTGTCTGTGAATCTGTCCTGCAAACGACCGAAGAGCTCTGCGGATGGCTGACAGCTCCAACCAATTGATGCTATGGTTCTGTTCTACTGAAGTCGAGAGACCCTGGACTGATTTGCCGTCGAGAGTGGCTCCCCAACCTGATAAGACTTGCGTCTGTGGTAATAACAATCCGCGGAGGCGGATCCAGTTGCACTCCAAGGTTGAATCTCTGTGGTTCCAGCCACCACTGGAAGGACTTTATCGTATTGGGGTCCAAGTGTACGAATACCTGGGCTGTTGTTTATGAGGTGATACTGGAAAGGTCTCAGTAGACGTTGAAGAGGTCTCGCGTGGAACCTGCTCCACTGAAGATGGCTGAAACAAGACACCATTAGTCCCAGAAGACGAGTGAGGGTATGAATGGGAATCTGCCCCATATTCAATATTCTCAATATCAGTGTTTTGATCTTGTCTTGTCTGCTTTGCGATATGAATAGTCTGTTCTGAAATGTATCCACTAGGACACCCAGATGTTCTAACCGCTGAGTGGGAGCTAAATGGCTCTTGGCGAAGTTGATTACTAAACCGTGCTGAGCCAAGTATGTTACTGACTTGTGTATGTGCTCCATGCACAGTTCCCTGGAGGACGCCTTGATCAAGAGGTTGTCCAAATAAGGAAAGATGGACAGCCCTTGCATATGTAAGTTGGCGATTAGTGGATTAAGCACCTTGGTAAATGTTGGCGATTAGTGGAATAAGCACCTTGGTAAATGTTCTGGGGGCTGCTGCCAACCCGAACGGGAGAGCGCTGAATTGCCAGTGCTCGTGATGGTAAACGAAACTTAGCCAACGCCTGTGAGAGACTTGTACTGGAATATACAGGTAGGCATCCTTTAAATCTACTGATGCCAACCAGTCGCCTGCGTGGAGAGAGAGGGTGATGGAGGCTAAGGTCTCCATCTGAAACTTTTGAAGTTTGACAAACTTGTTGAGATATTTGAGGTCCAAGACCCTTCCTTTTTGTGAACCAAAAATAAAATTGAATAAAGGCCTAACCCTCTCTCTCCACGAGGTACTCGTTCTATTGCATGTATGTTTGCAAGCCACTGAATCTCTAATAACATGGCTCTGTGTCTTAAAACACTGGAAGATACTGGGGACATTCGGTATGGATCTTTGGGCTTGTTTTTAACTCTATTGCGTATCCCCTGTTTACGATATCGAGGACCCACCTGTCGATGACTGTGATCTTCCAGTGATGACAGAACAGGTGAATGCGGCCTCCCACTCTTGTATCGTCTGTCCCAGAGCCATATGAATAGTCAGGAACACTGGTTGCCAGGAGGTGACTGTCGAGTCTGAGACCCACTTGTAACAGCTTTCCCTGATCTGTATTCCCTTCCTCTTGTACCTCTGGTACGAAAGGAGTTATTGAACTGCTTTTTATCTTTTGTGGAGGCCTCCGCCAGAGCTTTACCTAAGGCTGATCCAAATAACTTTCGACCCTTAAACCTGCCGTGGACTAAAAGATTTTTAGCATGGTTATCCACTCTCCATGAACGGAGCCAAAGACGCCTCCTTGCTGCGACATTAGCCACCATACCCTTAGCAGCCCATGTCAGAGTCCATAGCAGCGTCTGCTATAAAAGCATTAGCCATTGTAATGTTATTAGCAATCTTGGCCGATGCTGCTGGGCTAATATCTGGGTCTTCTGATAAACTAAACCATTTTAAAACAGCACGGGACGTATAGGAAGCCGTGGTAGCAATCTTAAGAATATGTGATACTGCTTCATAACACCTACGCAGACCCACTTCAGCACTCTTATCTGTAACATCTTTGGGAAAAAGATCCCCTTCCGTGAGGAAAACTGACTGACGGGCTGAAGAAGAAGCTGCTACGTCTATTCTAGATGTGGAAAAAATATCCTGAGCACTCCTGTGGAAGGAGTACAGTGATTGTTGGACTCTAGACAGCTTAGAGTGTTTAGTAGGAAATTTCCATTCAGCTCGACTTATTCTCTCAAAAGCTTTGTCTAGATGCAGGCCCTTACTGGCTGCATCCACCTTAGGCATATATTCTGTTTCTGAATCAGATTCCTCGTCTGAGTGTGACTCCTTTTTATTACAAGCCTTAGGGGTAATTCTTAGTACCCTAGAAGCTCTGCGCAATAATTTAGCTCCTAATGCAGGGGGAAACTGTCTGCCCCATTCCTTAGATTCGTGGGCAGGCTCAGGTAACTGAGGATCTGGAGCTTGTAAATTCATAGAATAAGAGGATTCCATTTCCTCCCTAGCAGAATCCTGTTCCTTCTCAGATTTGTCAGAGAGAGAGGTCTGTGTGCTTACTCTCTTTTTTCTACGCAAAGACTGAGCAGCAACACTGTGAATCTGAGTCTATGCTGTCAGACTCAAAGCCCATGATATCTCTCCCCCATGGACAGTTTCTGTTTCTTTTTTGGGGGAGGAGCTTTAAGCTTTCCTTTCCCTGCTACTCTGGACCTGCCCTTAGGTTTGTGTGACTGAGAAGGAGACAATCTCTTTTTCAGTCTGCGCTGAGGAGATTCCCACCTTTTTTCTAAACCCTTTACTGCCTGGAGTACATACTCCGTGATTTCTAATTGTCTCTGCTGAAAAGGGTCGGGACCGGGCTGGGCTCTTACTGTTTGGAGAGACTCGGCTGACTGCCCTTCCGCCACTTCCAGGTCGCTGTGTTGCTGCTGTTGTGGCACTTCCTGCACCGAGTCAGAGACTGAGATCGCTCGGGGTGCTGCCTTTGAAGCTGAGGTAGCGTCTGACCTTGCTTGCAAATTGCATCGTGTTTTGGCGGTTTCCGCCATCGTGTGATCCCCCGGCGGCCGCGCTCAAGGGTCCGTACCCGGAGGCCGGCCCTGGCACACAAGCGGTAGGTCTAAGTCCTGAAAGACATCTGAAGTACCTTCACTAAGGTGCCGGAGTGACTAACTTGAAGAAGGATTTCAGAAGTGAAGGGCACTTCTCCCCCCCTTTTAGAGGAGAGATGCGGAGCCCTCACGGCGAAGCTGCCAGTAGTGCAGAGGCAGACACTAAATTGGAGTGGAGCGGGAAGATGCTCCCTGCAACAGGATTTCAGTCTAGTGCTGCCTCCTAGTGGATGAGTCCAGGCGTTACCCTGTTGTCCAACTTACCAGACCTTATCCACTAGAATGTGGTGGCTCATCTCCTTTCAGGGGTGGGGCACCAGGAGTACATTACACTGGTGCTCTGAAGTCACCACTGGCTGCCTATCGCTTTCCAGTCACAATTCAAGGTGCTGGTTTTGACCTTTAAAGCCCTAAATGGTCTGGGACCCACATATCTGAAAGACCGTCTCTCCTTCCATGCCTCATTGCAGCCTGTGTGATCAGCCGGGACTGTCTCCCTATGGATATAATCTGTTCTCTTTGTTGACATGGGGATCATGGGGATGGTGGTGTGTTTTCGGTTGATGCCCCCATGCTATGGAACTCCCTTCCCCCCCAGGTTCACTTCAGCCTGAGTCAGAGTGTCTTCTGGAGGCGGTGTAAGACTTTTATTATTTGAAAAGTCATTTGGGTAGGGAGGGAGAATTTGGGGTAGAGGTGTGAGGGAGGGTTTGGTGGGGAGGAGGCATTGGGTGGTTTTTGTGGATGGTGGGTTGTTTGTTTTATTTCTGTTGTTTTTAAAAGGTTTTTTTTATTAGTTTTAATGTTTTTGTGGTCTGTAAACTGCCCTTAGCCTCCAGGAAGGGCAGCACATAAATTTAAATAAACAAACAAATCATCTACCTGTCGCGTCTGTACAGCAAATTACACAGAGAGGTGCTCTCAGTGGCTGCCCCACAATTATGGAACTCCCTCCCGTTGGGAGGTTTGCCTGAACCAGAGTCTGCTCATCTTATAGAAGCAATGTAAGGCTTCTCTATTTAGCTGGGCATTTGGCAGGCAGAGAGAAAGTTTGGGGAGATTTGGGGTATGGGATTTTAATTGTTTTTTATTGGTATGTTTTAAAATATATTCTGTGTACTGCAATCCACCCTTAACCCTTAGGGTAAGTAGAGATAAAAATTTAAATAAACGATTGTGGCCTATAAGCAATAGAAGATTCAGCACACGCCTAACATCCCCAGGTCTTCAAATGATGCTCTTATATTGGAATCTGAGATTTTATTTTAAGAACTTTCTTTCCCTCGTGGTTGTAGAGAAAAGCTTGGAAGTAAACGGCGTAAGAGTGGGTGAGACTGCACAGTTCCTGAAACAATACCTGCAACAATTACGAACCACCTCAGGGGGCTTAAAAGCATGACCCAACATAGCTTTTATGTACATAAAAATCCCAAGTCTTCAGTTTGGTACCATTAGAAAACTAGACTTTCCCCTTATCAATGGCATAAAACCCCCAGTTCTAGTCTTGGAAAATCACAATATATTAAACACAAAACGGACATTTTATGCCTATAACATTCATGCTGCAAGAGTAAATCTTGCCCATCTAGAGGCTAAGAATTTTATTTTATTTTTTTGAAGGGGAGGATGGTGTGTTCCACATTTTCCAGCGCAAGAAAAACATCTGCTGATTATATTTTTTTTCCTTTTAAAGATGATAGCATCTCTTTGGAGTGTTAGAATATATCCAGTGCAGAAGACCGGTGATGAGGTAAAAGGTGCACAATACAGTCATTGCATGGTTTCACAATTTATCACATAAATACAGTTTTACACATATGTATATTGTGTACATGTACAATGTATGTCTATAAACAGGATATACTATGCACTTACACAGAGAGCATATTACTTCAAGTTATTGAATCACGGCCTCTTTCTATGGAAATGTTAACACATTCATGAAGACTCTAGATTTGCAGTACGCTGTATAATCCCCCGAAATGTTCAAATATTCCTGTATGTAGTTTAGATCTTCTTCAGAAAACTGATTTGTCCTTTATTTTGATGCAGGCCAAACTAGAAGTTGTGGTACAATTCCCCCCCCACCCCCCCATTATAATTTATGTAGAGTTTAATCGTGTGGGGTTTTTAAAAAAAAATTAAAATATTTTAGCATGTCTGGACACAGTTTATATAGAATGTGTTTGTGATGTTGTTTTCAAGCATGAACCAGACAAGAGACAAAAGTAGTTCAGAATACATTTCACTGTTGCCAACTACTGTTGGCAAGTTGTATGTAAGTTTCTAACCTTCAGAGAGCTGTTCTTGAATCCTGCCTGTAGAAGAGCTCCATGAAGCTTGAAAGGTCGCATGCAACTCTCTAGTAAAAGGTGAACCAGTAAAAGGTGGTATCTTAACAAAATCATCTAATCTCTCTGGTTAATATAACTTTTTAAATATAAAATGATAGTGCTGATTTTACTCAGGTTGAAACTGTAATACCAAGACTGGAAATTTGCTGGTTCATCTGGATGAAGTGTTCATTCAAAGCAAAAAATCACACACTCACCACCGAGCAATACAAAAGCTACATCAAGCAAGGTACCATATACTCTAGGAATTCAGCTGTGTTATACCAGTTTACAAATCACAAACTATTTTTCCTCCAGTGCATAGAGGACACAGCAGCATTTTAGCAGTGTCCCAACTCATGGGAAACCTGTGAGGTTACAATACTTGACTATCTATGCCTATGCAGAACATAACCCTTCATTAAAACCCTCAGGGGAGAAACATGTAGCATGTGTGTCCACCAACACCGCCACATTTGCAGGTTTAATGGGACAGATGGGTTTGCCCAAAGCAGTGGTGTGACTATTGCATCTTGTCATTACAACCACTTGAGTGGTTGTTCTTGGGAAGTCTAGTACACTCTTAGGGAAGGATGAATTTACAGTTTTTGCACTGGTGCAACTAACTTGGTTTGTGTCAATCAACGAAAATCCCTTATCTAAACATGCTTTAACCAGATTAAATCACAATTATACCAGTATAGCCGAATTTGGTATATTGTGATGGCCATCATCTTGACCAGCACAATGAGAATTAAATGAGGGACCTCCATAGCTGAAACACAAGTCAGTGTAGCTCGAGCAAAAGTCAGACTCGAGCAAATGTCAGACCACAGGTAGGCTATCACAGGGTCATATAGTTTCAATCTTTGTATAAGCACAGAGGAAATGCATAGCTCACACTTCAGGAGGTTCATAAGAATGTCCTTATTAGGGGCTTGCAACAACATAATCAATTAAATTGACTAAATACATCAATATGAGTTAGACAAGTCCTTACATAACAGAGTAGTCTGAAAATACATTTGTAATCATGAAGTATTACAATCAGTTCAAGTTTTTAAAATATTTATTCCGATTTTTACCTCTAGGAATATTAGAACTTAAAGAAAAAGAAACTACTAAACACAATACATTAACTGATAAGCATCTTACCTTTATTTGATTTTGATGACTTGTTCTTGTTAGGTTTAAAACAAGAGCTCCTTGATTTGTCTTCTCTGTCATTAATAAATTTTTGCACATCATCCAATGAAAGCTTCTGCAAAACTACCACAGGCTTAGCTCCTTTATTTAGATCTTCTACTAGCCCAATCTTCTCTGCTTTGTCCTTCTGTTCACCCTTAATTTCAGTTTTCCTTGTCTCATGAGTGACATTACCATCTTTATCACGCTTGATTTTTGGAATGATAAAATGTTTCAATGCCCCAGATCTTCCCCCCAACAAATAACTGGGAAACTCTGTCTTATTGTCAGTATGTGCTTTATTACTATCCATTTTACTCTTATTACCATCTGTCCTTCGTTCATCCTTACTATTGGGTGATTTAAAACCAGGCCTTTCATGTCTTGGTTTACTATTATCTCTTTTACTTTCTTGTTTAATACGAGGGCTAACAGGTCTTGATTTCTGATCCCCAGAAGACGACAGTCTGTCCCGAGATTCTGCAGACTCATGTCTATGTTTTCTTTCTAGTTTCTCAGTTTTTGAACTATCAGAATTAATGCCATGTTTGGAATCATGCTCAATTCTGTTTGAGGACCTCAAATAGTCAGGCCTTCTCATCTTTGATGGATCTCCCCTACATCTTTCGGATTCACCCCTGTCCTCAGTTTTTTGTTTTAGGCTGTCATGGTCACGCCTTAGACTGTCAGAAATTGAACGCCCATCTGGTCTCTGTTTTGATGCGTCAGGCCTACTTTCAGATTTCACCCGGGATGGATCAGACTTAACATCCTGTTTATGTCTGGATATTTCAGGTTTCTTTTCTGAAGATGGTTTACTAGAATCCCTCCTATTCTCATGTCTGTGTTTGGGGGTTTCCGGCTTGCCTTCATTCTTTTGTTTGGGGGTTTCCGGCTTGCCTTCGTTCTTTTGTTTTGGGGTTTCCGGCTTGCCTTCATTCTTTTGTTTTGGGGTTTCCGGCTTGCCTTCATTCTTTTGTTTTGGGGTTTCCGGCTTGCCTTCATTCTTTTGTTTTGGGGTTTCCGGCTTGCCTTCAGTCTTTTGTTTTGGGGTTTCCGGCTTGCCTTCATTCTTTTGTTTTGGGGTTTCCGGCCTTTGCCTTGCTTCCTGTTTGCCATTATTCTGTTTGCCCTCGTTGTGTTTTGCTTCTGTCTGCCTGCTTTCATTTTGTTTTATGTCCACCTGCCTGCTTTCATGTTTGCTTTCGTGTCTCATTTCTGTTGGTTTGTTCTCATTTTGTTTAGTGTCTATTCGTTTGCTCTCATTTTGTTGCACTTCTGTTGGTCTGTTCTCATTTTGCTGAATTTCTATCTTTTGGCTTTCAGAATCTGACTTTTTCCTAAGGGTCTCCGGATGGTTTTCAGGTTTGAGTTTAAGTACTCCAACAGTGTCCTCTTGAGGAACAAAAACAGATCCATCATTACACGGTTTTCTCTCTTCAGGTTTTTTGATGGTGTCTGACTCCTGAGTTACAGTTGCCTGAGAGTCCACTCGTCCTGCTTGCTGAAGATCAATACTAACCATCAATGCTGGTGGCCTTGATCCATTTCCTGCAGAACCTGTCTCCTGAGAAGCTGGTCTATTTCCTCCAGTAGCACCCCCAGCCTCCTGTGGATAAGAATCTTGTTTTCGTTTCTTCAAAGGCTTATCTGTAGATTGAAATTTAAAAACTACAATGAGTAAAAAGGAATTTCCTATTAAAGGTAAGCACAAAAGCACACCCTTTAATCTGAAGGTTGCACATAAATTGTACAAACATATAAATAAATAATTTTAGCATACTCATGGACTGCTGCTGTTCAGAGTGAGTGCTACACCTGCTGATAAATCATTTTTTTGAATTAAAATTAAAAAAATAATTCCTGGCAAGCTGGAATATTAGCAGCTGCAATGTACAACAAAAAATTCAAAAATTCTTAGTTCATCCTGCATTAGCGGCTGCAATGTGCAACAAAAAGAGATCAAAAATGCATTGTTTAAAAGCCTTAGTAAAGTTGTAATGTGAAGCATTCAAAAGTCTGCAAAATATCAAAGTGCAGGTGTCCTTTCATAACCTTAAATTGTCTTCTGCACAGGTGCCTTATAAAAAAGCTTATTCTTCACAGCTAAGACAGATTCCACATGCAGACAGGAACAGTGAATGACGGTGTTTTTGTAGCAGTCTGTGTACTGTTCATGGGAGATGGGGGAAGGACATTGGGTTAAGTGCAAGGATAAAAAGACTACATATTGAACAGCGAGAACCTAAAGTATCCAACATCTGCAACGTTTACCACACGCTTATCTCTTGTGGAAAAAATATGGTGATAAATTTGCTGTATTGTGATGTGTTTATGAAGAGAGGCAATGTTGTGCATTGACAAGTCATGTACTTCACTTTGTAACCGAAACATTTTTAAAACATTATTTTTGTACAGGATTGATATAAAATTATCCATCCTCAATCTCTTGATTCTCAATGTTAATTAAGAGCACAACATAATAAATCAATATGCAGTGTGGAGTGCAATTAAATTTGGTAAGTAAGATGAGCAACAAACTCCTTATTACTCCTTCCATAAAACTGTAAAGTAGATATGAAAATATTAGAATGCATATTTACATTCACTGAACTCCTTCATTACTATCACTGATTTTTCAAAGCATTCTGAATTTAAAATTCTTTTGGTCTGTCAGTGAATCTAAAAATGGGTCTTGAATTGTACCGTAGACTGTTAGATGTACACACACACACACACACACACTTTCCCCTCATAATTACAACTTCCTTTCATGTGTATTATTTATTTTTATTTTATTTATTTTATCAAATTTCTACACCGCCCCTCCTAAAACAGCTTGCGGCGGCTTATTTGTTTGGATCTCAAATGGATATATTTCTTCAATAAAGCATTTTTTATTTTATTTAAAGGAGAAATGAATGACTTTTCATTGACAACATGCAATTTAAAGAAACCTTCATTTAAATGATGATCTCCAATTAAAAAGCACGTGGCTATAAATGCTGAAGCAGTGGTGAACAGAGAACAAACTTTCCCAATTTCAACAATAATGAAGGATTCACTTGTTTAGTAGTTCCATCAGAAAGATATTTCCAGTCTTGGGCCAAGGTGGAGATTTCTTTTTAATAAGTTTTTATTATCCTAATTCCTTTCTTGATTCTCAGCTCTCTCTCATTTTCCTCAGAGAAAAATGCAAGTTGTAAGTGAAAAAACTCAAAAGTTACCTCCTAACTCTGAAGGGAGGTGGATCGGTGAGAGACCCTTGCAAGGTACCCTCAGGGAAGCAGAATAGTTCCCTCTACAGCAGAGCATTATGGTCAACCAATATTTGAGTACTGTGCATGTCTTTATTGCATTCTGGGTTTATGGGAGTGTATTTAAATCTCAAAGTGGAATCACAGATGAAAGTTTTGGAATCTTTGCTCTACATCATTCACATTCCTTGAGAATAAAAAAAGTCTTGAACATTACATGTCCAAAAATGTAATGCGATAGCAAAGTTGTAAAGCAACACAATGCTAACTGTAGAGAGTTTTTGTTCTCTTTGTTCTTATTATCTTCAGATGCCATATTCAAGAGTCTAAGGAAAAGGTACAAAGCCTCAGTTCAAAAATGGTCCAACTAAAAATAAAGCACAGCCCGAAAGGAAAAAAAATAATCTTTGAGGCATTCTTTACATTTAAACATGTTCTAGAAAGGGGCCTCCCAACAATGGACATTGAAGCACAAAAACTGTAGACAATGGCATAGACTTATTATTGGGAAACTGCAGTGTTTCTGGAGATGAGGAGACTGAAGACTCATCACCCTAAGCCTTCCAAAATTTAGCATAAAAGTGGATTAGCCACTAGACTTGAAGATCTTTCACTCCATTAAGTCACACGGATAGCAGGGGGAAAAACTTCCCCTGTAAAAAAATAAAGCTCAGAAGAACTGATTGATATATTTGTACGGCTCCTATGCCACAATGTAAATTGTGCCCATTGTAGACCAACAATGGAGGAAATCAACATACTTGGGAACAGTCTGAAGATCCAATAAGTTAATTAGATGAGACAAGACCATATAATTTCAAGCATATCCTCCAGCATCCTCCAACATGAACACTGTATCTAGGGCAGTAATCAAAACACACACAAAGAGATGGTGAAGTATCCAAAGCAGGCACGGCTCGCCTCTCAGGGCGTTGGGGGCGCTGATCCCCCAAGCGCCCCGCCAGGCGCCGCCACCGCACGTAGGAAAGGGAAGGAAAAAACCCACAACCCCTCGCTGCTGCTTCCCAGCGCAGCAGCAGCCTCTGCCTTGCCTTTGCTTCAGAGCGGAGGCTGCAGCAGCGCTGGGGTCAGTTTCAGTGAAACTGAAATGAAACTGACCACAGCGCTGCAGCAGCCTCCGCTCTGAAGCAAAGACAAGGCAGAGGCTGCTGCGGCGCTGTAGTTGACTTCTGGGATCCACTCCAGAGGAGTGGGTCCCAGAAGGCTCAAAATGCTAAGCCCAACCGCGTTTTCCAATGGAAAACG
>QEPC01013329.1:170887-224692 GCA_003113815.1 Sphenodon punctatus | reverse complement strand
GGGTTTATACATTATTTATTTTAAGCTTGATGTGCGCTTGATGTGCATGTAGATTGTGTTTTCTTCCATCCGATGTTAACCATGGGAACTCCTTGCTGCTGCGTTATGCCATGCCACTGGCCTACCATCCCCCTGGCTCCACCTACCATCCCCCTGGCTCCGCCCACTGGCTCGCCAGCTGGCCGGCCTTACTGCCCCTCCAAACTCAAAGCCCACCAGCCACCCCTGCTCCAAAGAGATTGTTGGGGAAACCTTTTCCTGCACGCCAGCTGTCATGAATCATTACATGGTTCAAATCTATGAGGGAATCTAAAAGAAGAGATGCCACTGAAATAGACAAATACCAAAGACACAAGCAATCAGGCACTTGTGGCAAGGTCAAAAGCAGGAGAAGAAACTTAGTAGTACCCTTTATATAGAAAAACTGTAGGTACTTTCAGTGGTTCTGTTGAATTAGTATATAGAAGTAGGACTCCTTGGAGCCTATGGATATCGAAGCCCTATGAAGAAGTCGTAATAACTGCAATATATACAAATAATATTGTATATATTAACCTGCTGTGAAGATGATTGCAAGCCTGAATATGACACCGTTAAGTCATTATCAAAACATCCTAACAGATCTCAACGTCTTACAGTTTCTGAGGTGGTGAGTGAATGGTGATTACTACTTATATTGCACCAGCAATGCGCCCGACACAGAACAACAATTAATTAGAGACTGGTTCCTGTCCAGGAGGCCTTCCCTGTAACAGTAAGCATGACCTAAGGCTGTACTTGTCTTAAATTCTTACCAGCATACCAAACTCTGAATAAGGTCTATTTTATTCCACCTTCCAAACCACAATTTTTCTTCTGTTCTTCAATCTAGGCTAGGGACAAGAATCACAATCATTCAAATTTTTACTCTACAGTATTTTTTTTTTAAATATTGCCATTAGTCAGTGCTCCCGTTTCAAAACTATCCAATAAATCTAAAGAACAGACAAGAGATGGCAAAAGAAAACAGGTCTGATTTTGATTTCTTAAAAGGATATAAATATTGTTTTCTTTGCTTTTTTTTAACTGCTTTGAATGGGAACTTCAAGCATTTTACAAACAGATTGCAACAATGATTGATTCTCTCTTCAAATTCTAAAGTATTGATATTTATTAACTGAAGTTCTGTTTTCTAACTTTTTAAAGATACGTTCCCTGGTGTGTTTCAGAGAATAATTAACTGAACTGTGAAATCTAGGTTCAAATCCCACATTGGCTCTCTCACTGGGTCACCTCAAGTCAGTCATCATTACTCAATCTCAATTCCACATATGTGATGGGAATAATACCCACCTATCTACCTTCCAGGCATGAGGATTAACAAAACAATGATTGCAAAGTGCTTTTCACACTTGACACACTACATCACAAGAATTACTACTATGGGGACACTGAAAAAACTCCCATCAGCACAATTGCTAGCATGTGTGTTTGTTGTGCTAGCAGAAGGACAGACAAGGGTTTATAGTGACTCAAAATCTCCTCAGGTGCTTGCCTGCGAGTTTTTCATAACAGGTGGAAATCAGAGACCAAGCTCCGTCACTCTGAGAAGATTCTAGCTTTACAAGGAAATCTTGTAGGGTTTTGCCTTTCAGAATGAAAAACACTTTCAGAAAGGTTATGCATAGTCTGCTTTCTCTTGATTTGTTCAGCTGCATGCCAGCCATTTACCCTCCTAAATCTAAGGTTAGGTTTGGAGTAAGTAGGCACTCTCAGCTGCTATTGTCCGACTCATTGTGCAGTCACACCTTTTGTGGAGCTAGGGAGAAATTCACCACCACAAATAAATAGGCCAGGAACTACAGGCTTTGTCCTTTTCCCACAGCAATGTGTGTCTTCACCAGAAGATAGGTCTCTGGTCATGTGATGTGCATATATTACTAATCTTTCCTTTTGTCATAACCTTCGGCAGATGTTTAGTGTTGGAACTCTGACTATCCAAATAAAAGGGAGAATAAATCCCATTTTGGAAGACATCTCAGACAGTCCCTATGTGTGAGAAGGATCATATGCAAAGGGAATCTTATATTTTTATTTCTTATATTTTTATTTCTTTTATTTAAAAAACCAACACATTGTTATATTTATAGAACACTTGTTTTAGAATATTACCCATCCTGAGCCCTTGGAATAGGATGAGCTATAAATTCATACACACACATACAAAGCATCTAAAATGCATATGGAAGGGTATAGTGGCCTTTCTCAGAGTCTCAGGTAGCTGGGGTGATGATCCCCCTCCTTTGATTGAACATCTGGGGGGTAGTGTCATGATAGATGTGCTGTGACCCAGTGGCAAATGACTTCCCCGAGGCAATCTCAGAGTGAAAGTCATAGGTCCCTCTTCATAGAAGGATAGTGCTGGAGGTGGGGTTGGCAACAACCCTTCCCCAAACCCCATATTTCACAAGGATAATAGCGTGCATCTCTCCGATTCTGACTTGGATTCACAGAGCTGGACTCCACAGTTTAATAAGGTTTGTAGCCTATTTAAAATCCAAAATGCGGCACGTTTTTGTTTTTTTTCCCGCCAGTGCACAAGACAATTTCTACACATCCCATAAAAAAGGAGACAGGGAACTATTGTTGTGTTTTCCAGTGGCTGCAGGGGGGATGGGTGTACGTGCCAGTTTGGGGGCGGTACATGAGTACATGGATATTAGAGGTGTGCACCAGAGGTCCATGTCATTTTTGCTTTTCGTTTTTGTTATTTAAATCTGTCGTTTCCGTTTTCATAATTATCAAATATTCATTTTCGTTTTTGCTTTCGTTTTCCATTGGTTTCAATGGAAAACACATTTTCTGCTGTAACATTTTTGTTTTTCATTATATTTGCCTGACACCTGGAGGGATTGTACCTCTAATGGAAGGCATAAAGTGTACCACATTCCAAAAAGATTGGATAAAAGAATCTAATTCTATAAGCAATTGAATTATATTATTTTGTAAAAATATTCATATACATCCTTAGCTGTAACTTCTTTGTCTCACATTTAACGTAAACGAAACTTGGCAAGTTTATACCCTTTCCCATATTTATTATCTCTGCCAACTGTCAGAAGAATTGGATAAAGTGTCCTGGTGGTATAAGAAATTAACTTATAAATGTATGTCTGAATGTAACATCTTTGTAGTTCAACCAGTGAACATGAAATTTTGCAGGACTGTATATCATTCTTTCATGATCATTTCTACCAAATATCAAAACGTTGTGATAAAGGGTCCCACTTTTATATGCCTGCACAGCATACACAGAGAAGGAGCCTATGCCAGGGATTCTCTTACGTGTCACTGTAGTATAAGATCGGTTTGTGATGCCAACTGGCCAGCAGAAATGTCAACCAAATATCCTCAGTCTGTGCTGTGACCATCCCAGCATCTCTCCCCCACTTGTTACTGGGAAGTTAGAAGCATCTGTTTAGGAAAGAGCCAATAGAGATTCTCTTATTTCCCTTGTCATAGTGCTACAGGATGCAATTGTGATGATAATTGGCCAGCCCGTAGTTTGATAATTGGTCCTGTAGCTTGGCAGAGATGGCAGGGAAGATATGTGATACATTCTTGCCAAATGTCTTGTAAACAGGATGGAATATAAAATTGTTACAGCTGGATATGTATTTTCAAGTTAATGTCTTATACCATCAGGACCCTTCATCCAATCTTTCTGAAAATTGGCAGGAGTTTTAAGCTTGTGGAGGGACATAACATTCACAGGCTTCATGCAAAGTGCATGGAAGATAAAGAAGGTGTAGCCATGAATGTCTATGGAGCTTTTCTTAAAATCACAACATTCAATTGCTTCTAAAATCGGTTCCCTTTATGTAATCTTTTCAACCGTTTCAGCTTCAAGGTTATTGAAAGGGCAAAGCCACATACCAAAGGGAACAGCGGAAAAACATCCTTCCAACAACTTTGTCGGCAGAGTATTAACCCTGGCCGCAAAAAAAAAAAAAAAAGAGATCTTTCTCTAAAGGAGGTAAGTGAACGTAAATAGGGAGCCAAGGTCCCTTTAGGGGGGACTAGACAAGAGTAATTGTTAAGTGAACCTTTTGAATAATGAAAATGACATGCACACACCTAATGGATGCACACCCATCTCCACGCATAGAGCGTCGCCGTTTCAGCCAATTGCTCCATGCATGGGTGATGGATGGAGATGGGTAGGTCGTGGGAGTGCGCATGCATGCCCCACCCACCCACCGCAGTTACACAGACAGCACCCAACCACGCCCATGCAGCAGAGCTGTGTGGGCATGCATTGTTCCGTCTCATGTAAAAAGGGCCAATGTTGCTTAAAGAAACAAGTCCATCACTTAAAAACACAGACCTAAGAAGTAAAGATTATTTTTAGTGTGCACGCAGTCTACATAGAAAAAATACATTATAGTATCCATCCTATTTTCATTTTAGAGGGGAATGTTGAATTTAATAAATACAGCAAAATGTCCTCCCATTTTAAGTACTGTCAAGCATAATGTTCTAACTTCCATATAGTAACTTCCACTCCTTTTTAAAAAGATTATTATACAAAATGACAAACATGCTTTTTATAAAATAAATCACAAAGGCACGCAAGAAGCAGTTTCTAACATCTGTTTTGTATACACTAGAAATATACCAGCTGGTACTACATATAATCAAGTTTATAGCCTATGTAAAACTACACATACACATTAACACAGTGTCCTGTATATCAGCATCAATTTATTCATAAAACAATTCTTTATGACTCATGATTAATTTTTCCTCCCTGTGTTTTGCTGAAAGAAAAAAAAAGAAAAAAAATACCTACCAGTACTGTAGTACTGAGGATTATCACTCCTGCAGAGCCAGAATCTCGGGATGTGTAACTTTTGCATTAAAGGTTTGGGACCAGCTAGGAAAGAAATGTCCACAAGGGACATCCAGGCTCCTCCTCGCAGATTTAGATGTTGAGAACTTAAAAACTTAACTTATAAGCTTATAAAGGACACTAAGCCAACTTCATGTCCGTCTAATTAATTCAGATAGTTCATAAGAGGCCTCCAAAAAGGTATGGTATGAGGATCCTCAGAAATATTTTGGAAGAGCTACACTTACTACGGTATTGAGAATTCCCTTGAGAAATAATTATCATTATTGTTAGAGGTGAACGGAGTACATGCAGTAAACACAGAGAAGTCTACAAGATTGATCCCACAATCATTATTTACTCTCCTAAACTGAGTAACCAAGATAAACAACAGTTTGAAGGCCTAGAAATAGATCTTTGATCACCATGGAAGCCAACATAGATCTTAACAAAGAGCTTGATCTTTCAGATACCTGCTAAATCATAGCAAATAAGATTACAAAACAGATGTGTTTGAGAAGTCTGAGCAGAAAACAATCTCCCTTTTCATTACTATCTACTAATGCTATTGTAAAATTATTAGTATGGACTTCTAGAACGGTCCTTAATCCCCACCAAATGAGAGAGTAACTTCCTAAGCCAAAGATTTGGGAAGATGATCTGTAAAGGATGGTCAGACAAACATCTCTAGGGTATCTTCCATCTTTGTGCTCTAGCATCCAAGAAAGCAGTTAAGGAATTAATGATAGATACGGTATAAAGGGCAACTCCATTAATCTTACATATATTAAGTTTAAATATGTACATGCTTCTTCCCTCCTGAAATGGAGAGCATACGCTAATAAGACCTTTATATACTTAAAGTGCAATATAACAAGACATCAAAGAGCTTTGAATTGTTAGATGTACACAGAAGCAACTGCCATACACATCCTGCAAGTGACGAGACAAACTAGAATTCCCTCTCCCCAAAAAGACATATTAGAAAAAATGAAGAACTGATGTTGTCCACATTGTCATCTAATAAACCCTTGGAGAAAGCCTCTTCTGTTTCAAACAGCATTCCTTGTTGAAGGTTTTCTATAATACAATACAATTTCTGCACTTTCTTGGAGCAGTCATATCAGAATTGAAAAAAGGACCATGTTCTGAACAGTCTGGCTGAGACACTCAGGATCCAGATGGAAAAGAAGAATGCACAAGAAATTTCCTACTTTTCTTCTTTAAAAACAGAAGAAATGGTGGTCTCCCTTCAAAAGGGAGAAAACACTCATACATAAAAGTTAGACTACTGCTGAGAGAAGACGCCTTATAAAAAAAGAGATACAGACTGTCATGGAATAGGAACACTCTCACATCTGAAGGAGTCTTAGAAAAGTCTGCCAAATTTTTAACAGTTCCTGGAGATGAACTTATGAAAGTAGTAATTAATAGTCATAGAACCAGAAGGGTTGGATCCGATTGTTTAGCTTCCAAGAACTAAAAGTAAGTTCACATAATGGCAACCTGTCCCAATCACTGGTGGTGATCCACTCAGACATAAGAGGTATTGAATTATTTTTAGTGAGCATCTTGCATTGTGATGGGGGTCCCAATTAAAATCTTGCTTTTTTCAGCCATAAAGAGATGGGAAATAGAGTACAACTAGTAGTACAGTACAACTAGTGAGTACATCCTATAACAGCTAATTACATTAGCTGCTGTCAAGTCTCAATGCCTTAGGATTGGCATACAAGTTTCCACTCAATGGCAGAGTTGCAGCAGACCTAAACATATATTAACCCTATAAACTTATACCAAAAACTTACAGCACAGGGACAAAAGGTACTAAGATAATTCACTACCCACAGTAAGACACAATGTTAAACTAACTTATGACATTTGTGTCTGTGGATCCCTTTTCTCTCTTCTAAGCGTGTGGAGCTGCAAAAGAATGGTTCTGCAACATCAGCATAGAATGCTTTTCTAGATAGTCCAGAGCAAAAGGCAACAGAGGACACATCCCAGGAATGGGGCTCTGCAGAGAATTTTCAAACAAACAAGAATTTATGAAACAAATGAAAATACTTGGAAATCAAATTAAAATATTAGTAAAAAGATACAGTAAGCATATCCATCCATGAAAAAAACCAAACACTTTCTTATTGAAATATTATGGATTTAAAGCAAAATTAATGAGGGGTTCTTTTTAGGAAGCCTTACCATGTACGTTTATTTCTATCAGAACTCTGCCAATGTGGCAGACTCCAATTATCACCAAATAAAAAGATTTTGAACATGAAAATGAGGCTGAACTAATCACAACAAAATATACATTTGGAACATTTCTGTTTAGAAGAAATAAACAGGGCACCAATTGTCTGCATACCCAAATTTTGTGACAAGAGTTTACAGTATTGCAATTATTGCTTAAAACACTTCTAGCTGCAAATGTGTTAGCAAGACTTTCCAATAAAGTCCCTGATAAACACATTTCAAAAGCAGTTACTGACATATACTAAATAAGTTGTATTTAAACAAAGTTTGGGGTAACCCATTATTATTTAATAAATTGTTTTTCTACAAAATAGGCCCACTTTACACACCAGGGAGGTTATTGGGTCTGACAGGAGAAAATCCAGCTTTTCCTCTGTTCTTCCCCGGCGTGCTGCACATATTGAGCGCAATGAGGTTTAGCAGCAGTGCTTTGTAGTCCGCTGCAAAGCTGGGGCAGGAGCACAGCATGCAACTTGATCTTTATGGCCTGCTGAAAAGCCGAGCAAGCACAACACTGTGCACTATAACCTCAAAGGCCTCCCACATACTGTAATAGCCAGTTTTAAAGCCTGCATGCAAGGGCCTCAACCATTTTGGCCTTTCAGTAGCCTGGGCTCCACCATACGACACGCCATGCTCCCACGCTTTGTATGACTTCTCTTGCTATAGCCTCACTGGATCTCTAGCGTAGGCACTCAATCTTTCAAGAGATCCAATCCACAAATATGACTGGAAAATGCATTGTTAGGCATCTCTTGGTAAGATATCTTGCTAAGATATAACAGACATCCTTACTGATGTCAACTGGGAAAAGTGATATCCAAGTCACCTGTGCTGGGCTAACACTGCTGAGTTTGCCAGACAGGCTGCAGTGATATTACCCTTCCCACACTTCCCATTTGAATCCTCCTCCTGCCATGGCCCACAACAACATATGCACACGTAAGCTTTCAAATTCTCTACAGCACAAAAAGCTAGTGTAGTTAACGTAACCAGATGGCCAGATGAGCCAAAGCAGTTAAGCCACAGGGCTTGGAGACCAACCATAATCTTGATGATGGCATGAACCTTTCACACTGGTTCATACCAGCAGTAATTTAGATTCAGTTGCAGGTAATCCAGAAAGCAATCAATGGGTACGATCTAGAACTCATGCGCGCACAGCTTAGGCAAGGGCGAGTTTTGCGTGACATCCGCACGGTTTGAGCACGCACAACAGCCCCCGTAACAGGGGTGTATGTGGGTTGTGCACGGGGTTGCACATGTGCATCTCACTGTCCACAGGGTTTGGGATCAGCCCCAATGTCTGCTGTCTTCAGGTACAGATATTTAGCTACAGCAGAAAAGGGAAACACTTCCAAGGCTACTGTTGTCTTTATAGTGTGTAACATGCATAGCTATCATATTCTTTAGAATTTGAAATACATAGATACTGAAATTCAACTGGACAAGAACTATGGCAGTGCAAGCATTACCCAATATTACTAGCACCTTTTAAAATATATGACTGGAAGTATCAGGGCACATTCTGCTCTTTTAAAATTTCCTGTGGGAATGAGCAAATGATCCTTATCTTGCCTTATATTTTTTCACACATTCCTCCCCCACTATTAATATCACTTCCCAGTTTTGAATTTTGCCTTGGGCACTGCCATTGTCATTGCTAGCAATCCCATGATGCTGCATGGCTGTTCCACGTCTATGAGGTTAGTGACTAAAAGAGGGAAGTGTCGCTTCCCACATTACTAAAAACATGCATGATTGGAATAAC
This sequence comes from Sphenodon punctatus, assembly GCA_003113815.1. Taxonomy (NCBI): domain Eukaryota; kingdom Metazoa; phylum Chordata; class Lepidosauria; order Sphenodontia; family Sphenodontidae; genus Sphenodon; species Sphenodon punctatus. The sequence continues at coordinate 215,795 of QEPC01013329.1, read as the reverse complement.
TTGTTAAAACTAGGTTTGTCTCCTAACACAGGTCATTTGCTGAGGCATCCTGCTATCTAATCCTTTTATATGATTAAAAATCCCCCACAGGAATGCAGGTGTTTTGTATTATTTTTATTTATTTTTAAAAATTTGTGGGTGGTGATTGGGTTTTTTGTGCAGTTTTTCATTTCGTGAGACTACAGTCATGGTTTTAAAATCAATTTTCCTTAATATCTTTCTGGTGCTGCTTAAATGAGATCTGTTCCATATGTGTTTTGTATTATTTATGGCATATAGTAAAAATGGAAGAAATACAGAAGACACATTACTGTTTTCCAAATGTAGGTGTGAGAAATTACAGTCAAACAGCAGAGATAGATACCTCTGATATCTTCTACTCTGTGATTTCATGGAGACTACAAATAGTTGTTCCTTCCATCAATCTAGTTAGTGGTATTGTCAAAATTCTAGTAACATCAAGAAATCATCACTATTACCTAACCCAATATTAGAAACGAAGTTAAAATCACTTCCCAAGGCACATCTCTTATTAGCCCAAGAGGAAAAACCACCGATAACTTTCATATCTTTAGGATTACAAATAAAATGCCAGATATTAAACATATGCACTTATATGAAATGTTATAGCTCATTTTTGAGGACAGCTAGAGGATAATGGCAATATAGCATACAATCATTTTACCTTTATCTTGCACTTCTTTTGAAAATCGCTCTCTTTCAATAGCCGATTCTCGTTCTATCCGCTCAATTTCAGCCAATGCATCCAATTCTACTTCATCGTATGGTGTTATAGTTCCTTGCTGCGAAACCTGCTGTTGTGTCTGTACCACAGACGTTTGAGGTTGTTTTGCAGGAACTGAAGTATTATGTTGTAAAACAGGCACTTGTTGTGCCTGAAGGAATGCTGTCTGTTCATGCTGCGGCAAACACGGAGCAGCATTTAGTGGGCGATTAACATCCTGCGGAGTAATGGGTGTTTTAGAAGTCTGTCCTGGATACTGCACATTAAAAGGAATATCACCTTCTGACACATTACTGTTTTCCAAACCAGAGAGCATATCATCCTGCTGGTCCATTTCTGAAGATTTTACACGAGAGAGTCTTAACGTAAGTTTAGTGGAGTCCTTGGATGGAGAGCTAATGATATCATACATTGCAGCTTTTTCAGTCTGTTCTTTTTCATCCTTGCCTAACTTCATTTTCTTTTGTTTCTTTTGCTTTCTTTCTGGAGAATCTAACAATATGTCTGGGGGAACATCTCTAGGTGATGAGTAAGGTGGAGGCTGAGATGGTAGGATTAAAGGTGGTCTTGATCCTAGAATAATAATTCAGAAAAACTGAACAGTTATGTTGTTTCATATTAATGTAAAAGCACACTAAACATAACCTTGATTATTTAGAATGTACCAATATTTGTGCTTATAAAATGGGAAAGATCTAATTAAGAAGGATACCGAAGCCTGTAAACCCCTGGCAGATGTAATACAGATAGCTGCCACAAAGATGCTCCTATTTCTTATTTATTTTGGCAGTTCACAACTATCTAGCAGAGAAGATATCGCTCTACAGAAGAGGTGGCAAACGTTTTGGCATAGTGCCTCCAACTGAGGCCAGAGCTTCAACTATTAAGAGACTGAGGCTAATGAAAAGATATAAAAGGCTGAAGGAAAAGAGGGTATTCAAAGATGACTTTGCTCCCCATAGGGTCCAGTGATGAAGACTTAATGATGATCTCTAGACAGGCACTTCAATATACACAGTGTTCCTACTTTATAGTTTGGAAAAGACAAAAACTGGAAGAATTTTAGATGTAAATGGAAAATGTCCTTTCCTTTCTTTTTTTTTAAACCTTTGAATGTCAATTTGTAATATTTTTTCCTTAGTTAAGCTGACTAAAGACCTCCTCTTCACTCTTGTAGTATCTCAGTTTCTAGAAGACCACTTTCTGTTAACAAGCAACTGAAGATATTGTTTATGCCATTACTTTTCCCCTCAAGTTATTTTAGTTCAGAAGATGCATTCATCCAAAACTGAATACTTTCTAACAGCTTAAAATCAGAAACAGGAGTGGATAACATCCATATAAATAACTCCAATCCATCAGAAATTGTATTCCCCTCAAATTATAGAAGCCTTCTAAATCCTCCACCCCACAAAAAGCCTATGAGAACAAATAAGCTTAGCAACACTCAGAAAGTCAACAGTTTTGATGGTTGATCTGAACTGAGGTGGTCATGTGGAAAGTAAAGAGGTCAAAGATTCCTGCTGCAAAACCTGCCTCCAGACACTGCTAGTTAAGCAGGGGAGCTTGTTAGCTTAAGCTTAGGTACTCTCCTGCAATCACACTGTATGATGAGAGATGCAGTTGCAAAGGTAGTTTGAATTTAAATCTTAGGCATAGATAGCCAACAGCTTGAACTGCATTCGGAAGTTAATTGGAAGACAGATTCATAGGGTCTCATATGCTATATGCCAGCACTATTAAGCAAGCAGCTAAAGCCCGAGTAGTCTTCAGAATAGTATTAATAAAGGTACACAGCAATACATATCTGAAGGTAACAAGATCAGGGATAATGCTGACAACATTCACATTCAAATAAAAACGCAAATATTCATGACTTTTTCACCCATCTCCAGACTTGACTTCCTTGCTTTCTTCCTAGTGCATCTCTACAGGTGTGTTCTACAACTTCCACATGCTAAACATAGCATATACTATATTCAACTTCCCTTAAACCTTTTCCTCCTGGACACTACTGACAAGTTCACTATCTTCCCTGCCAACCAAACCTATAGCCTTAGGATTATCTTCAAAAATCCTTCTCCCTCTTGTCACATACAAATGCACACTCCTACTCCTCCTGTTTCCTCTAGAATTTCTTTTCATCCCTGTTCCCATTATTCCTAAGGCTGTACAATAACACTAAGTTCTTAATATATCAAGCATACTTTATTTTGTCATGCACCTTTGTGGCATTTAAACATGTGCAAAGAAGTTGTAAAATTATAGCATTCTAATTTGTCAAGCAATGGTGTAGGGAAAATTGGGGTGGAAATCAGACTCTAGAGATCAGAGGAGCACTCAAAGGAAACCCTGAGTGGGCTATATTGGTGTGGAATCATTCTCAGAAAGTAATTTAGTTTTCCATTCTAGATACGGACCACTCCACCACTAAGAACCATTTAAGATTTCAGAAGCTGTAAGAAAACGTTAGTATGGAGGGAGATGAGAAAGAACTATAGTTTCGTCTTTTCTAAAATATTAGTATAATTAAACTAATTCTGTGACCATCAGTTGGAGTCTCTTCTTGCTAAAGGATGCTTTTGCAGAAGGATTAAGGAAATGCATGTAGTGTTTTATAAGTGTTGTGACCAGGTAGCAACTTGACAGTTTTCATCTGTAGCATGACGGATTAACTCTCCAACCAGATGTCACCATACAGCATGATGAATTATCTCTGATCACCTCTGGGACTGGTTCTCAGCTATGCAGGTCTGATAATGCAGGAGCTGACATGGCGATCGATAAGTCAGAGCCTCTTTACCCAATAGTTAGTCAGCTTCCAATGCCTTGCCACTCACATTTCAAATAAATGGGAACATCTCCAACCGAGGGGTGGTTTTGCTTTCTAGGTATCCGCTTGAATACTTTTGATCAGTAATCATTCCAAGATATTTGGCTGCTAATTGCTTAGTCAGTCTGCTTTAATGCTGGATTTCCATTTCATCCTAATTACTTGATAGGATCTAGTCAAGCATCTGACCAGAACAGAATCTACATCACTTTGGCATATAAGTTTCTTGCCTCCATCCATTGCTGATGTGTGCATGCACAAGTTGTGCTCCTTTCTCAGATGATCCTAGGAGAGCCAAAATGGTTGCTCATTACTAAGAAGTGAATTCTATAAAGTCTATAACTGTGACCAAATTATCTTCATTGTGATGCCTCAGGCTTGCCTCTGCATCCTGAAAAGACTGGCAACAAGGTAGAGGTTTTCGGGTCCTGATATGTAGACTGGATCCTGCCATCCTATAAGCTATTTCCATCAACTGAAGAAATTGATCACTCTGGATGGTACCTTCACTATCCTCTGAATCTCTGAGCTAGGAAGGGTTCTTTAGTTCCCAGTCTTTGAGAGAACTTCTAGAAGTTCCCCAATGCAGAAAAGTGATCAATAGACTAAGAGGACAACTGATCTATGAACAGCAGGTAAAGATCAATGGATGATATGTAGTCCTGTTGCACACTGGAGATCAGCATCTAGAACGTCTCAATATTTTCCAGGGTTGGAAAAACCTGGCTGTCTGCTGCTATCTTGTCTCTTAGGGAAAGCAATCCTTTGACAGGTGTTCAGGAAATCCCTTAAATTTATCACACGTTCCTGTATGATTCACTGCTGATTGTGAGGCTCTGATGGGTATGTTGTCTAAGAAAGAGTACAGGTGTCCCCCAATGTTCCTCAGCAAGGCTGTTACGCTGTCAGTACTGGTTTGAAGATGGTGACAGACAGAAGATAAAATTTCATGCTGGTAATTTTGATATTTAGAGGAAAACCACAGAAATTGCTGATGAGACTTGATAGGTATATGCAGGGAGGTGGGGGTGGGGAGGTCCACTAATGGCAAGTAGTCTCCTGAAGAGGCTGCAGAGTCTTGATCTTAAATTTCATCTTCCACACTGGATTCTCCCTGATCTTTCAATTTATTACTATTACAAAAAAAGAATAGCCCTGACCATCTTTTACCTGATTTTAGCTTTTGGAGGGGTGACAATTTCTACATGATGCTTTGACATTTCTCATTTTCTCACTCCTTTCACTAATAATTCAGAGTAAAGATTTCCCCCCCAAGTTTACAATTACTCACATTTTATCCAGATTAGACATCTGGAAACACAACTGCTAAGCAATCATGTTCTATGGGATCAGTGAAATACAAACCATGGGCTCAGCCTGATCTCCGCTTCAAGGCACAGAGGTTTATGTTGCCTCACTATCTGTCTGTCTGCCTCATGTGAATGCAGAGCCAGAATGCTGAACAACTTCATCTATGAGATCCACAAAATTGTCAGAAGCGCTTTGTGAGTCAACAGCATCAAAAGCAGCTGAGAGGCCTACACTGACACTCTTTGTCTTTAACCAGAACCAGATCTGTCAAAACAGCCAACTCTGTCTCCATAGAATATTTCTAGTTACAACCAGACTAATATAGGCCACAAAATCTAAAGTCAGCCTCCCCTTATTGCTAGAATTATTTCATACCTCTTCAATAATCTCCCCCTAGAAGAGAAATAAAGGCAGGGTGGTATGTGGTGAGATTCTCAACATCAGGAATTGTTTTTTAAAAATGCTAGCACTCTGCCCTCCTCCATCAATAACTATTTAACTTCTTGACTTTCATGTCCCTTTTGGTAGGTTATCAAATATTCAGGTTGCAACATAAAACTTCTTTGAGTATTTCCAGAACTTTAATAAGTGACATTAGCTGAAATTTATTCCCCCAGATATAGCAGCACCAAATTTAAAGTAATTCCATTAACTAATCAGATTGAAAAATGTTGGGAGATACACAACTCTTTCTGATCTAATGTAACATGCACGTCTCAATGTTCACCAACAGAAATATCTCTACTGATTGGGACTTGTGAACACTACTGATAGCCATTAGAAAACCATTTTGCCACCTGTGCTGTTAAATCTTTGATACAATATTCAAAACTAATCAAAATTTTTCACACTCATCCCTTTTTCTCAATGTACTACGCCTGCTGGGAACTATTAATTGTCGATGCACAGCAACTGAAACCATTTTTGTACCTTGAATTGTCTGATAACACAAGTATCTTGATGTTGAACTAGCAAAAGTATTCAGGTCATGGAATCGCAGACACTATATTGTTAATTCTGAAATGGCAGGAGGCACTCAAGCAAGAACGTACATCAGAATGACCGTGGCAGTGTTTGCTACGAACAATTTGTTTGGTTTTTTTTACACAAGATCTCTCACTAGAATTTTCCCTTGGCTAAGGTGCTTGACTACATCTCTGAGGACAGCAGGTTCAAGACCAGCTTGGTCTTACGTTGGTTGACTGCCTTTAGTCCATCCACTTGTGAATGGGCACCTGGTCTGACATGGTGCTAGCCATATCACTCCCTTGTGCACAGTAGGCCACAGAAAATGGTGTGCCTTGCTCACGCCAGCCTCATGGGCTGAATAGTTCAGGATAGACTTTGACTTTAAAAAAAATAATTAAAAAATTAAAGATAGTTAGGCCCTATCTGCAGTGAAAATTGAACAGTGTTAGCTGAATTGGTTTTAAAATGGTTTAGATTGTGAATTCTCAATCTAGAAGTCATACCTTATCTCCCCCTTTGCCATTTCTTAAACTTTAGCCCTTATAGTTGGAGATCATCTTTAAATGATCCCAACGTAAGCTAATATAACATTCCCTACCAAAATCTTCAAGCAGGTGTGAATTGCCCTACTCACCTTTATCAACACTCTTAGGACTGATTCTATGACATTCTGATCTAGTATTTTCTGCAATACCATGAAATGGGTTTCCATAAAATCACAGAACTGTAGAGTTGGAAGAACCTTATGGGTCATCTAGTTCAATCCCCTGCCCTGAAGCAGGATACTGTATACCTATGGTGTCCCTGTCTTTTCTTGTACTGTCCTCAGTGGCAATGTGGAACAAATTTTCTGTTTTTATAGCATCCTTGTTAATATCTGAAAACTGTCAACATGTCCCCGCCTTAGTCCTCCTTTCATCCTGTGGATCTCAGAAAGGTCACAACCACAATTACTAAAGAGGTGACTAGTGGTTGAGTCCCAGGCCATTCCCAGTATGGAAAGAGGAATCTCAAGATATACGAGGTCTTCTGAAAAGATACAGAAATTAAAATACACAGTGATGTGTTTAACCTTTTTAACATACAATGGTTAAACCCAATATTCTAAGAGTTTAGTTCTTCATGTGAACAGGATTTTACTGGTCCTGGCAACTGCTGCTTTTTAAACGAACCACAGATTTTTAAGTGTAACTGATTTCTACTTAAAGGGGGGACCAAAATATTTTTTAGCTGAAAGTATCATTAAGCAAATATGACTTTTTCCTGGGTTAAGCGGGAAGAGAAAATGCTAGCTAGATCAAACTAAATAGTGTTGTTAAAACTCATATCCACAAGAATACACCAGAGCAATAAGAGTACCTTTAGGGGTTCCATCGCTTCCGGCTGGAGAGCACACTGACTGTGGTGACCTCAAAGAAAAGGATGCAGCATTCCTTATTGAAGAATCACCATCCTAAAAGTAATAGTAATTATACATTAGGAACATGAGCACTTCTTAAATGACTGCATATTAAATAAAAATGCTAGGAGGAAGTGGTCACAGAGATAACCATTAGTGCCAGATTTATTTATCTGAGGCTGTTGAGGTATAAATCTTTTTTTCAAATAGACATTTATTTATTTAAATTTCTTGCCCCACCCTTCCCACCAATGGCAGCTCAGGGTGGCTTACAATATTAAAATACAAAATATACATAAAATATAAAACAAACATAAAACACCCCACTACCCCTCTCCACCCTCTCCACCCTTATCCCCCACAACTCCCCCCTCACCCTAGCCTCCACTGCCAAACACCCTTGTTAATAGGACTGTTTTACACTGCCTCCTAAAGGCACTCAAGCCCAGACTTAAACAATCCTCCTTGGGGAGAAAGTTCCACAGCTGCAGAACGGCAACCAAGAATGCCCTCCTCGCCGTAGCGACCAAGTTAAAAACTGGGACCTTCAGACAGGCAGAGGCAGCAATGGGACATGGTAGGCCAGACGTCTCCTTATGGGGATGGGTCGTCATGAGCACGTTACAGCAGTGCTCCGTTTTCGGCACTGGCTGCAAGTAGTCTTCCGGGCCCGATACAAGGTGTTGGTTTTGACCTATAAAGCCCTAAACGGCCTGTGCCCTGCCTATCTGTATGATCGCCTCATCCTCCGGGTTTTGGATCGACCCCCTGCTGTCAGCTGGGAGCGCCCTCCTCGGGGTCCCCCGGGTGGCTGCTATGAGGGGGGCAGTCTCGATGGCTGCACCGCAGTTGTGGAACTTCCTCCCGATGAAGCTCTGCCTGTGCCCAGGTCTCCCCTCTTTCCAAAGACAATATAAGACCACCAGGCTTTTGGTGAGGGAGATGGGTGAGGGATTGGGTGTGGTGGGGATGTTTTTATGCTTTGTTGTGGGTTTTATGGCTGTTTTTTTAGTTGTAGTATATTGTTTTTAAGATGTTGTGAGCCGCCCTGTGCTGCTGTGACAGGAGGAGGCAACAAACAAATCTAATAAATAAATAAATAATTAAAAAGTGGGTCCCAAGCCGTTGAGGGCTTTAAAGGTCAAAACCAACACCTTGAATTATACCCAGAAGAGAACAGGCAAACAGTGCAGATTTTGGAACACCGGTGTTATGTGCTCCTGGCGACCCATCCCCGTAAGGAGCCGAGCTGCCGCATTCTGCACCAGCTGCAGCTTCCAAACAGTCTTTAAGGGCAGCCCCACATAGGGTGGATTATTTATTTATTTTATTTATTTATTTGCATTTATACCCCGCCCCTCCGCTCAGCTACTGGATTGCAGTAGTTTAGTCTCAAGGTAATGAAAACAAGGATGACGGTTGCCAGTTCCGAATCAGAAAGAAAAGGATGCAGCTGTCTCACCAGATGGAGTTGGTGAAAATCACTCCTGGTCACCACCACCACCTGGATTCCAGGCTAGGGCTGAAACTCAATCTCAAGTTTTTCTCGGTTATTTTTTCAGAAAGGAGGCGGCGCCCCAGACCGCCTCTCCTTTTGACGAATGTGTAAGACCTGGCTGTTCCGCCAGGCTTTTGGTGAGGGAGATGAGTAGAGGGTGGGGTTAGGCTGCTTTTTGTTCTACTTCTCCCATTATTTATTGTATTTATATTTGTGATGATTTTAGCTGTTGTTATGTTTTATACGGTTTTACTTTATATGTTAGCCACTCAGAGCTGCCTCAGGCAGGATGGGAGCGGGGTAAAAAAATTTAAAATAAATAAATGGTCGGGAATAAGGGTTCTCGATTTGTTTTAAGTGACAAACGATAATTGAGGGAAATGCCAATTCTTGACATTTCTTGGTTGATAATTTTTCTCGAAATACTGTTTACCACAATTTACTGTTTACCGTATACTAATTTACTGTGTACCGCTTACTGTCCACCACATTCATCCTCGTAATGCACATGCATGAAGTGGCATTTTGCGCATGCACATTACCAGGATGAAATCAGTACACAGTAAAACGGTATATGGTAAATTATGGTAAAAAGAAAACGATAAACGTTATTTGGAGAAAAAATTCTCAACCAAGATCTCAATCTGTTATTGAGACTGTACCAAGATTTCAGTGAAAATTCTCTATTCTCGTGATATTTTTGCGAGAGAAAAAAAGTTTCTTGTTTCAGCCCTATTCCAGGCACAGCGACGGACCCAGGAGCACTCCAAGGCTGTGAACCTGAGTAACTGGGGTGGGGTGGGGATGCATCAATAACTGGGATCCCAATCTCCCCAAGTCACAAGGCTGGCCAACCATTATCACCTCAGTCTTGTGAGATTCAACCTTAGTCGACTCACCTTCATTCAGTCCCCCACAGCAGCCAGGCTACAGGTAAGAACCAAAACTGCAGGACCTGGGTCATGTGAAAAGGAGAGGTAGAGCTGGGTGTCATCAGCATGCTGATGACACCTCACTTCAAACCTCTGAATGATCTCACCCAGCAGCTTCATATATACGTTGAACAAGAGGGGGGGGGACAAGATGGAACCCTGAGGGACCCCACAGGGGACATAACAGGTTGACGATGAGCAATCGCCCATCACCATCTTCTGAGACCTCCCCAACAGGAAGGAGCAAAACCACTCAAGAGCAGTCCCATGCACCCACAGTCGAGTCAAAAACACCTTGTGATCAACAGCGTCAAAAGCCGCTGATAGATCTAAAAGGATTAACAGAGTGGAATTCCCCCTGTCGATCTCCAAGTGTAGATTACCGACTAAAGCCACAAGTGCAGCCTCTGTGCCATGTCTGGGATGAAAGTCAGTCTGAAAGGGGCCCAGGAATTCAATAGCATCCGGATAGGCCTAGAGCTGACGTACCACCACCCGCTCAATAACCTTCCCTAAAAAGGGAAGTTTAAAGACAGGTTAATAGCTGACAGAAGAGACATTGACAACCCAATCAGCAACAGCCCTCATGTCTCCCAGATGGCTTTCACCAACTAGGACAGGCACGGATCTAATTCACAACTGCTGGTCTGCACATCCCAAGCCCATCTTCTCCATTGGTGGGCAATACTGACTGAAATTTATCCAAATAAAAAGGACAAGGCCCAAACACAGCCCCAAACTCTGACTCTGCCATAGAAACTGCTGCACCAAAGTGTGGTGAACATGAGTGATTTTGTCTGCAAAGTAATTAATAAAAAATGTTACATCAGGCATTAGATAACTAACTGGAGGCAAGCCAGATTAACCAGTCCTCTCACCATCCAGAAAAGTTCCACTGGATGAGACGTCGCAGACGCTATGATAGCACTGAAGAAAGCCTTCTTCACCACCATCACAGACACGGGTTAGTCTTTCAAAAACGATCTATGCCACAATCAGCTGGATTCAGCACAAATCAAGCACCATCTGCACTCTAACCGCCTTCCCTCCTGCTTCAGCCGCCTCAGGTCCTCCATATACCACAGGGACCTATGTTGGCGCAGCGCTGAAAGTGGATGCCTGGTTGCCACCGTGTCAATGGTCTTGATCAAAATACCATTCCACAGGGTGACCAGGTCATCAACAAAGCAGCCATCAAGGTCAGTAGGTAAATCCCTCAGAGTTCTGGAATCCAATTGGATTCATAAGTCTCTGAGGGTGGACCAACCTAGACGGGCCATCACCCCGACAGGGGCATAGGAGGGCCAGAATCCGAGTCTTCAGGTGGTAATGATCCAGCTATGACAAGGGTATTCTATCTACACCCCCAATAATTGGAACCTGCTGCCATTTCCAGGCCAGTGGAAAACATCAAATCCAGTGCATCTCCCTTTTCATGTTTTGGGACCATTACTATCTTGGACAGGCCCATGGTTGCCATGGAGGCCATGAACTCCTGCTCTGCTCCTAAAAGGCTGGCCTCAGCATAAACATTGAAATCACCCAAAACAATAAGTCTCAGTGATCTTACCACCACCTCTGAGGCCAGCTCAACTAGTACAGCCAGGCAGACTGCAGTGCAACAGGGTGCTTGGTGCACTAACAGAATCGCCAATCTATCCCCAGCCAATCAAACACTAGATGGACACACACTATACTGGATGAGACAAGCAGTGAATACCTCCGGAAGGACAGGAAATCCCTAAAAACCATGACCACACCATGTCCCCCCACCATGCTGATGCTGCACGGAATACCCAGCCAGCACCCACCTGAGCCAGAATCAGCCCAGATCCCTCATCCAGCCAGGTTTCCATAATACACATGAGTTTTGCATCCTCATCCGGGATAAGCTCCTGGATGTTAGTTGGTTTATTAGCTATCAACCTCATGTTGAGCAGCATCAGTGTCAGCTATGGGACCCTACTGGCCTCAAGCCCCAAATATTCTGAAATGGGGGGGTGGGGGAGGACTTTACCTCCCCATAACCCATACGACGTCAATAGCTGCTTCCCCTTCCCCCGCAACACCCTGAAGAGAGATATGACTGGGGAGGCTCCTCTGGGCCCAGCACCCCAAGATGCAGAGTTGCATGGGGGACAGAGGGGGACATTCCCCACCCTTCCCCCAACCCACTCCCCCCTCCCCACTGGGGGACCCTGACCAGAGAGCACCCCTCTGGCATCCGCCCCACCCCCCACCAAGGGTTCAGGGCACCGGGACTCAAGCCTGCACCCCCTCCTGTCACCAGGGGGCTGAGACCCCAAGCCCCACCCACACTCTTCCCAATGCTCTAGAGTGAAATTTAGAGTGAAATCAGACGCCTGATAAGTCCAACACATGAAATACATAAATATTACCAAACACCGCACCCCCCCAAAACACTAGTTTATTTTTACTCTGTGTAGCAGAGCCGTATCTTGTGGTCAGCTGCTGAAGGGTCACTCCCAAACGCTCACATGAGTATCTTGATAAATGCAAGTCTCAAGACCAACTCAACCACCACTGTGTTTATTCACCTTCACCCCCTTAAGTGGTCACAGTGACATTCCCATAGATGCACAGTTCAGTCAGAAGTCCTTGGCTATTTTCATCTCACCAGCCAGAGTCCTTCAAAACTGGCTTCCCACAGCAGTTCTCCGCTCCAGCGCCTTCCATCTTGAGCTCTCCCTGTCAGTGGATTCCTTCTCTAGCTCTCAAGCCTCTCCCCATGGCTGCAATCTGTGGCTTCTCCCGCCTTTATATCTAGCCTGCAGCAAGCGGCTCATTACCTGCTAGCTTAGGCTTGAGTGACAGGCCTCAACAAGTAACAGGCTGGGTTTCACTAGGAAGCTAATCCCTGCAATGACTTACCAGTCTGTTATAGGCTGGCATCAATAAGTTATTTGTAATTATTATTCTTAGTAATTTGCTGGTTAATAAGAACTTCTAACTCCATTTACTATCAACTGAAATGTTTACAATTAGTTAACATTTCATCCTAAGGTCTTAGAAGGTTTTACATATTACATTCGCTGAAACTACTTCTCCGACAAAGGTAATTTTCTGTTATCTATGCAGGAACCAACAAAGTAGACAGAGAATGTATTAATTAGGGCAAAGCATTTTATGAAATTTAGTTTTCATTTCCACCCCTTTATACATGTTTCTCTTACACTGAGAAGGGGAAATGAATTTGGTGATCATTTTATCATTATATTCACAAGACATTAAATGAATTTTGCATAACCTATTGTAGTGAAACAATACTGACTTCTGCCCTGTTCCTAGCCAGGAAAGAGGCATGATTTCTAATCCTTGCTCTCCAAACCTTGAAAGCTAAATCAGAAGGGGAGGGGTTCCATACGAGTTTCAAACGAATGCAGCCATTGCCGAAATGCTTAAAACTTGTGAAACATATCCGAAATACAAAACTAGTCAATAAAAGAAGCCATGCCGGTGACTCATGAAACTTTAGTTCCTTGGTACAAAGTAGGCAATGTTGACAGATGCCGGGGTGAGACTGTGTTGTTTGTGGATGATTTTTCACACTGTCCAGAAACAGAATTACTAGGCTACACTGGCAAAGCATGTAATATGCATAAAACTGATCTTTGCTAGCCAAGATAATCTGAAGTGGTAATGTTAGATAATGAACTACAACTTAATGGTTACAAGTGCAGACAATCTGCAAACAAACCAAGCATGTTAGATACCTACAAGTCTAAAGGTCTAGTGGAAAATTAAAATAGTTAAGAGAATCCTTTTTGAAAACAGAAAAAAGCAGTAGTAGTCAAACATCAATCCTTATTCAGAACTACTGAATTACAGGGCAGTATTATTATATTATAAGCATTTATATAGCGCCAGCAATATACCTGGCACTTACAAAAAATAAGATAGACATGGTCCCTGCTCAAGAGCTTACAATCAAAAGACAGGGGGAGGGGAGACAGGGAAGGGGAAACAGAGGGAGAGACAAGGGATGTGACATTCATGAGGATGCAAGAGCTCGGGTACACGTTCTTGGCTTGGTTACAGTAAATTGGAAGTTTGCAGATAACAGGTGGATGATAATCCTGGGTGGGGATGCTTAGCACGAGTTTGGAAGGGCAGAGCGGAACAGGTGGGTTTTGAGGAGGGACTTGAAGGTGTGGAGAGTGGGGGGAAGGTGGACAAGGGCAGGGAGGAAGTTCCAGGCGTGCGGGGCAGTGAGGGAGAAGGGACGAAGGTGGTTGGGGGAGCAGGGGAGGGAGGGAATGAAGGAGGAGCGGAGTGCTCGAGTAGGGGTACGAAGGGAGATCAGGGCAGAGAGGTAGGGGGGAGCGAGGTTGTGAAGGCCTCTGAAGTATGGGCTCAGGTATTCTGTTTAACAGGAAACAGAAAATAAATATATCTGAAACCTGATGAAGCAAATAAATCCAATTCTGTTGTACATAAAAAATGACAATAATCAAAAATGTAATATGATGGGGAGTGCGAGAGCTTGAGCCATTGCATCAAAATGATTGTTGTTGTTTGGAAACAGAACAAAACCTTTTTTCTTAAGAGCAATGCTGGTTTCTCAGCTTTGTCTAGCTTTCCAGAGATACACAAGTTAATACATTAACCCTAGAAATAGCAGTCTCCACCAAACACCAAAGGAGCCAGACCTGGTAAAAACTTGAATGACTTATCTCCATCAAGCTTTTCCTTCAGACTCATTCATAAGAACTCACAAATCTCCCACAGCTTTATGTGGGTTTCAGTTGAGCACTTAATCCACTTATATATCAATGGCTCCCAGCCTGTTGGCCTTTTGTCGGGCCTTTGGGGGAGGGGGAGGGGAATAAAGGGGGGTTGCCAGTGGTTTTACCTCTTTTTTATTGCTTTTATTGTTTTAGTAATCCTTCTATGTATTGTTTTTATATATTGTTTTAAATGTTTTGTGAGCTACCCCGAGCTGCCGTAGGGCTGGAGGGAGTGGGATACAAGTTATTAAATGAATAAGAATGTTTTATACAGTCCCCTTTTAAGCTAGATTTTTTTTTTCTGTTTCAACAAAGGGTAAAAACAGAAGTGATGCCAGGCTGCCACATCCCAGGCAGCCTGAGCGAACACAGTGCACCCTGGGCCGGGGCGCAAAATCACCATGCACCTGGCCAGGCCAATGGTGGCATAGCCCGGGAAGAACAGGGAATATGCGGCCAGTCAGCCACATGCTGCACCCAGCGCCCCATCCAGTGGGCAGCCATGGTGGCCAATAATGGTCAGCCATGGCTGCCTGTCATGGAGGACCCAGATCAGGCCAGCAGACAGGCCTCGGACACATGTAGAGCCCCAGGACGGCCTGCTTTGGCCCGACTGGGCAGAAACTAGTCTGGGCTATGACCTCAGAGG
Organism: Sphenodon punctatus; assembly: GCA_003113815.1. Taxonomy (NCBI): domain Eukaryota; kingdom Metazoa; phylum Chordata; class Lepidosauria; order Sphenodontia; family Sphenodontidae; genus Sphenodon; species Sphenodon punctatus. The sequence goes on along the minus strand of QEPC01013329.1, from coordinate 200,711 downwards.
TTTTCCGATATCAGAGGCAGGGCTAGCTGCCAACACGACCTGGGATACCCCAGGTCAACATCAGGCGGCACCTGCACAACAGTGCCACAGCAGGAGAAACCAGTCCACTGTTACATTTGTTTTTACCCAGAGTGTTTTGCTTTCGTCATTCTTTTACAGCATCAGCAAAAAATGAGTCAAGTAGTGCTGCACCACTAAACCCATTTGCTTTCCTAACAACAATGACTCCACATGAACAGTTTAACCGTGTAATCACTACTGCTGGAGCAGCACTCCCGTACTGAAGTAGAGTTTTCATACTGGGCTTACTAAACAAAGCTTAAGGTAATGTAGCAGGAAGGGAGATCCTCTCTCTGGGGAAGAATCATCCCTGCGGCTACCTGAAACTCTACGATGGTCAAAACCCATGATCTGTGTGGCCATCTCGGAGCGATCAGGATGACCTCTGCCCTCTGTACTTGTATCCACCTCAGCACTTGAGGGAGCAGCGAGAGGTGTGGGAAAGTGTACAGGAGGCCGCCTGGCCACAGAACCTTCATAACATCGACACCTTCTGCCTCTGGGTGTCTCACGAAATACCTCGACTCTGTGGTTGTCCACCGAAGAAAAGAGGTCTAGAACTGGACGGCCCCATTTCTGTGTCACTAGTTGGAATACTTTGTCATGTAAAGTCCATTACCCTGGGTCCAGCCTAGTTCGACTCAGCCAATCTGCCTGTATATTGAGAGGCAGTTGTCTCGCTCTCAAGGACTGTAGGTTGGTCTCTGCCCAGGAGATCAGAACTGACGCCTCCTTCATGAGGGCTGCTCGCTTTGTTCCGCCCTGTCGCTTCATGTATGACATGGCTGTTGTGATGTCGGTGTACACTAGGACTCCTCTGCCCATGACCAGGCTCTTGAAATGCAGAAGAGCCAACCTGATGGCCCGCAGCTCCAGGAGGTTTATGTGTTGTGAAAAGCCTCCTTGGGGGGACTATGTCCCCTGCATCTGATGGCCCAGACAGTGGGCTTTCCAGCCTGTCAGGCATCTGTAATCAGAGTCAACTTCTCATCCTGCTGGATTGGAACTCCTTGCAGGTATGGATGTTGGCCCAGTCACCAGTCCAGGGATGATCTGACTACCTGACACAATTCCAAGGAGAGGTGGTGTTTCCCGGCAGTTTGGTCCCGCCAGGGAAGGAGTAACCTCTGCATTGGGCGGAGGTGAAATTGTGCCCATTGCAGTCTCCAGACAGGAGACCATCAGGCCTAGACAGCTGGCGAATTCGAGGAGGTGTGTTGCACCCTCCATTATAAAGCCGCAACATCCTATTTGCTATAAAACTGACATGATTAAAATTAAGGTAGTGAAATTTGTAGTGGAGTATCACTGGAGTAAGTGGTTCATGCTATGCAAATTTCAGCCAAACGGTTGGATACCAGCTGAGATATCAGAGTTTGAAAACTACACTTTGAAGCCTGTTTTTCAAAAGTGAGACCATCTCGATCTCAGCAGGGTAAAGGGTTTTTTTGTTGGTTGGGAGAAGACGTAAGCCTTTTTAAAAATTCAAGGAGACTGCCAGGGGGTGCCTTCTGATTTACTTTTTGTAAATCCAGTTAGTAGTTTTTAAGTTATGACATCTTGAAAATTAAATGTTAGCCTATGGAGACCATCTTGAGTGTGGTGTGAAGTGCTTGCAAACATTCTGTGTGTAATGCAGAGACTGTTTAGAAACCAACAGTCTTGAATACTGGGGACTACAACTCCCAGCAGGCACTGCTTGCTAGAGCCTATCGGGGCTGGGGAAAGAGGGGGAACTGCACCTCCCAGGGGGGAGTGTCAGTGACTGGTCAGCCATTTTTAGAGCTCATCTGGAGGAGAGCAAGGCCTGTGGAAGGGAGACAGCTGAAGGTCATTTTGATCTGATGCCACACAGAAGGTGCCTCGGCTGGAGGTCAGGGACGCCGAGATGGCGAAACAGAGCTAGCTAACCCCGCAGACACGTTTGGGGTGGCTGATCTTGACCCCTAAACCCGCCCAGAACCACAGAGCTCATGGATTTCAGTGACAGTCCTTCCCCCTCCAAAAACTTGGGGTGTCTGGGCTGCGGCTCCAATGGGGAACCCCACTGCAGGAGCATGGCTGCGGCCAGAGTGCTGGAGTTTGCCTGGGATGGTCCCAGGTGCAGGAAGAGGGCAGAGGTTTATTCTGGAAACAGGGATAGGAGGCTATAGGTGGGATGGAATCAATCTTCTTTCAGCGCTTCTCCTTCCGACTTTCCCAACTCCACTAAGGAATGAGGGGTAAGCAGGTGCTCTGGACTGATACAGTGGGTGTTCTGCAGGAGGGGGACAGGGAGATGGTGGGATCCTGTGCAGAGCAGCCCTGTGGGGCAGAGTGGCAAGTGTAGTCCTCTTGGGAGGACTCTAAGAGTGAGCTTCAGCCCAGGGAGGGAAAGCCTATAGGGGAGCAGGGAAGAAGGGAGCATACACAAAGGGGGGGGGGGAGCCTCTGTAAATAGCTTCCACAGTGGAAGCCATGCACAGGGGGAGCACTTTACAGGGAGTAGCTTTACTGGGGATACAGAATATGGAACCCAGTACAGGGGGAGTTCTGCAGAGTGGGCAGCGTTGTGCAAGAAAGGGAGCCCTGTCCAAGGGGGAGTAAAGTGGGGGAGTCTTGTAGAGAGAGAAAGCTTCAGAATAACGGCCATAATTGTGCCAGGGGAGCACCCTGGTCAGAAGAGAACTGAGTGAGGGAGCTTTGTACAGGGGGAGAGCTACAGGATGGGCAGCATTATGCAAGGTGGAGAGTCCTGTACATGGGCACAATGGAGTCAGGGAGCCCTGTACAAGGAGGGAACTAACCAGGGGGTCCTGTACAGGGGGAGGTCCTTATAGAAAGCAGAATGGCCAGTGCTGCACAAGGAAAAGAGCTCTGACAGTGGGGAGTAGAGTGGAAGACTCCTGTACAAGTCATGAGCTAGAGATCATAGAGAGCAGTTTTTGGAAGTTTGTAATGCTTAAACCGAACCAAAGTTGTTGTATTCCTAGTAAAGCAGGGAGCTACCAGTAAAAATCCAGCTTTGCCTTGCTTGCTATCTGAAGGAAGCAACAACCTTCTAAACTGAAGGAAGCAGCTCTTCCACCTTAGCCTTCCCTAAGCCCTGCTCCCATAGTGGTTATGCTGTCAGCATTCTACTGCGCTAGCAATTTGCTCTTGCAAATTGCTCAAACATTATTATTATTATTATTATTATTATTATTAACAAACATTTATATAGCGCCAGCAGTGTACCTGGCACTTTACAAAGTAATAAAATAGACACGGTCCCTGCCCCTAGGGCTTACAATCTGAGAGACAGGAGCTGGGGGAGAGACATAGGAAGGGGAACAGAGGGAGAGACAAGGGGTCTAACATTCATGAAGATGCGAGGTCTCAAGTGCACGTACTTGGCTTGGTTACGATGAGAATGACAGCAGGCAGGTCCATGTGGCAAGGATAAGGGTAAACAGATCGTAGGTATAGGAATAGTGGCTCAGCAGGATAAAGAGTCAGACAGAGCAGAGCGAAAGAGGTGAGTTTTAAGGAGAGATTTGAAGGTATGAAGGGAGGGGGCAAGGCGGATGTGGACAGGGAGGGAGTTCCAGGCATGGGGGGCAGCAAGTGAGAAGGGACGAAGGCGCTTAGGGGAGCAGGGAAGGCGTGGAAGGGTGAGAGAAGGGACAGAGGAGGAGCGAAGTGCACGGGCTGGAGTATGGAGGGCGATAAGTGCAGAGAGGTAGGGGGGAGCAAGGTTGTGAAGAGCTTTATAGGTGAAGACTAGGAGCTTGTGCAGGATTCGTTCAGGAAGGGGAAGCCAGTGAAGCGAAGAGAGGAGGGGCTGCACATGGTCGAAGCGACTGGCGAGGTAGATGACCCTGGCAGCAGAGTTTTGGACAGAGATGAGGGGAGAAAGGTGAGACCGGGGAAGGCCAGTGAGAAGGAGGTTACAGTAATCGAGGCGAGAGATGACCAGAGCATGAACAAGAGTTTTGGCAGACGAGACAGAGAGAAAAGGGCGAATCTTAGCAATGTTATGGAGGGAGAAGCGACAGGATTTAGCAACAGAGTCAATGTAGGGTTTAAAAGAAAGGGCTGAGTCAAAGATGAAGCCTAGGCTACGGGCTTGGGGGACAGGCAGGATGGTGACTCCATCAATAGTTATTGACAGTGAGGAAGGAGAGGAAGGATGAGGGGGGAAGATAAGGAGTTCAGTTTTAGCCATGTTGAGTTTGAGTTGACGTTGAGACATCCAGGTAGAGATGTCAGAGAGACAGTTGATGAGACGAGCTTGAACAGAGGGAGAGAGAGAAGGAGTAGAGAGATAGAGTTGAGTGTCATCAGCATAGAGGTGGTATTGGAAGCCATGGGAGGCAATGAGTTTGCCTAAGGATGAGGTATAGATCGAGAAGAGGAGAGGGCCAAGAACAGAGCCTTGAGGAACACCAACTGAGAGGGGGAAGGAGGAGGAGGCGGAGCATGCACTAAAAACCATGAAAATTGCAAGGTAACGCTCCTGCCTTAACATCCATTCCATGTTAGCAGTAAAGACATATGTACAGTCTTGCATATTGTGCTCACTTACAACTTAGGCTCCATGCACCCACACTTTGCCTTCAACTTTCAGCCCCAATCCTCTTCCTCTTTGCAGGTTGGGGCAACACTGAAGCTGGGGACAGGAGGACATGAGCTGGCCCCTCACCCCCTCTGTTTCCTCTTCAAGAAAGAGAGAACTAAGGAGTTCTGGCTCCCACCCATTCTCCCCCTCTAATCTACTGGGTCCAAGTCCTGAGAACTCAGGACTCCTGGCTTCCAACCTCTCCACCCCAATCTAGTAGGCTGCACTCCCTTCACAGGCAACCCAACAGTTCTCGTTCTGAGCCTTGCAATTTTCATGCCTTTTAGTGCATGCTTGAATTTGCAAGAGCCTTAACCCTTCTTGTAAACCGGAGGGTTTTTGATTATGGAACTGATTTGTAGTTTTGTGCATCCTTTGCGCACAGATGTCCTGCAATTGTAGGAATTGCATAGGAATGCAAGATACGCTGGGTGAGTGAATGACACCATCAAGCCGAGGGTTGACCAGGTTTGTCCTTTTTGAGAGGACACCTGGATGTGCTGGCAGGGGTGCGAGTGCCCCACTGCCATCTGATTCTACCGTTGTTGAAGCCCCCATGACGAAGAAGAACAAAAGCAAAATTCCCATCTAGGGTTCGAGTGTTTTCTGCATTCTTTCCCCAAAGGACTGACCGGGAGCCCCTTCTTCTTTTCTAACTCCATGGTCATAACCTTGTCCATCGGTTCGCTGAAGAGGTTTCCTTCTGAGTAGGAAGCCGCTGTTAAAACCTTCTTTGCCTGCATATCAGTCTTCCAAGGCCTCAACCATATGGCCAACCAAGCTGCTATACTCTTCGCCACAGAATACGCTGCTAATTAGGTGGAGTCCAGTGCTACATCTGCCACAAATGCTGCTGCCTCAGAGATGGCAAGCTTGACTTCTTTGGGGGTAGATGGAGAGCTAGGGATGGACGAACGTGGCTCAGATGTTAGGAGTTTGGACCGAACTCGGTCTGTTCAGACGTCCGAACCGAACTCTCGAACGACCGAACAGTTCGATCATGTTTGGATGAGTTCGGGGGTGGGAAAAACATCTTTTCAGGGCCAAAAATTAGGTTTCGGTTTTGATAGCGCTATTTTTGAATGATCGAACTCGGCTGAACCGAACCATCGAACCCGAACTCAGGTTTCAAACCAAACATTCAAACTGTGTTCTGTTCGCCCATAGCTATGGAGAGCCCCCTAGGTCCTTGACCCACAAAATCATAGCTCTTGCAAAGGTCACGGCAGTGGCTGCAGCTCTGCAAGTAGCCATGAATTCCTTCCTGAAAAAGTTCTCGACCTTCCTATCCAAAGGATCTTTAGGGGCTCCTTCCCTGTCAATGGGGAGGGCAGAGGCCGTGGCCAAATCTGAAACCCCAGTGTCCCCCTTAGGTAGGGCAAAAGCCAAGGACTGTGACTCTGGGAGAGTATGAAAGAGACTTGCTAATGCCTGGGTTGCTTTGGGTTTGCATACTGATCCCACTCAGCCTAAAGAAGTTTCAGGTACAAAGAAGGTAATGAAGGTCACCGCCTCTGGGGTCCCTGAGGAAAGAACCAGAGAGGCATCCTCCGCCAAGTTCTCCGCGGGTGGAGAGTTAGGCGGAGGTGGGGGATTGAGGCCAATCCTGCTGAGAACACTCACAACCAGGGCCTCAAACAGCTCAGGCTGAAAGAGACTAGCCCCTGCCTTTGCTGCCAGACCCATCCTTTTCAGAGCATTCGCCCTCCTCCTTGCCCCTCTCCTCCTCCAAGGGAGGGAGAGGACCAGCAAGTGCCCAACCTGCTGCCACCCTATCTGGCTCTGGAGAACCTCCTCTAGATTCCTGAGGAGCCACCCTGGCCCCCATCTTCCCCAGACCCTACTGTAGAAGGCGCTCCACTGGGGGAAAGGGAATCCTGCAGAACTCCACCCAGGAAATCCCGTGGGAGATTTGTAGCAAAAGCCGTTGCTTCAGCCTCTGGGACACCGCCTGGGGAACCTCTCCAATGCTGCTGCCCCTGACTAGGGGGAGGGGGGCAAAGGAAGAGAAAACTCCCTGGGGTGGGAAGGGGCTGCACTCATCTCATGAGAGGCAGAGATGTGGTGCTGGCAGGAACATCTCCTGAGCCTGGGAGACCAGCCTGCACTACTCCTAAAATGGCACCTGCAGCCTGCATTGCCAGAACCCCGAGAACAGCATCAGCATTACAGCGAGCCACTTCTGCTCGAAAAAGAGCAGAAAACTCATCTGGCACCCGGCTGTGTGTTAGGGACGGCTCCTGTACCTGGAGTAGCGGTGCCTGCTGCAGCTGCGGGAGTTCGAAGAGGAGGTGGCTAAGGAGTTCGAACCTGAGGAGCTGGACCTGCTCCTCTAGTCAGAACCTCCCCTCCTTGGGGAGACACCGCCTCAGGAGAGACTCACCTCATCTGCCACCTCCACTGGACACTGTTCCTCCCTCTGTCCCAATGGGCCGCGACCAGAGGCAGGTGCCAGGGGTCCACCGCACTCCTCGAGAGGGACGGGGGCAGGATTCTGGCCCTCCTGGGAAGAGGGGCTAGTCCCCTCTCAGACTGCCCTCTTCTAATTGAGAACAGTCCAGATACCTTGGGGGTGGGTGGGGAGGGGGAACCACCCCTGGAGCCTCTCTTCTGGACATGGGATGCACCAGCACCCAGGGGTCCTGCCTCAACCCTCGTGCTACCTTCCCTGCGAGTGGGGGGAGTTCTGAGGGGAGGGAACCTGCTCCTTGGGCCTAGCAGAAAAAACTCCGTAATGGAGTCTCGGGGAACAAGAGGTTCCCCCCATGATATCTAGCACTGGGAACAGGAAAGGAGAAAAGAAAGCCTAATTTCTCTCCCCGAGGAGAGAAGATCCTATCCTGCTGACTCCTGTGGAAACAGGAACCGATCTGGGTGGTTGAGCCGGGGTTAGCTCCTCCCCTAGGCTCAGCCATCAATCATCTTTAGATCCTGCCTCTCAAGTGGAAGTGGAGGAGCTAACCCAATCTGGACTTCCTGCCTCCACAGGAGAGGTAGGACTTTTAGTCTATGGATTTTTTATTAATACTATTATGATTATTCAATAAATCAATGTTTATCAATTACAGCAACTAGTTCACTGTTTGTTTTTTCAGTAGCTGACATTTTTTGTTTTTTAATTTATTCTGTAGTAGTTTCCTTTAGGAGGCTACACTGTGCTGTTCCACAATAAAAATGCGTTTAGGTACTTTTGATCCACGTTTTCAGAGGCTGAGTTAGTTCAGGGATCTATCATGCCTGCTACTGTTCTGACTAACTACATCAAGTGTCATGTCACCTCTTACTGGCTAGAGAGGGAAGTAATGCTACTTACTGGCTAGCATATAGAGTTTAACTGCCTACTGCTACTGCAAGCTAATGGGACTTGTTCCTTAATTCAAATTGTACAGGTCTGCTCTGATGCTGAAAGCAGAAATTTTAACAAGTGGTGGTGGGCATCATTACAACAGCATTGTCCTAAGACCTGGTATCAAAAGAAACAAAAAATGTTGGAACTATTGTCTGCTACAGAAAAATCACCAAGGCACCGTTAATTAGGGTAAAGGGATTTCCATCTTACAAAACAAAACAAAACAAAACCATTTTCTTTCATTCCAGTTAAGAAAAAGGGGGTGGGGGGAATCAAAACCTTGAAATTTACCACAAAAGAGTACATAAGACTTCTATTCTGGTGATGTTCAGACTGAAATTAAACTTTGGCCCTTTTCACACAGACACTCTAACACTGATAAAATGGGCATTACATTTCATTATACATGTTGCAGGGCTGCAGACGTGCTCTATGGCTGCCTTGCAACATGTATAATAAAATGTAACACCAATTTTAACAGTGTTAGAGTGTCTGTGTGAAAAGGGCCTTTGTTAGAGATGCACTGTTCCTACAAAAAGAATGTAGCAAAAGGTCCAAATCTTGGAGATCAACTAAACGTAGACATTTGAATCAGACAAAAAAAAAATTGGACTGAAAAGTTTTTCAACTAAATATTGTGACAAAAGAGAAAAAAAGATTTCTGTTTGATAAACAGTATTTTCTGTTGGAAAGCATTTTCACCAGAAAATTTTCAACCAGCCTATTTTTAGGTGCCTGGATGGGCAACTTTTCAAGTGGTCACTGGGTAACCACATGACGTAAACATTCACACATAACAAAATACCCATTGGAAATTCTCCCCAGGGTTACCATGTGGTGCTCTCAGTGGCTTTTTGTGAGGTCTGAAAGCAAACAGCATTTTCATCAGCTTACAGAAATGCTAACATCCTACAATTCAGAAAGGTTTTCAATAGAAGTGTCCCTAATATGTCACATCCACACTATCTTACGCTCCCAATACAATGGTATCCAATGCCTCAGAACCTTAATGTAATTTATCCTCATTACGCCCTTGCATGTAGGATGTATTACCACAATTTAGCAGGTGGAGAATTGAGACCTTAGTTGCCCAAGATCATACAAGATGCACATGGCAGAGCAAAAAGATTGGCAGCCCAATCCTAAATCCTCAACCTGAGAAGCAGTCTCTATGCAAAGAAAACAATGTATATGCTTGCAGTGCAAACATGCCTATCATGAGCAACTCGCGCCTGTGTGTTTAGTAGTGGGTTCTAGGTCTCTTACTGAGGGATCTTTGCAAAATGAAACTGGAACTGCGGGGACATTGGTTTGCTAGACACCTGTATAGAATTTGCATGGTACACATCACCATGTATTAGAACATCGGAAACAATGCAACAAGTCCTAAAGAAATCAAGCATATAGGGAGGATTTTTTCATTTGTATTTATAAAAAGCGATGTGCACACTGAATAAACTGGAAAATTAAAATCAGCGGAGTGTATATAAATTGGGGGTGGAAATTAATCTTTACAAGTGGGTTCAGCAACACAGCAAAATTTAACCATTTAAAACAGTTGCACAATTCACATGAGACAATTTAATATTGAATATAAAAAACCACTGCATGTGTTACATACATCACTGCTTAGTCTGTGCACAATCTGTAGGTAGTCTTCATTTGAGCCATGTCTAGAATTGTCAGCATGGTGATTTGCTGAACTTCCAGACAACTGACTTGAAACTTTATTTTCATGTATATTCCTCATCCCACCTGACACAATGGGACTGGACACCGAAGCTGAAATACAAATGGAAAACCATAAGAGAGTGTACTTTAACTCTATTTCAGAAAGTCTTAAATAATCAGTCTCGTATTCAAGACTTGCTCTGGGAACCTTGCCCTGATGGCTATCTGTATGCAGTAACTACCCGCTGTTTGGGGATCCTGCCACTCTGCCTTAAGTTGGCATGTGATTGAATAGCTGTGGTGTAGGGGGGTAGATATCAAAGCAGCATTATAAGTAACTTTTGATTGACTACTATGTAATTTAAATGCAAGCCTAATTTACTTTTTAAAAAATAATCTTGCAAACTATCCAAAAATCTTCTATTATGAAACTAGTTCAGATTAATTGCAGTGTAAACACAATCTCACAAATAGTTGCTAAATGTTACAATTCTTGCAACTGTTTGCGGCTGAAACAGTGTTAATGACTTCAGTTCATGAACAAATGCTTCTCTGAATTCTTTTCCACAAATCTTATCAATAGTAGTAGTAACAAATAATAGTAAGAACTCTATGTATATTGCACCCGCCCCCGTCAAATGGCACTTCTAGTGTTTCACAACACAAATTAAAATACAGTGACATAAAAGTAACGCCTAGAATCCAATTAAAATCCAATTGTGGCCAATTCTTTGTTGTTCTTTAATGTAAACTTTTTTTAAAAAGTAAATTACTTTAAAGTAATTTATTTTATTTTTAAAAAAAGTAAATTAGGCTTCCATTTAAATTATAGAGTAGTCCATTGAAAGTTACTCATAATGCTGCTTTGATATCAGATGGTTTCTTAGACCTATTTCACATGTGCCTGAAAGCATCCTTACAAGGCCGGGAGACAATATGTGATTGCAAGTCTTGCACGTTTTTGTGTACGTATGGAAGCACTAATCCACATAATTTCTGCTTTTATGCAGATTTACGATGACAATTGACAGGGCTGGATTTCACAGCCCTGTCGATTGTCATTGTAAATGCACATAAAAGGCAGATTACTGCGTTCACACGTACACAAAAACGTGCGAGATTCGCAATCACATGTTCTCTCCCAGCCTTGGTAAGGATGCTTTCAGGCATGTGTGAAAGTGGTCTTAGTTATGCTGAGTAACAAATAGACTAAGGAAAATATTTGGGAAAATAGTTTGTTTTGCAAGAATTTTTAGTTTTGCCATTGGTTGCTTTTTTTTTGCTGCTGCTGCTGCAAAACGATGAAAGTTTACCCCACATCCTAATCCATCCCCAGCCATCAAAAGCCCACAAACAAAAATGCTTTACACTGTTTCTGGAGCATGCACCAATTTGGGCTGTGGCAAAACCCAGAGAATGGCCTCTGCCTGTGCTATTTGTACTTGGTGTGCTGAGGGCATACCCAGAAAGCTGCTCTTAGCTGACCGGCGAGGCTGTGATGGGACATGCATGCGTATGGTAATCACAATGAGAACCTATTGACAAAAACTGTGTCCAAGCGAAATACCAGGATAAAGTTAACTCAAATTCTTACAACAGAAATGACAAGAAATATATTACCTTGTATCTGTGGGTGTGGCGTATAACTTGGAGGATGTGAATATGGCATGTATCCTGCAGGACTTTGAGGAGCGTATGGACTAGGCACTGGGCTGTTCTGTTGTGCCATAAATCTGTTACCAGAGCTTGTTTGCGGTGGCACGAACCGGCTAAAAAGAAACCCCAAGAAAAATACACATTAGAAAATCCAATTCCGACATAATATTCCTTGCATTTATTCTATAATTTTTACAAGCTTATTCGAAGTGAAATCAAGAGACAACTTTAAGAGTAACATTTCTCATTAAAGTAACTGAATCGGAGAATGTGCAAATATTTCACAAGAGTCAGTCTTCAGAATAATACCATGAATCAAAACTAAACATGGAGGAAACAAATATTTTCCTAAAAGTTAGTTAGCTAGAAAAGGCAAGCATCTTCTTAATATCAATGCTAGATATTATTTGGGGGGGGGGGGAATCAATTAAATATCATCTAAATAAAATCTCCAAACCTATAGTTTGTGACAACCTAAACAAAATTTATAGTCAATAGTTTAACTTTAAGGTGATGACTCGTTTATTTATAATACATGAATTTACACATTCTTAGGTCACATGGTCTCCTGCAAATAGCTTTAGCAATTCATTTTTCGCTAAAGATTTTTTTTTTTAACGATCATTTTACTACATACAGCTGCCCAAAATAAAAACTAAGCACACAAAAAAAGAGCTTCCTATGAATATAAAAACAGTGCATTGGGTTTTTACCTTAGACAATTGTACTTGGTTTGTTTTTTTTTAAAAAAAAGGTAACTGTACCATCGCTGACTCAGTTTTAGAAAAAAATCTATTTCAAATACAGACAGCATATAATATAACCTTAAGAAACGAGGCTGAAATCTTGAAACTGCTTACTCATGAGGAAGCCAACTGAATGACAAAGTAAATCATATTTATATAAAGGTATGTGTAGTAAAGTAGTTTCAAAGTAAAGCGTGTTCTGCATGTTAGTTAATATCATTTCATTACCTGGAAGGGCTATGTGAGATAGTGGTTTGTTGATAATTGGAAGATGCAGGACTACCATGCATGGAATTCTGAGCGAGTTTGTACTGCGGCATCATCATTCCTACAACATAAAGAAAAACAAACATTACAAACTCATACCTGCTCCATCTCTGTAACTGATGGCAATTATTTTGAAACGCTCAAGTGGGTCGGTTTATCAGCGTCTGAATGTGCAACACAGGTTCCAGGTGAAGAATCCTAATGAAAATATACTTCATAACCTGGGTCTGCTGTTGTTTAGCAGGCAAATGAAGTAATGCTTTCCTGTTCATCCTGTTCACAATGGCAGAAACATATTTCCTGAGGATGTATAGACCCACAGAAAAGCCGGGCTGCAGGAACTTAGCATGTGCCTAATTTTATGAATTATGCTCATAAGGTCATTCCTAGTATTTACATCTGAATTCTGTACGTGTTTCTTGATTTCTTTTTTTTTTTTAAATTAAAAAAAGAAAAGAAAAGGTAACACCCTCACCTGTCTCAGAGTCTCCTGCTCCCTAAACTGCCTTTGCAGGATCACCCTTAGAATATGCAGGGGCTGGGCAAACATAAAATGTGAGGCCCCAGGTGGCCCCTCCGCCTATCCTGTGGCATCGCTCCATTAATGTCACCCTCCATGGGGACCTATAGGTGGCTGTGTTTGGGACCTGGCTGAGAGGGAGTGGGGGCCCTGCATCTTGCCATAGTGAAAATCGAGGAGACTGCAGGGCCCCCAGAAGTAGAGAAAATAGCAGGGTCTGGAGTGGTCACCCAAGGTTGTCCTGGGGTAAGGCCGGCCCTGCGCCCTTTACCCTTCTCGCATGCTGCTCCCTATGACTGAACTCCCTCCTTGAGCACACATTCATTGATCCTTTCTTCCCTATCTTGGCTGCCATACCTCCCCTTTAATCCAGGTTATTTATTTATTTATTTATTTTAAACTTTTAAACTTTAATGTGTAATATATAAAAGTACAATACAAACAACTTTAGCAAACAAACAAGTCTTTGCCAAGACAGCTCTCTTTTCTTCCTATTTAGCATTTTACCTTACTGTGTTTCACACAGTATAGACCACTAAGTATGTCTTTGATTCATCATTGGGTGAGAGTCCTTTAACGGCCCCTTGTGCAAGTAAACCATCTTGGGGTGAATTTCTTGGATTTGTTCTCCTGCGTGGCTGCTATTTTTTCCATAGAGTACATGTACCATAGACGCTTCAGCCATTCTGTCTCTGTTAGATCTCTGCATTCTTCCAGTTGCGGGTGATGATGTTAATTCCAGCTACGGTCATTAATTTGCAGGTTTCTTGATGATAGCTTATCCATGGTATATTTGGGTACAATCCCAGTAGCGCCGTCACTGCACGGAATGGTACCTCAATTCCTGTAGCGTTTTTCATATATGTCCAGATTATGCGCCACAAAATCCACCAGCAATGCAGGTAAGTACCTTGTTCACCACATCCACGCCAGCAAAGGCCGGGATCAGAGCCAGGCAAATTTTTTAACTGGTGGGGTGTTAGGTAGTATCTTAATGTTACTTTGATTTGGGTTTCCTTTATTTCCAAGGAGCTTGCACAACTGTGCATGTGTTGCCAAATTGAGATTATCTGCTTGTCATTGAATTTTTTCCCTAGGTCTTTTTCCCATTTCTCGATGTAGGGTGTTTGCTTACTGGCTTCGATCTCGATTAATGCATCATAAATTCTGGCAATCATTCCCTTGTTTGATGAGTGTTTAAATAAGGTATTTTTAATATTAGTGGGGGGTCTGATATAATGCTGTATCTTGTCCCTGGCTGTATATTTGTCTTCTAGTTGGAGGTTTTGAAAGGTATCTATTTTTGTCTTTGTTTTTTCTTGTAATGCTTGGATTGTTATGAATTGCCCGTTCTGAAACAGTTGTTCCACTCTCTGGATGTTGCATTTGGTGAGTATTTTTCATAAGTCGATGGCTATGCTATTATTATTATTTTAATTCTTGTGTGTTCACGGGAGAGAATGGGGATGCTTCCTGTGATACCTTTAATTTTTTTAATACTTGATGCCAGTGTTGTAAAGCTGTGGGTGCAAATGGGTGATCAAGTATTTGGGGGTTTTTTGTGTTGTTTTTTTTTACCGTCGGTTAGCATTTCTTGTAAGTTAGGAACTGCCAGTAGGTGTTTTTCTATTTCTAACCAGGTGGTGTTTGCTGTGGGGTTAAACCAATGTTTCAGAGTTCTTTAGTGCTGCTGCTTTGATGTATAAGGTTATGTCTGGCATGTTGATCCCCCCTTTGTCTTTTCTTCTAGATAGGATTTTTTTTAATTGATTCTGTTTTTTCCCTTTCCAGACTGAGTCCAGGAGGGTTCGTTCGCATTGCTTGATAAAATTTTTGGGTAAGTGTATTGGGAGGGCCATTACTTTGTAAAGGATTTTTGGTAGTGCGATCATTTTGAACAGATTGGCACTCGCTAGCCATGAAGTTTTCAGTTGCTGCCAGGTTGCTGTTTCTGTGCGAATTTGATTGAGTATACAAGGGAAATTAACTCTGAAAAGCTTTTTATGCTCTTTAGTTATATTAACTCCTAGGTATTTAAATTGGGATTCTGCTATCGTAAAAGGGATTTGCCTTTTGATAGCCAGCCTGTTTTCTTTATTTTTTGCTGCTATTAGTGCCTGTGATTTTTGGTAGTTAATCTTATATCCCCGATAAGACGGAGGTGATGGTGGTGGGGAGAGCGAGGGAGGTGTCTGCCCCCCTTATTGGGGGGGGTTCGTCGTCCTATAGTTCAACAGGTCCGGAGTCTGGGGGTGGTGCTGGACGCAGACCTCCGCCTAGAGCGGCAGGTGGAGGCAGTCGCTAAGGCTGCCTTCCGCCAGTTGTATCTGGTGCGGAGACTGCGTCCGTTCGTCTCCGGCCCGGACCTGGCCTCCCTCGTCCATGCCTTCATCACCTCGAGGCTCGACTACTGCAACGCGCTCTACGTGGGGCTTCCCTTGTGCCTGGTTTGGAGGCTGCAGCTAGTGCAGAATGCGGCGGCCCGTCTTCTTTCGGGGACGGGTCGCCGGGAGCACATAACACCAGTGCTTCGGGCTCTGCACTGGTTGCCGATAGCGTACCGAGCCAGGTTCAAGGTGCTAGTATTGGTTTATAGAGCCCTTCACGGTCTTGGCCCCTCATACCTCAGGGACCGCCTCGCCCTCTGCGCCCCGGAGCGCCTCCTTCGGTCTGCTAGGGGTGCCTTCTTGGAGGTCCCCCGCGTTAAGCGGGGGGCCACAATGGAGAGGGCATTCTCGGTGGCCGGGCCGCGTCTCTGGAACTCCCTACTGGAGGAGGCCCACCTGGCCCCAAGCCGGTTGGTTTTTCGGCGAAGATGCAAGACCTGGCTGTTTGCCCGGGCCTTTGGGGAGGGGGGGAGGTAGTTGGTTTTTTATCTCCCTCATCCCAATTGGTTTTATATCCCAGATCCTGTTTTAATATTTATTTTAATTGTTTTGGAATGATATTTTATGTGTTTTTAGATTGTTTATATTGTGGTTTTATGTCTGTAAGCTGCCCCGAGCTGTGTTCAGGAGGGGAGGGATAAAAATGCAACAAATAAATAAATATATAAATAAATATCCTGAAATTTTGCTAAACTGTTCTATGAAAAGAAGAGGTTTTGGAACAGTTATTTGTGGTTGTGATAGGTATATGAGCATGTCATCTGCGAACAAAGACACTTTATGATGTGTGTGGCCTATTTGCATGCCCGTGATACCCTGCTCTTGTATCGCACATGCTAAAATCTCTAGTGTGATGTTGAAGAGTAGGGGAGAGAGGGGGGCATCATTGTCTCGTGCCTCTGGGTAAATTGAATGGTTTGGAGAGGTTGCCTTTGATTAATAGGCGGGAGTTTGGGTTTAGGTTTAAGGCCTTTATTGCCCGTAGAAAGTTCCCTTCTATTCCCATTTTCCCCATAGCCTGGTATAAACATTCCGGTTCCGAACAATCAAAGGCCTTCTGCGCATCGGCTGATAGTATTAATGTTGGGGTGTTAGATTGGCGCGCTGCGAAGATGAGGTTGACCGTTCTTCTAATGTTGTCTATTCCTAGTCTATTGGGGATAAAGCCTGTCTGATCTGTGTATATTATTTCATTAATGATTGCCATTAATCTGTTTGTCAGCGTTTTTGCAAACATTTTATAATCGATATTTAATAAGGATATTGGTCTATAGTTACTGCACTCCTCCTGGTTTCTACCCAGTTTTGGTATTAGTGTTATTACTGCCTCATAAAAGGTTGGAGGCATTGTCTGTACTTCCATTATGTTATTGAAGGTGTTAGTAAAGTATGGAGAAATAATATTGTTAAATATTTGATAGAACTCTGTTGGTAATCCATTGGGGCCACAGGTTTTGTTTCTGATGAGTTCTTTTATTGTTGATTTAGTTTCTTTATCAGCTATTGGGGCATTAAGGAATTTAATTTGGTCTTTGTTAAATTTGGGATGTTATATTTGTTAATGAATTCCTTTATCATTGCAGGATCTGGTCTGGAAGATGTGTAAAGCCTCTGATAAAAGTCTACAAAGGCATCCTGTATTTCGTCTTGTTACCACAGTTACCGGGAGACTTATCGCTGGGATAAAAGCTTTTTTCCGCCTGGTCTTTAAGTGAGTTTCCTGTAGGAAGAAAACTCCGATTGCCTGGTCTACTAGAAATTCTGTCACCTTTTTTCTTTTTATGGGGTGGTTAAGGCCCTTTACATTCAGGGACAAAAGTTTTAAATTTGGTTTGGTACCTGTTGTTACTGCCATGGTAGTAATTGGGTTTTACTTGTTACTGTTTTGCTTGAGTTTAAACCTTCCTTTTTCTGGCTGTATAAGTTTTTCTTAGTAGTATGTTCTGTGTTTGATTCTAGGGTGATAGTTGGGTAATACTTGAATAGTGAGAGCTTAGCAAAGCTGAACAACATTACATCATAACTTAACAACATTAACATCAACTTAAACATAAGGATTGGCATCTCATGCCCATTAAAACAACATGTTCTCTTCTTTTCAGTTAAACTAAAGGTCTTTTGGGAGGATCACCTTTTTTGGGGTTGTTTTTTTTTGTCCCTCCTCCCCCCTCGGTTGTTTTTTTTTTTTAAGATTAATCTGTTTTGGGCTCAGTGACCATGTGCGTTCCACCAAGCCCCGCCAGAAATTATCAATAAGCGCACATTAGAGTATAATGATATGAGCAATATGTGGATTTTACATTATGATTATAGCCAAGGTGCGTTATAGGTTGGTACACCTGTAAACGAAAGGAAAACAGCACAGATATTCAAATTATAACATTTATCTGATGAGCAAGTTGTGATTAGTCAGTGTCCTGTTGGGCAGGTTTGTGGGCTTGTAGAAATATCTCTAGGTCTGTAGTGTCTTCAAATATTCTTCTTCGGCCGTTGACTAGAATGGCCAGTTTGGCTGGGTGCCATAGTTGGGGTTTTAATCTTCTGTCTATTAATTCTGTGAAATATTTGGACCATGTTCCACATCTTTTCATGGTGTCTGGTGCATAGTCAGGTTGTAGTTTGAGCTTGTTGCCTTGGTGCGCCATAGTTTGATTTTTTTTTCCTCGCTGCAGATAGCAAGGCTTCTTTATCTTTAAATTTTAGGAACTTGACTATGATAGCTCTGGGGGGGTCTGTATCTTTTGGTTTGGGGCGTAATGTCCTGTGTGCCCGCTCTATTTCCACGTTGTGGAGATGGTGTTGGTCTGGGGGATTCTCAGTAAAAATCTGTGTGAGTAGTTCCTGTATTTCCCATGCTTCTGCACCTTCTTTCACTCCCATTATGCGCAAGTTACTATGCCTGGATCTATTCTCTAAGTCCTCACATTTAAATCTCAAAAGAGTTAGGGATTTTTTTATCTTTGCTAGATTGTTGTCAGTGGTTAGTGACTGATCTTCCAGGTTTGAAATGCGTTCTTCTGCGATTTCTACACGTTTGCTCACATTTTCTAGTTTTTTATTTCCCTCTTCTACTGAGTTTTTTACTTTGCTTATTTTTTCAAGTACCTCCAGTTTATCTTTTGGGGCTTCTGCCCGCAAATCTTTTATTTCAGCTAGAATAGTGTTCATAGTGGCCTGTTCCCCTTTTGGGTTCCCTGGAGCATAGGGCTGGGCTGTGGCCGCCATTTTATCACTCACCACGCTTTCTTCTTGTGCTGGCTCCACTGCCTGTCTTTGCTGGTAATAGCGAGTTATCGGCCCCTTTTCTGACGGTTTTTTTGCTAGGCCCATGCCCCAGCGGTTCCCCGAGCCGGTTCTTGGCTTTATTTTGTTTTATTTTAAAATTTTGCTCTGTTTTTGTGCACTTTTTCAGGTTTGCTGGGAGGAGCGGAGTTTCAGCGCAGCTAGTGTTCGCGCATGCGCATTGTCCCCCCTAATCCAGAACTTTTATGGAAAATACATGGTGCAGGGCAGCACTGGAATCAGTGCAACACTGCACCATATATTTTTCATAAGCGTCCTGAATTAGAGGAGGTATGGCAACCCTATCCCCATCTTCAAGCCCATCCTAAAGAAAGCTTACCTCTTCTGTCAGAATTTTCCTAGTTCCTCACCACCAAACCATTCTCACTGTATCTTCTGCTGTCTTATTCAAGATCACCACCTTGTCCCCTGTAACTAAGCTAAACATAAGCACCTGCAACTTCTCAACTGCACAAATGTATCCCTGTCTCTCCCTATGCTCCCTTCTCCTTCATCTCCCCTCCCTATTCCATTCAAGATTGTAAACTAACCTGGGAAAGGATTTGTCTCTAATTAATGATTGTTCAGCGCCAGGCATGTTGCTGGTGCTATATAAATTATTAATAGCAGCAGCATCTGGTCAATGAGTCTTTGGTTATGTGCCAGGTATTCTATTTCTCCTCCTTAAATTCCAGGTTGCTAGGCATAGCAAGCAGGAGTTTAAGATGACCTTTAATCCTGTGCCAGAAAGCCTAAGTTGATGCAGCATTAGAAGAGGTATGGTCTGTATTAAGTTAAAGTAACATAGCATTTGTTGATATGATGAGCAACCATCATTGTGATGTGTTCTACTGTGGTATTCTTGACTGTCAGGAATGAAAAGGGAGGTAGGGAAGGAAAGAACAGAGAAGTTTCAAAGACAAGAAAAGAAAGCATCTTTGATCACTATTTCCGATTCCTTTGTCTGGCAAAACGATCATAGTGTATTCGTTTACCTTACAAGATTACTAGGTTTGCAGTCAAGAATGTGAAATTCTGCATGACGTTGATTACCTTCCTGAAAGTGATTCTATAGTTATTGTCTTTGCGGCTCAGATCCTTAGATTTAAGGCTGGCACCTTTCAAGCTGGTGTGGGGCATGAATGAAATTGTTCTCCATAAAAAATGAAGACCTGCCCTACAGACTTACTTGCGATACTTTTAACTTTTCTGAGTCACAAGTATGAGAGGCAGCTATTTGCTTTTTAAATTGGAGCACTAGAACTAAGCTGCACTGCTTCTCTTCTAGCTATTAATTCCAGGCCAGGTAAGAGAGGATGAATTAGAGGTTCAACTGTACTAGGCCCCCCAAACACAGCGCACACTAAAAATAATTCAAGATTTTTTTTTCTTAATATACCTTAAAATATGCTGAGTAAAACAATAATTTTGAATAATTACTGAAACTCCCTCCCTAAGCAAACACTCACTGATCCCCTAACTCCTTATCTTCAAATTCACCCTAAAAACGTACCTCTTCTGTCAGGATTTCTGTAGTTCCTCACCCCCAAGCCTTCTCACTGCTTCTTCTGCTGTCCTATCATTCAAGATCACCTTCGTCCCTGTAACTAAGTTAAGCATAGCCGCCTGCAACTTCTCCACTTCACAAACATATCCCTGTCTCTCCCTATGTAAATAAAGTTCTTATATGGTCTCCAGAAATTGATTTCAAATGCTGTGNGTAAGCCCTAGAGGCAGGGACTGTGTCTATTTTATTACTTTGTAAAGTGCCAGGTACACTGCTAGCGCTATATAAATGTTTGTTAATAATAATAATAAATAATCTCCTGCTAGGGTGGCCACTGACGCATCGCCAGAATGGACAATTATTTGCATCAAACTTACATGTGCTAATTTTCATTCATTTATGCAAATTTAGAAATCTGCATAAGTTGATCAGGGAAATAAATTATCCCCTGATCAAATCAGACAATTATACCCTGATCCGACAAAGCTGCGTGACTGGGATTCCGGAAGGGAGTAGAACTTTTCAGCCAAAGAGTGAATGCCCCTGGTCTTTGGAGGCTGCTGTCACACTCAGTTTAGAAGTTTTAAATACAAAGAGGGCAAGGGAAGGAGGCAAGCATCTGGCACATCTCTAGGAAACACCAGGCCAGCATCCTTTGCTAGGTGTTTCTCCACCTGAGGTGGGGGAGGAGGCGAAGGTAGAGAGAATCCTATCCTGGCAGCCACTCTGGCTACCGTAGACTCAAATGTCTGACTGATAAATTCTCTCCCCTGCTCTAGAGACAGGATCTTGTGTCCTTACATGGCAATTCTCCCTCCTCCTCATTATCAGCAATTGACTCTATGTCAGTTTGAGATTGCCCTCAGAAGCACCTCTGTCACTGGCGCTTTCCCTGGCGACTGGGATAGCAGATCTATGAACCAGGCGGGAGGGAACTCTGTGGTCCATTAAAGAGGGTGCAGGACTAATCCCTGCATAGTGTTGGCCCCACAAGCGAGAACATCCCTGAGGCTCTCTAAAGGACCAGCTCCTGACCAAGCCATTGCAAGACCTGAGGGAATGGGGGGGGGGGGGGGGGGGGGGGGGGTGTACGGGGCCCTCAGCTAGTACAATGTACCAGATCCATACATTTCTCACAACAGACCTGATTAATCCTTTAAAAGTTAGCTTTTAAAATTTAATTAAAAATATAAAAGTTAATTTTTAAAATTCAAGATACAGGTAAGTAACTTTCATTTCTTTTGATGAGTTCGCTTTACAAACATAGGATTGAGTGCTGGCTGTGTGCACTCTTCC
Source organism: Sphenodon punctatus (assembly GCA_003113815.1). Classification (NCBI taxonomy): domain Eukaryota; kingdom Metazoa; phylum Chordata; class Lepidosauria; order Sphenodontia; family Sphenodontidae; genus Sphenodon; species Sphenodon punctatus. The sequence goes on along the minus strand of QEPC01013329.1, from coordinate 179,391 downwards.
TGGGAAAGTCAGTGCAGCCTTATTATAACATTATAATGTAAATTGCTAGCAGTATGTAAAGCTACTAGGTCTGTCTTAAGCTTTGTGAGCTGTGCCTGCTCAGCATAAATCAGGGCAAGGCCACTTTGGCTGATGGGATTGCGAAAGTAATCCCAGAAAAAGCTGGGCTGGTGGAAAGAATGAAGTATGCTGGGATGACTGGGTGGATGGCAAAAGTCATCATCTGGGAGAGTTCAGCCAGCTGCAAGAGTTATCCTGCAGATGGAACATGGGATGGTCATGAGTGATATGATGATTAAGGAAACATGCCCATGGAACTAGTGGAAGACTGGAAGGTCCTGTCAACATAATGTGATTACAATGACTGTTTACTAATCAACAAATGATTTACTGTCCTGTACTGTTATAGCCCCACCTTTGGGTTGACTCATCTTTGTAAAGTTTGCGATATAATGTCTGCACACCCATCCTCAGACACCTTCCCCCATGAACTACCGGAGTCTCCCAAGGTTCCTGTTACTACCGCAGGTGACACTGGGCCTTAGACAATCAACTAGAGTATTGTTTGACATATCTCTTTGTGTCCGGTTCTGTGTCTCTGCCCTTTGGGGTGAGCTAATGGCTCTGAGTCACACTAGGTGTCCGCCAACATTCTGGTGCCGAAATCCGGGACCCTAACTTCTCTCAGAAGAAATAGCAGACTACTGACAGGATGAGGGATCTGGAGTTCGGGAATGGGTCCTGGCTCGGAGACTTAGTTCACCCCTTCCCTGCTCAGCAGACTCAGCTAGTTAAGGACATGCAGAGGGCAGCACTGTCTGTCAGAGCCTCAGTTCCAGACCCTCTCGCTGTGTTCTACCAGTCCCCGCAGTACACTGGTACAGCCTATGCCACGATCATGTCTCGGTCTGCGTCTGCTGAGCCCTGCATCCACACTGCAGCAGTGACGGAACACGGCTGTGCAGCAAACAATGTCAGCATTAGAACCAAGTGTCAGAGTCTAGACCTTGTTTATATATTTCTTTTCTGGTTTGTTCTGCCTGAGGGACAGACTGACTCCCAGGGAAATCGTTTCCTGTAGTTTGTAGGTGTTATCTGGTAGCGGATTGGAAAGGAAAACAGCCAAAATTATTTTAAATTTTTGCTATTGCTTTTAATCAGGCTTAATTTGGTTCCCACCCCACTCCACGAGTTTTGAGGATACAAGTGACCAATTGAGCAGTTGGAGGGGTGTGACAAATGAAATGTTAGTGGCCTTCCTCACTAACTGGAGTAGGAACTGAAAAGGGCCAGACACCTTCCAAAGGGAGACTCTCAGTGGTAACTCGTAATTCAAAATGCCTTAGCGAATATATAGGCTGTCTAATAAGCTATACCTCTTCTAGGTAGGGGCAGCACAATAATCTAATTGCTGCACTGTTCTGTGCTTGGAAAGGGCAATTATGATCTCTTCCGCGGAATTTTTTTTAAAATTCCACGGGAGTCAGGGCCCAATTATGCGCCTCGGCGCAATTTACCATGCGGGGGGGGGAGGGGGGGCTTGGCTTCCCTCCTCCTCCCCCCGCACTGGTAAAATCCTCAGGGCTTCCCCTCCCCAGCTGCCAGGGCTTGTCCTCCCCAGCTGCTGGGGCTTGCTTGACTCTCCCCCCCCCCCGAAAAACAAAAGGAATTGCCTTACCAGAGACGGCAGCAGCAGCTGCTCCGTCCAGCGCGCTCGTACTTCCTGCTCGTACTTCCTGGCCCCTCCCGACGGGGCCTCTCAGGGCGACGCAGCCGGATGACGTCATCTGGCTGCGTCGCCCTGAGAGGCCCCGTCGGGAGGGGCCAGGAAGTACGAGCAGGAAGTAAGAGCACGCTGGACGGAGCAGCTGCTGCTGCCGTCACTGGTAAGTTAATCAATTATCTAAAGGGGGTGCCTCCCCCCTGGCAACTGGGGAGGCTGGGGAGGGGAAGCCCCCGAGGGTTTTTTCATTCCCCTCCCCTCATGAAATCTCCTGCCCCACGTCCCCCCAGCGCAGGCTGGAAATTCTGCGCTGGGGTAAGTGGGGCAGGAGATTCCGCGGGGGGAGGGGAATTCCGCGGGAAATCTGCGAATCGCAGACCCGCGTTTCCCTCGGGGCCCTGATTATGATTCTTACCTGTGAACTGCCCTTCTGTAGCCTTGCAAGGAGATTATTCGGACACAGGGAGCGATCTCCCTCACGTCCACTAGGAGGAAGCACAGACTTTCAACTGGGCATGCTCAGGGAGATCGCGCCCTCGCTTTCCCAGGTGTATCAAAGCAGACAAATCCATCATCTATAATAACCAATAAACAGAACACTCCCCAACTAGGAGGTAGGTTAACGGGACCCCTGAGGGGACAAACAGTGGCTTTCCTTGGCCGGAACAGTAGAACTATAATAAGCAGCCCAGGGAGGGCCGAATAATCTCCCTGCAAGGCTACAGAAGAGCAATTCACAGGTAAGAATTACAATTTTATTTATTTATTTATTTAATAGATTTATACCCCGCCCCTCCTGCTAAAGCAGCCCTTTCTATAGCCTTCAGTCCAATTATTCGGACACAGGGAGTTACCAAAGCAGTGTATTTATTCGGCAGGGAGAGACACGGTCAAGAAGACCCCATCACCCCCTGTAGAATCCAACGGCCAAAGGCGGCCTCAGCAGATTGGAACAGATCAATTTTGTAGTGCTTAATGAAAAATAGGTGGGCTTTTCCAGGTGGCCACCCGACATATCTCCCCAAGCAGAGCCCGGGAGCAGAGAGTCCAGGTAGTGGCCACTCCTCGGGTGAACTGAACCCAAACAGGGTTAGGAGGTGACAAGCAGGAGGCTATGTACACCTTGCTAATGTAGGTCGAGATCCATCCAGATATAACTGTCTTGGAGGCCTTTTGGCCTCTGTGGCATGGATGGTAGCTTACTAAGAGACCTGAAGATCGTCTGAAGGGGGCAGTTCTGTGAAGGTAGATTTTGAGGGCCCTTTGTACATCTAATGTATGCCATAGCTTTCCTAGCCGATGGCGGGGTTTAGGGCAGAAGGAGGGAAGGACCACGTCATGCGACATGTGGAAAAGAGAAGAAACCTTCAGGAGGAAGGAGGGATTGAGGCGGAGGCTGACCGAATCTCTCTTGAATGAGCAGAGGGCAGGGTCGGCAGATAGGGCCCCAATTTCAGAAATCCGCCTAGCGGAAGTGACCGCTATCAGAAAGACTGCTTTTATGGAGAGAAAGAATAAGGAGACCTGGTCAAGTGACTCAAACAGAGGGCCGGTGAGGGCCTTGAGAACCACATTGAGGTTCCAGGATGGGAATCTGTGCACTACTGGGGGGGAGATTTTACGAGCAGCCCTGATGAATTGGCGGATGTGGGGGTAGGCCGAAAAACGGGGTTTTCCGGAGGTCCCCAGGGTACTATCTAGCACAGCTAGTTGTCTGGAGAGGGTATTGGGGCGGAGTCCCTTCTCTAGTCCCCCCTGAAGGAACTGGAGGATCTAGCCTACGGAGGGTGACTGAGGGTGCACCTGGTTGGAGCAACACCAATTCATGAACACCCCCCAGGTGGATTGGTAGATGCACTGAGTTGACTTTCGTTTAGAGGCTAGAAGAGTGTGTACAACTGCATCTGAGTAGCCCAAATTCTGTTGGGCTAAGATTTCAATAGCCATGTGGTCAGCTTCAGAAACTCTGGTTGCTGGTAAAGGAAAGGCCCCTGCGAGAAGAGGGCCGAAGAAATTGGCAGTCGGAAGTGGTTCTCTCGGGACAGGTTGAGCAGGTCTGCAAACCAGGGTCTGCGGGGCCAGAACGGGGCTACAAATATGGCGGTGACTTGTTACTTTTTGCATTTGCGAATCACTTGGCTGAGATGTACAAATGGCGGGAAGGCATACAGGAGGTCCGTCGGCCACTGCTGGTTGAGCGCGTGTCGAGGGTCTCGGCCCTGGGGTGAGGTCTCCTGCTGAACCACCGGGGTACCTTGTAGTTGGTTGAAGTGGCAAAAAGGTCAAGAATCGGGCTGCCAAATCTCCGCACTATGCACTGGAATGCCGAAGCATGGAGGGACCATTCTCCCGGTTGTATTGTTTGGCGGTTCAGCCAGTCCGCCTCCACATTGTCTACGCCGTTTATGTGAAGGGCAGTGAGAGAGAGTAGGTGAGGCTCTCCCTAGTGAAAGTGTCGCAATGCTCCCCTGTGGAGCGGTCGAGATCAAGAGCCCCCTTGATTGCTGATATAAGCCATTGCTGTGGTGTTGTCTGTGCAGACCAACACATGGTGTCCCTTCAGGTGGGGAAGGAAGTATGGGAGGGCCAGCCGAATGGCCTTGAGCTCCAGCCAATTGGTGCTGTGGCTGGTGTCTGCAACTGTCCAGTAGCCCTGAGCGATGTTGGTCCCCAGGTGGGCTCCCCAGCCTGAGAGGCTGGCGTCTGTTGTCAGGACGAGCCTGGATGGTTCTGTTAGGGGAACTCCCTGAAGGAAGCGGTGGGGGGCTTCCCACCATTTGAAGGAGCGTTGTGTCTCGGGTGGGGCTGTGAGGTAGGCCGGGTAGCTGTGGATTATGTGAGTCTGCCATGGGTGCAGAAACCGTTGGAGTGAGCGTGTGTGAAATCTGATCCACTGAAGATGGCGTATGCAGGAGATCAAGGTGCCCAGGAGAGACGCTAGTGTCTGCAAGGAAGTGGGTGGGGCTGTCCATGTAGATGCTATGAGCTCTAGGATCTTGCGCTGGTGTGGGACTGGTATGAACAACCTGTCTAGGGAGGTGTCGAATATCACCCCTAGGTGCTCTAGACACTGAGCTTTTGTGAGATGGCTCTTGTCTCGATTGACTTGAAAGCCGTGATACTCCAGGTAGGAGATGGAGCATTGGAGATGAGCAAGAACAAGTTCCCTGGATGGGGACCGGATAAGGTGGTCATCCAGGTAGGGGAATATGGCTGTGCCCTCTAGTCGCAGGTTTGCCACGAGTGGGATTAGGATCTTGGTGAATGTTCGGGGGGGGGCCGTTGCCAATCCGAAGGGCTCTGTACTGCCAGTACTGATTGCTGAAAGCAAATCTTAGCCATTAGCAGCGAGGTTGGAGGATTGGTATATGGAGGTAAGCGTCTTTGAGGTCTAATGAGGTGAGCCAGTCATTTTTTTGAGATGGCTGGGGAGATGGAGGCCAGGGTTTCCATCTTGAATCTTTGTAACCGGATGGATTTGTTGAGACGATTGAGGTCTAGGACTGCTCACCATTCTCCGTTTTTCTTCTGTACTAAGAAGAGAATTGAATAGAGTTCCTTTCCCTTCTCGTGCCATGGCACCCTTTCTGTGGCCCGTATGTGATGTAGTCTGTTGATCTCGTGGTGCACAGGTGAGCGTTTGGAGGAGATGTGAGAGAGAGGGGATACACGAAAGAACTCCCTTGGCCTGCGCTTTAGTTTGATCGAGTATCCCCTTGTAACAGTTTGTCTTACCCAGTGGTCCGGGGTGGCTTGGTCTCACCGATGGGCGAAGTGCAAGAGTCTTCCTCTGAGATGGGGGAGGAGGGAGCGGAGCAGTCAGGAGTCCTTCTTGTGTGACGGCGACCCGTTACGTCTGGTGTAGTTAGAGTGGGATGCAGGCCTGTTGGTCTTGGCTCCACGTCCCGTTCTGTGTGTCCCAGGTGTTGTAAGAGGGAAAGTTCCTTCGAAACCCCTGCTGGGGGCGCTGGAATGGGTGAAAAAATCTTTTAAATGTCTGCACCTGACTGAGGGAATGTTTCTTGTCCTTGTTGGAGGCGGGGCCGAATAGCTTGCGGCCTCTGAACCTGCTGTTTGCTAGGAGGTTCTTGGTGTGAGTCTACGCGCCAGGAACGCAGCAATAAACGGCGCCTGGCTGTCACATCCGCTGCCATGCCTCTGGCAACCCAGGTGACGATGTCCATAGATGCATCGATTAAGAATGCGTGGGCCAAGGTGACATTAGTGGCCAGCTTGCGAGACGGGAGGCAGATATTTTTGGGTCCTTGAACCATTTCATGATGGGTCTAGAAGTGTATGAGGCGGCCGTAGCCATTTGTAGTGCTTTTGACAGTGCCTCATAACTTTTGCGCAGCCCTATATCTATTCCCTTATCTGTGGGGTCCCTAGGGAGTAGGTTCCCTTCTGAGTGGAATACAGACTGGCGGGTCAGAGAAGAAGCTGCCGCATCCACCTTGGGGGGCTTGAATATAGGGTCGCTCTGCTTAGTGAAGGTGCAGAGGGATTGCTGCACTTTAGACAGCTTAGAGCACTTAGTGGGCTGCTTCCATTGAGCCCTAATTATTTTTTCAAAGGACCTGTCCAGGATCACCCCTTTGGACTTGCCATGGAGTTTGGGGAGATAATCCCTGTCTGAGACCTCGTCATTCGAGGTAGAGTCCGAGTCCCCTTTTTTGGGGGTACTAGGAGTAATGTTCAGCACGCTCTGTGCCCTCTTTAGGAGCTTGGGGCCCTGCTCTGAGGGAAGCTCTCTGCCCATCTCCTTGGGCCCGCTAGAAAGGATGGCCTCCCATTCGGGGGTATCAGAGTCTCCAGAGGAGCAGTCCCCCGAGTTAGAATCAGAGGGGTCGGAGGAGGAAGTGGCCATAGGTTGTGAAGTTTTAGCACGTGCGGCCTTCTTGCGTCGTTTGGAGGAGGGTCGAGGGGTGGTATCAGCATCTGACCCCATGTCCAACAGTTCCGTCTCCTCCATCAGGGATCCCTGGCACTCGTCCTCCGAGGAGAAGCCGAGCAGGTCCCTGAGAGAATGTTTGTGAGTGGGCTTGCGGGTTCTTTTGTGCTTGCCCTTACCAGCCAGTCACGAGGAACCCCTTAAATGCTTTGGGGGGAGGGGGGGTCGTTTGTGCTTTCGAGCCCTCTTTTGGTTCCCCTCTATACAGGCTAGGGCACCCATCATACATCTCAAGGCTTCCAGCTGGAGTTGCTGAAACGAGTCTGCAGGGGAGCAGGGGTCCCTCTTACTTGTGAGGAGGCAGAAGTGGCTGCCTCCTCCTCATCCTGTATCTCCTGCTCCTCCTCCGTCCCGGCCTCGGATCTATTGCGCGTCTCCTCTGACTCAGTGGGGGCCGCGTTGTGGGCGGGAAGCTGTGGCGCGGTTTCATTTTCGCGCTCAGGAGAAGCGGGGCCTTGTCGGCGAGCCGCGGTCCAGAGGGTGGCCGCCCTGCGTGTTTTGGTGGTCTCCACCATTTCTGGACTCGCGATTAGGAGGCTCGTACCCAGTGGGTCAATCGCCTCATGGCCAGACGGGCCCTGGGCCGTAATCGGGAGTCAGCACTGGGGAAGCATGAACAGCGGCTGGAGCCGCTGCTGCTATTGCAGATGCAAAATCTGAAAGTACCTCTCTTCAAGGAAGAAACGTCTGACTTGGTGCAGAGCACCACTGCTGCATGTCCTGTAGAATCGGAGGCAGACTTACAACTGGGAAAGCAAGGCCGCAATCTCCCTGTGCATGCCTAGTTGAAAATCTGTGCTGCCTCCTAGTGGACATGAGGGAGATCGCTCCCTGTGTCCGAATAATCGGACTGAAGGCTATAGAAGACAACATTTTAAATTGATATGCCACCCATAGTAAAAACTAACAAGGTCTTAAAAAGAAAAAGTAAAGTGATATCTTTTATTGGACTAACTAAAGACCTGCCTGATGAAGGACCCTGTGAGGTGCTCAATACTTCAACCAACTGTAGTTGGTCCAATAAAAGATATCGCTTTACTACTTTGTGTGTAGTGCAAAAATTACAATGCAGGCATAATTAAGTTGCTCTGAGTCTTGGACCTGGCAGAAGCATTTTTCCGCAACAGACCCAGCAAAACTACAGACCAAACAACTTCCTTAGAAAGCCAATCCACAAATTATCATGGGTTGCAGGTGACCAACTATACCTAACAGCAAGTGGGAGTAGGACTTTTCTTTCACAAAGCAATCTAATGGCTGGCAATTAAGTCTGAATTGTCACCAGTAAGCTTCTAAACAAACCTTGGGGCTGTTAGGAGTCCCAATCCTAGCCCCAGAGAGGGGGAGGGATGCAAGGAGCTGTGGGAGGCTGACAATGAAAGGAGGTACCCTCCCAGCACACCCATAACTTAAAAAGGAGGTGGAAATTCAGTCCAGAATTCAGGGAGATGGCTTCTGGCCTATGGGGAGGAAAGAAAATGTACTCAAGAGAAAGCATCCCAAGTCTACATCTCTGCGGAGAGCACACATTAGAATCTGAGTGAAGCGCACCCCCCGCTGCACACACCCCAAATTGCAATTTGCTTCAAGTCTGCTTCCTTTGAGAGGAGCAGGAGATTGTCTGGACTACTGGTCCAGGAAAACCCATTTATTCCCATGCCTTTAGAGAAAAAACAACATCTCCTTAAAACTCTCCTCTTTCGCTCTGCTCTGTCTGACTCTTTATCCTGCTGAGCCACTATTCCTATACCTACGGTCTGTTTACCCTTATCCTTGCCACATGGACCTGCCTGCTGTCATTCTCATCGTAACCAAGCCAAGTACGTGCAC
>QEPC01013329.1:132031-169989 GCA_003113815.1 Sphenodon punctatus | reverse complement strand
GGGGGGGGGGGGGGGGGGGGGGGGCGGCGCGGCTTAGGACCCTGGTCCAAAGGTCCCTCTACTCCTTGCGGGCACCAACCTGCCCCACCACCTCTCCCTCCCAGTGGACACCAGCCTACATGGGACACATACCAGCCCCTGGGGTCCTGGCTGGAACAAGGAGAATGGGAGGGAGAATGGCACCTTCTGCACCGCCTCTTGCCATGTCTATAGCAGCCTGAAGCGGCAGAGGAGGAAGCGAAGGAAGAGCTCCTATGGCAGCGTCTGCACCTGTGGGGCCTTTGCCTGCTACTGCTGGAGCTGCAGAGAGTCGACCTAGAGCGGTGCCTGTGGGAACTCCAGGCCCTGCTGCCATGCTACCCTCTATTCTCTGAGGAGGAGGAACTGGAGACAGACCAGCTTTGAGACCTGTCTGGGGAGTCAGGCATTGCCCTGAAGGGCTACAATGCCTAGGAAAGCCACCCCAGCCCACTCCTCTGGGGCGGGTACTCACAGAGCCAGCTGAGGTAATTTCAAGATGGCGGTCACTCCCAGAAAGTGCAGGAATAGGCCGCAGTTCTCAGGGGCCAGCGCTGTCCACAGAGGAGATGCGGGAAGGATCCTGGCCCAAGGGGTGTGAGGAGCTAGTTGTCTCATCCCAACGTCACTGCCTAGGCTGTGGCTGGGATCCTGAGGGCCTGGAAAGCCCTTCACCTTCCCCAGCATCCACGTTCCTCGAGGGGAAGGCACCGGCACGGCTCAACCTACCAGCCTCGTGCTGACCTCCCTAAAAAGAGTTTGGGGGCAAGCGAGCTGCTCCTCGAGTCACAAGCAATTCACTACGGAATAAATAGAGAGCAGGGTGCTTCCCCCACCACTCTAAAACTGAGGTAAAAAAGAAGAAAAGTAAACAGAAAACCTAATTTCTTCTCCTGAAGGAGAAGAAAGCCTATCCTGCTGCTGTGCTGAAGGTAGGAACAGATCTGGGGTCTGAGACCGGGGTTAGCTCCTCCCCTGGCCACGAGCTGTCAGTCAAAAGCCTGATCCTGCCTCTGATTGGAGAGAAGGAGCTAAACCCAACTAAGGACTGCCTGCCTCCCCTGGTGAGAGAGAGAAAATGAAATACGACTTCACCAGTCTTAAAGCAATTTTACTTCCCAAATACTTGGAATGCAGTGCTGTTATATTCCCTCAATCTACTGATATTACACTGTATGAAGCCTGCTGTTAAGATTTTGGTTAAATAATGTAAAAGTCAGGGTGCTTTGTTATTGTTGCTTTTTTAATCTGTTAAAAACATAAATGGAAGTTTGTGAAGTATTGGTATAGGATATCAACGGTACTTTAGAGAATATGGAATATCAAGAATTTTCCCCCTCAATGTCATGTATAGTTTGGGGTAGATTGAAGACTTCTTGATGCAAAATTATTAAGGCAACAAAGCTTTACATTACAATTACTCAGTGAGTGAAGGGTTTTCTCATCTAGCAAACTTTCCCTGTAGAGAAGAACTCAATGAGAAATCAGAATACAATAATGGAAAAGGAATTCATTTCTTGCTCTGAATATGCAGTCACATATTTAAAAGAGAAACAAACAACTAAACTCTTAAGTATTTTATTTTTCCTGAATGCCAAATTAGATTCAAGGAAAGGAGTCTGTAAAATGACTGAAGAATCAGATGATTACTCCACATCCTTGGCAATGCATAGGCAAAACCTGCAGCCAAGGGATTAATTACTGGCAGAGTGTCCCTGTTGTGCCTGCCTCAGAGATTGAAAAAGAGGTCTTCTATTGAGCCAATTACGAATGGCGGCCGAACAGTCACTACATCATATGGCATCTGGAAACCCTGATCTCCTGGTGTCAAAGGACTAAGCATGCCCAAATCCTGGATTTCTTTTCAAAGCTGTTCTTCGCAGGTTAAAAAAAACCCTTACTCTTCATTTGATTTCAGTGCTTAAGTGCTTTCTCGGAAAACTTTAACTGCTACGAAGAAAAGCTATGGAAATCTGCATGGGCTTTTTATTTATTTAAATTTATTTTATTTATTATACAATTTTATACCCCGCCCCTTCTGCAAGGCAACTCGGGGCAGCTTACAATTTAAAACAAAAATATAAAACATAAAAAATACAAATATAAAACCACTTCAGGGGGAAGCCATAAAAATATAAACATAAAACAACCCCCTCCCCCATCATCCCATCCCTCTGTCCCTCACCCGTCCCCTCCACCAAATGCCTGGTGGAACAGCCAGGTTTTACAAGCCTGACGAAAAGTCAGCAGGGCCAGGCGAGCCTCCTCATACCAATATCCTAGAAAACCAGGATATTGGGGTGTGTGATTACATTCATTTTATATTTTCTTAAATTATGAGCACAACAGTTTCAGAAAAGTTCCCTGGTCATGTTTAAATCATAACCACCCCACAAGTTTTACCCAAGCTTCAGTATAATCATTTAGCTACCTCAATGGTTGGTTCTTACAGCAGCTGGCATTACCCTGCATTAATCCAGGTTTCACAGGGAGATTTTTGAAGGACCAATGGGGAGTTAGGTTCTCTGCCCATAGAACCATAGAACTGGAAGGGATCAGGAGAATCATCAAGTCCAGCCTCCTGCATGTTGCAGGATTCACCATACCTAAATCATCCCAGACATAGGCTCATCCAGCCTCTTCTTAAAAAACATCCAATAATGGAGAATCCATAACTTCTCTAGGTAGCCTGTTCTACTGCCTGATCATCCTTAAAGTCAAGAACTTTCCCTGAAGGTTCACTCTAAATCTCTTACTATAGCCTGTACCCATTGCCTCTTATCCAGCAAGAACCACCATTTGTCCTTATCAAATTTCATTTGATGATTTACATCCCCATTCTCTTAACTTAATATCATCTTGAATTCTTATCATATCCTCCAAAGCGTTTGAAGTCCCCCACCATTTTGTGTCATCAGCACATTTTATGAGTGTACTCTCTGTTCCCTCATCCAATTGGTTAAGAAAAATATTGAACAGCACTGATCTTAGAGCCTACTTTCAATGAGAACTGGATGGCTAACTCCCCTTTGAAAATCTCCCTTGCAATACATCATTAATCTCTCTGGTGGCTTGTCCACACAATAGAGTGCATTAAGTGAGGCATAATGTCTGATGTGTGTTATCGCCCAAGATTTTATTGCGGACAGTACAGGAAAATAGTTGAACCATTACTGCCTCACAAACAATGCAGAAATTCTGGTTGCATCTATCAAGAAATAGAAATGGCTAAGGAGTCCGGAAAGGCAAATGAGAAAGAACAGGGAGTACAGAGAAACATCCTCATCTTAACAATCCATCCTAGATCACAAAATGCCCCCTTCTCTTTGATCAATCATCATTACTTCAGCATACAGTAGCTAGAAAATACTTGAAGATCTCCTCCCCAAATACTTTCCAGCTTTCAAACTCCTTTTACCACCAAAATGAAAAGTCCTTGACCCCACCTGATGTTACACTAAATCTTCAACAGTCATCTTCTTGGCCTTGTAAAGTTAATCAAAAATGAGATAGCTACCTCCCTGACCCACAGTACAAATCCACAACTGAAGCTCACACAACAGGCAGGGTGCTCCTGCACGCCACTGGCTGGCATGCAAGAACACCTGCTAGCAGTGCAAACCCAAAAGGCTGGGCTTGTATTGCCAGCAGGTAGAGCAGAGGAGAAATATTTTAAACGTTAAAAAAAGAAAAGAAAAAGAAAAAAGCTGCAACCATTATTTTCATGAACGACAAGTACATTTTTGCAGCTATTTCCTACTTTAAAATATTTACATATATGGTAAGTTAACTCTTCTTTTTTAAAAAAAATAAAAAATGATATCAGTAGAACTGTTCTCTCACCACTTTGTACCCCGTATCTGTTTTGCATGCTCTTCTCCCTGAAAACATTAGGATTCCTTGCCAGGACAGCCTGCAGTAAGACGGGTATATCTCCCTCTGGATCATCACTGCCAAGGTTATCTTTCAGTTCTCTGACATTGAGAAATAAACACATTTTAAAAAGTGAATACATTTTCAAAACAAGGAGGTTGCATATTAAAGATTAAGCATCCAGTCATCATCATCATCATCATATGGAAAGAAAAAAAATTAAGTGCCACTAGTCTTTGCTTGTTATTTTGTGATTCTTTTCTTTCTGTTTTAATGGAAGGAAGGGGAAGATACTTAGTTCAAACTGATTGTTCCCGCCAATATCAGTTAGCCCCCCTCCACGTTTATTTGGTCCAAAGCATCATTTTTCAACTTCCCTTATCTTCTTTCCACACTCAAAATCTTTGAAAATCGGTGAGCAAGATTCATTTCCTTAGAAATTACTGCTATATATTTTTGTATACACTGCTTCACTCCACTTTAAACAGATATGGAAAATAATTTGGAGTAGAAAGGACTTACTGGTCTGTTGGAATGTTTGGGAAAACAACACACTTAACTTTACTTCACGGAGAATATAATTCTTGGACACACTCACCTATGGGTCAGAGACTTCTGGTTAAGACCAACAGAATTTATCCACCTCTTAAATTCTGTTGTCAGGAGTGACAGTAGGGTGGGTAGAGTGAGCCAGCACATCTTACCCAAATAGTTTAAAAAAATCAAGGTGCACTTAAGGTACCTTTTAAACCTTCAGCCAAACTAACTACACTCAAGTCAGCAAAAAAGGAGTGTGAGCTTATATAAAAGCAAGCTATTGTGGGAGAGTCAGCATCAGTGTATTCTGGTCCCACACCTGGATGTCATGTCACAGTTTCTTCTCTGTCAGGACCAATATGTATTTGTTAAGAACAAATCCGACCAGATAAATCTAATTTCCTCCTTTTACATTATAACCAGCTTAGCTGATATGGGGAATGCAGCAGATGTCATTTATCTCAACTTCAACAAGGCCTTTAGCATGGCCCCACATGACATTCTTATAAGAAAGCTGAAGAAACGTGGGCTGGAAGGATTTACCATTAGGTGGGTTCACAATTGGCTGAAAAGCCACATTCAAAGAGTAACAATTAATAGCTTGGTATCAAATTGGGAGAAGGTATCAAGTGGAGTCCCACAGGGGTCTCTCTGTCATGGATCCAGTGCTCTTCAACATTTTCATTAATGATTTTGAGGAGGGAGTGGGGAGTATACTCATCAGTTTGCAGGCAACAGAGAACTAGGATGGGTCACAAACACTTTGGAGGACAGGATTAGAATACAAAGCGACCTAGATAAACTAGACGCTTGGGCTAGAAGAAATAAAGTGAGATTTAACGAAGACAAATGCAAAGAACTGCAATCAGGAACAAAAAAAACAGATGCACAAATGTAAAATGGGGGGCAATAGGCTACATAGTAGCACTGCTGAAGAGGACCTGGGAGTTTTGATGGATCAAACTGAATATAAAAGTCAACAATGTGATACTGTTGCAAAAACAGGAAATATCATTTTAAAATTATTAGTATTATTATTAAGAACTTAAGAAGTGCCATACTGGGTCAGACCAATGGTCCATCTAGCCCAACATCCTGACTCTGACAGTGGCCAATCACGGTGGCTTGGGAGAAGCACCCAATAGGTCACAATGGGGGCACTGTTTTCCCCAGCTCCCATCATGTTCCCTGATCCTGTCTGGCTAATAGCTGCTAATGGACCTATCTTCCAGAAACATGTCAAAACCTCTTTTAAACCCAGCTATAGTACTGGCCCTTACTACAGCCTCTGGCAGTAGATTCCACAACCCAATTATACGCTGAGTGAAAAAATATTTTCTTTTATTTGTTTTAAACTTGCCACCCATGAGTTTCATGGAGTGTCCCCCTAGTTCTAGTACTAGCTGAGAGGGTAAATAACGGCTCCTTGTTTATTAGTTCCACACCACTCATGATTTTATAGACCTCTATCATAGCTCCTCTCAGTCGCCTCTTCTCCAAACTGAAGAGCCCCAACCTACCAAGCCTCTCCTCATACGGGAGCCCTTCCATGCCCTTGATCATTTTTGTTGCCCTTCTCTGTACCTTTTCTACTTCAGTTATGTCTTTTTTGAGATGGGCCGACCAGAACTGCACACAATACTCGAGGTGCGGTCGCACCATCGATTTGTATAGCGGCATTATGACCTCCTCAGTTTTATTCTCTATCCCCTTCCAAATAATTCCTAACCTTCTGTTTGCTTTTTTTGACTGCTGCTGTGCATTTCATTGTATTGTCCACAACCACCACCCAGATCCTTTTCCTGAATGGTAATTCCTAGCTTAGTGTATGCACTGTGTACACATAGTTTGTGTATCACTTTGCACTTGTCCACATTAAATCTCATTTGCCATTTATATGCCCAGGCACTCAGTGTCATAAGTTCCTGTTGCAGTTCCTCACAGTCTGCTTGTGTTTTAACTACCTTGAATAAGTTGGTGTCATCTGAAAATGTGATCACCTCACTCTTAACACCCTTTTCCAAATCATTAAAGAATATATTAAACAGCACCGGTCCCAATGCAGACCCCTGAGGCACACCCCTTTTTACATCTCTCCATTGTGAAAACTGACCATTTAGTCCAACCCTTTGCTTTCTATCATTTAATCAGTTTCTGATAAATAGTAAGACAACACTCTCCTATCCCATGACTTTTTAATTTTCTCAAGAGTCTCTCATGTCTCTTATAAAATGCTTTCTGGAAATACAGGTACACTATATCTACTGGGTCTCCCTTGTCCACATGCTTACTTACACCCTCAAAGAATTCCAACAGGTTAGTGAGGCATGACTTACCTTTACTAAATCCGTGTTGATTCTTCCCCATTAAGTCATGTTTGTCAACATGCCCTGTAATTCTGTCCTTAATGATGGTTGCCACCATTTTGCCTGGCACAGATGTCAAGCTTACTGGTCTGTAGTTTCCAGGATCATCTCTGGATCCCTTTTTAAATATTGGGGTTACATTTGCCACCCTCCAATCCTTGGGTAATTCATTATCACCTTCACCAGTAATGTGGCTGGCACTGATTAATCAATCTACGGAGAAAGGTCCCTGCCTTGTTGGACTGCATTAATAGATACATCATAATACAAAACATGGGAGGTAACAGTGCCACTTTAATCAGCACTGGTGAGACCTCACCTGGAATACTGTGTTCCATTTTGGACACACTTCAAGAAGGTTGTATATAATTTGGAGAAGATTCAGAACACAACTAGGTTGATGAAGGGGCTGAAAGACAAGTCAAAGTAGGAAAGACCGAAAGAATTTGGTATGTTTAGACTACAGGGAAGAAGTCTGAGAACAGAAATGATGGCAGTTGTCAAAACATCTAAGACGATGGCACCAAAAATATGGTGAACATTTGTTATCAAGAAAATAGATAAGAAAGAATGGGCTTCAACTGCAGAAAAGCAGATTTTTACTCAATATTTGGAGGAACTCCCTAACTGTAAAAACGATTAGGCAATGGAATACGTTGCTGGGGGAGGTTGTGGAATCTCCCTCTTTGGAGGTTTTCAAAACCTTTCTAGACAAACATCTGTCTGCGATACTGTAGGCAGAGAGTATCCTGCCATGGAGCAGGGACTTGGACTACAGGATCCCCGAGGTCCCTTCCTACCCAACAGTTCTGATTCTATAGCAGAGGTGGGTAAAGTTCCCAAGTGCCACATACCAATATTTTCAAATCACCACGAGCCACTTTACATTGATTGACAGCTTCCCACAACCCCAAGGATGGGGCAATGTGAATTCCCGCTACCCTCCTCCCTCATGTTAAATCTCTGACTCCAAGGAGGTCCCTCAGTTTCCACAGCAGCAACACTGGCTCTGGTGGCAGCAAAAGTGGAAATGGTGGCTCAGCTTCTCTTGCACCTGAGGGATCTACATGGACATGCCCCCAGGCAGTCACATCTGGCAAGAGCCACAGAAAGATAACAGGGGGCTGCATTTAGCTCCTGAGCCACCATTTGCCCACCTCTGTTCTATGAACTCCACCACAACTCCTTCCTAGGTAGCAACTCTTCTGCTTACAAGTCCTTATACTCTAGTACTTTCTAGTCTCTTCTATGTCCAGTGACTCGCATCCCCTCAGTTCACAAATGTATCTGCTTAGACTGCCTTTCCTTGCTAGCCCACCACATATTGCCTCCTACAAATGTGGACATGAGCCAATTTAAAATTGGGGTTAAAATAATAACAAGAAAAGTCTCCTCAAACAAGTTTGGACTCTTACTTTCAAAGGATTTCTGAAGCAGAGAGTCTGAAACGCAATTCTCTTTGGTAGTCAAATCTAAAGAGTGGTGCTTTATAAACATGCAGCAAAAAGGAACATTTCACTGATTTATAGAGGTTTGAAGGATATATGGGTGATAAAGTGATCCAGCACATCTCACCCAAATAGACTTTTTTAAAAATCAAGGCTCCATGACTAGGTGCCAGGATACTTGTGCATCAGTCATCTTTACATTCCTGTATACAGACTGGCTAATAATAAAAAGTAATCCAAATAGATTACAAAGATATAAACATGGTACAGTTTGTGTAATTGATATTCCCAGAAACAACAAACGTGCAATCATCATCTGCAGAAAAATACATGTAATCATGCTTAATTGCACAGCAACTCTGCACTCTGCTTGGTTAAACAACAGAAATTTGTAGTACAATTTGTATTCTCGTAAACAAACCTAAAATATATATTTACACTTGCTTTTTAACATGTAAATCTCCATACATCTATATTCACAAATTTAAATCTTTCAACGATTATTTGACTTTCAAGTGTGAGCAAGTACAAAATACATACATGTGATCTGTTGACACCTGGTTGAGGCTGTGTACAAGTTGTGAAACCAGATTTTCATCCCTACAGGCCAAAAGGCAGTTCACCTCTTCTGCTATCCGTCCATTGAAGAGCAGACTTTTTGTGGTTGTAGCAGGTAAAGGTGATGGAAGAGGCAGCTGGTTCAAAACTATTTCAGAAGTGGGTGGGGGGAAATAATTCAAATCATTCCATTAAGAATAAATGTACAGAAATGCAGTGTTCATTCTTTTACAGCTTTTTCTTGATTTCTAGGTATATACATTTTTGTTTAGTTTTGCATTTTTACAATAAAGGGAGGGTTTTCTGGTACTTTTTGCTCAATACATCAACAAAAAAACAGAACCATGATTATTTTAAACCAAGTTTAAATTTGTTGAACACAGTATGTTATACTACAGATTTCAAATGAAAGAAATAATTTGATTTTTAATTTTTTTTAAATTAAATTAAAACTGAATTCTAACTTATCCAGAAAAAGGGGTTTAATAATGAGGGGTAATTATTTATTTTGTATGATAAGGTGATGACTGTATTAATATGGCTTTTTTATTATTATTATTATAAGCATTTATACAGTGCCAGCGAAGTACTCTGCGCTTTACAAAGAATAGGATAGACAGTTCCTGCCCAAGGGCTTACAATCTAAAGACAGGGGGGAGGAGACAGGCAGGGGAGAACAGAGGGAGAGACAAGGGATGCAGCACTGATGAGGATTCAATAGCTCAGGTACCTGTTCTTGGCTTGGTTTCAGTAAGTTGGGAATTTACAGATAGCAGGTGGGGGATGAACCTGGGTGGGGATACTTAGCAGGAGTTACGAAGGGCAGAGCGGAAGAGGTGGGTTTTGAGGAGGAATTTGAAGGTACAAAAGAAGGGGGCAAGGCAATGTGGGCAGGGAGGGAGTTCCAGATGTGCGAGGCAGCGAGGGAGAAGGGACGAAGGCGGTTGGGGGAGCAGGGGAGGCGTGGGAGGGTGAGGGAGGGGATGGAAGAGGAGCGGAGTGCTCGAGCAGGGGTTTGGAGGGAGATCAGGGCAGAGAGGTAGGTGGGAGCAAGGTTGTGAAGGGCTTTGTAGGTGAAGACGAGGAGCTTGTGCAGAATACGCCCAGGAAGAGGGAGCCAGTGGAGAGAGGATAGGAGAGGTTGCATGTGGTCAAAGCGACGGGCTAGGTGGATGATCCTGGCAGCAGAGTTTTGAACAGAGATGAGGGAAGAAAGGTGGGAGCAGGGAAGGCCAGCGAGGAGGAGGTTACAATAGGCAAGACATTAGATGACTAGGGTGGGGATGAGAGTTTTGGCAGAGGAGACGGACAGAAAAGGGCGGATCTTGGCAATGTTGTGGAGGGAGATGCGGCAGGATTTGGCCACGGAGTCAATATAGAGTTTGAAGGTAAGGTGTGAGCTGAAGATGAAGCCCAAGCTGCAAACTTGGGGGACAGGGAGGATGGAGACCCCGTCAATGGTAATTGACAGAGAAGAGGGAGAGGAAGGATTGGGAGGGAAGATCAGGAGTTCAGTTTTCGTCATGTTCAGTCTGAGTTGGCGATGAGAGATCCAGGCGGAGATATCAGAGACAGTTGGTGAGACGAGCTTGAACAGAGGGGGAGAGGGAAGGAGTGGAGAGAGAGAGAGAGTTGAGTGTCGTTAGCGTATAGGTGGTATTGGAAACTGTGGGAGGCAATGAGTTTGCCTAGGGATTGGGTGTAGATAGAGAAGAGGAGAGGGCCAAGGACAGAGCCTTAGGGAACCCCGACCGAGAGGGGTAGGGAGGAGGAGGGGGAGGAGTTAGGAAGAGATACATTGAAGGAGCGGTCAGAAAGGTAGGAGGAGAACCAGTCGAGGACAGAGTCCCGGAATCCAAGTGAGTGGAGCGATTCAAGCAGGAGTGAGTGGTTAACAGTGTCGAAGGCAGCAGAGAGATCAAGGAAGACAAGAATAGAGTAAAGGTGGTTGGATAAAGGCGGTTGGATTTAGCTACATGACTGTATTGTGTCTTTTTCTTGTAAACTGCCCTTAAGCCCAAGGAAATGGGGCAGAGTATAAATACAAAAGGAAATGAAATAACTATTTTTTATTAAAAATTGCTTCTTATTCAACTATTAAAAGTGGGAAACATTAAGACATAGATCAAATGTTTTTTTCCAAAATTATCTTAGCTGATGAAACACATAAGAAGTCTAAGAAAATGCAAAAGGAGTACTTACGGTCTGTGAGACTAGCAATCCCTGCAAGAGTAGTGATGGGAACATGAGGCATATCCCCATTCATCCTGAAGCTCTGGGATGGTAGTGCCTACACAGATATTTAGTTCAGGTGCCAGCTATCATTACTTCCCATCTCCCAAGCACTACAAGACAAAATATAAAAAAATACTGAAGCTGATAATGGCTGTTGGAGCTTTAAAAGTACAAAGTGGAATATCTAAAATAGCAATTTGACTGCACTTTTTATTTCATGGAGATACTATGTGAGGAAAACAATATAGTATTCACAAAGGGCAGGAAAATAAATCAACCTTATTAGTACTGGACAAATAGAATGTGTACATTTTATTCAGATGATGGAACAGTGATCAAAAAGATCAGCTTCTCATGAGGAATTCTGTCTCCAAGTGAACACATGATTTGATGCAAGAGAAGCTACTGCTGAATTTATATCAGACTAGCTGTCAAATTATTGATAAACAAAGGAAAACCAGCAACTTAACGATACAATATGTGAATATTTTACTTTACTGATTGGCAACGATCAGAGGGGAAAAAACCTTTAACTTTGCACTGCAGTTCTAATGAGCCTACTCTTTACCAAACAATTTCTACTTAGCAGAATGCAGATTTTGTGATATGGGCAAACATCCAGAAGGCCAAAGGACAGCAAATTCATTTGTACTTGCAAATGAAAAACAGATTTAAATCCAGCTTTTGGGGGAAAATTTTCACCTGATAAAATTTTACTGTACTTATATTTCTACTGAAAATATAAATTAGAATTCATTACAGGAAGATTTATGGAAATTAGGTCTGAAGCAAAAAGTGAGTATTTCTGAGGATCAGCTCAGAGTTTGGCCTCGGTACTCAGTAAAATACTCAGTAAAATAAAACCAAGTACAGAATATTTTCCAAGTACCCTTAATATAGGTGCAGGAAAAGCCCCGTATGTTGTTCATTTAAGGATTTTTCCAAGTACCAAGTCAGTTCCTTGATTACTCAGTAAAACAGAGTCGAATACTGAGATACTCAGCAAAAATCAAATAATTTTGAATATCGAGTTTCAGCAGTAAAGGCAGTGTCCAAAAATGCCTGTTAAAGTGCAACTCTGAATTGGTAAAATCTTCCGCCTATAAGTCATCACCTCACACATAATCCAGGTGTAGCGGCTGTACACTATGGGTACGTTCACATGGATTTATTTATTTATTTAACACATTTATTAGTCGCCCCCCATGCCAATGGCATCCTGGGGCGATGTACAATTCAATAAAAAACATTCAAAAAAATAAAAAACATTTGTAAAAATCCAGCAATTTAAAAACCAAAACAGGGTCGGGTTAAACAAATAAAAATAAAAAGTTAAGGGAAGAGATAAAACCCTAACCCACCCTCCCCCTCTCCTCCCCAAAGACCTGGGCGAACAGCCAGGTTTTATAAGCCAGCCGGAATGTCAAAAGGCTTGGGGCCAGGCGAGCTTCCTCCGGGAGGAAGTTCCAAACATGCGGCCCAGCCACTGAGAATGCCATCTCCATTGTGGCCCCCCGCTTTACACGGGGGACCTCCAATAAGGCACCGCCGGCAGATCGAAGGAGCCGCTCTGGGCGATGCGGTCCCTGAGGTACATGGGGTCCAGACCGTGAAGGGCTTTATAGGTCAATACCAATACCTTGAACCTGGCTCGGCACGCTATTGGCAGTCAATGCAGAGTCTGGAGCACTGGTGTAACGTGTTCCCAGTGGCCCTCCCCGGTAAAGAGATGGTCCTATGCCTGTCTCTTATACACATCTAGATGTGTATAAGAGACAGGCTTTGGAGGGCGAACCCCCCCCTATCAGGGGGGCCGACACCTGCCTCGCCCTCCCCACCACCATCACCTCGGTCTTATCAGGGTTGAGCTTCAGTCTGCTCTGCCGCATCCACTCCGCCACGGCCTCCAAACACTGGGACAGCAATGAGGCAGCAGGGTCTGGGTCAGCTGAAAAGGAGAGGTACAGCTGAGTATCAGCAGCATATTGGTGACATCGCACCCTGAACCCTCTCACGATCTCCCCCAAGGGCTGCATATATACGTTAAATAATAGTGGAGACAAAATAGAACCCTGCGGAATGCCGCAGGACAAGGCGCAGGGGCAAGATGTTTCAGCTCCCACCACCACCCACTGGCTTCTCCCCGACAGGAATGAGCGGAACCATTCAAGAACAGTCCCATCCAGACCCCTCAGGTCTCGCAATCATCTTCAACAGCAGCCCACGGTCCACGGTATCAAAAGCGGCCGAGAGATCTAGCAGGATGAGAAATGTAGAACATCCTGCATCCATCTCCCAGCAGAGATCATCCACCAAGGCCACCAACGCTGTTTCAGTGCCATAGCGGGAAGGAGCTCAGATTGAAAAGGGTCTAGGAAACCGATGCCATCTAGATGCGCCTGGAGCTGGATCACCACCGCCTGCTCAATAACCTTCCCTAAAAAGGGAAGGTTAGAGACAGGTCGGTAACTGGTGAGTGCATCCATATCTAATGATGGTTTCTTCAGCAGGGGGTGCACCACAGCCTCGAGGCTGGGTGATAACCTCCCTTGCCGCAGGGACACGTTAACCACTCTCACCAACACCATCTCCAATGTCTCCCTGGAGGCTTTCACCAACCAGGACGGGCATGGATCAAATTCACAACTGGTGGCTCTCTCAGATGTGGGGGTGCACAACCCCGGAGCAAGTTCAAGGGTTCACCCCCGCAATCTGCCTGCTTGCAGCTGCACTCAGGTCCATTTTAAACTGATCCAAAGGCCTTGGCAAATCCCAGACAAGAACAGGACTGCAGCGGCCATCCACCGAGAAGACACACAGCAGCCTCACATCTGGCTGATGCACTGGGGTTGGGCTGCCCACTCTGCTGGCTGTGCTCCAGGATGTTGCAGAGCATCCCCAGCAGGGTAGCCGCAGAGCAGGGACGGCCTGCTCTGCCTCTACATCTGGTGGACCACCTTTAAACAGACAGCCCGTCCAGGGGTGAGGCAGGGCAGATGTCCGTGTGAAGACAGACATGGGTGAAAACAGACATGACGCTAACTCCACTTTAACACCGTTTTAATATTTCTTATGCATATTGCAGGGCTGTATTGGTGCATTTAACATTAAAGCAATGTTAAAGTGGAGTTAGTGTCATGTTTGTTTTCACCCTATGTGACTTTTTAATAGTCTCTGACTAGGTACTAGGCAATCTAGAGAGAGAGAGACTGGTTGCTGTGTTGGTCCCAAACGTAAGAGATGAAGAGAAAATAGTAGTCCAAATGATATCTGTTGGTGAAAATATGCAAGCTTTTGGGGCCACACAAAGCCCTTCCTCAGGCATATAACAAGTCAGAAATATATAGGCTGAGCAAATATAGGACAGGTATGTGAGTGGAGGGACAGCAGTGATTTGGATGGGAGTGGACAGGAAAAAGTAGCTAGAGGGGGAAAAAAATGCCAGACATATAAAAGGTATAGGTAGGTGTCTACAAGTCACAAACACTATCATTACAACAATCAACAATTTAAGGGTAGAGAGCAAAGGCTCCGCAGGAATGGGAGCAGAGCAACTTACCCTCTCACTTCTAGAAATATTGTCTTCAGGCCAAGGTAAATTGTAAAAGATTGCAGCGGAGCTTGGAATGAACATGTTTGTTCTACTAAAAAGAGTAACACTTCTGAGCTATCAATCTGATGTCTTTTAAGAGAATCAATTTAGTTTTTAAGTTTTTGAGAAAATATTTATATTACGTTAGCTGTTGAAGCAACACATTCTCTAAGAAAACAGCAACATGAATGATTATGCATGTGTCAGCTGTTATACGCAAACTCCTTGAAAATGGAACTCTCAATTAGATTATTAAAATTGACATCTGGATGACAACAATTTCATTAAAAGAGTAGATGTACAGTGGAAAGTGACTATATAAAAATGGTAGGTTCTCAAGACAGACCTGCTCTGTGGATGCTTTCAGTTGCATATGCTTCCTTTTGGATGTAATCCTAAAACCACTTTCTCCAGAGTAGTCTCATTGAAGTTAAAGTGGTTTTAGGATTGTTGGCATTACAGCATTTTCAGTTTTTTATTCCTGCTAGCTATAAAGCTATTCTGTTGCTAAATCCTGTCGCTTCTCCCTCCATAACATTGCTAAGATTCGTCCTTTTCTCTCTGTCTCGTCTGCCAAAACTCTTGTTCATGCTCTGGTCATCTCTCGCCTCGATTACTGTAACCTCCTTCTCACTGGCCTTCCCCGGTCTCACCTTTCTCCCCTCATCTCTGTCCAAAACTCTGCTGCCAGGGTCATCTACCTCGCCAGTCGCTTCGACCATGTGCAGCCCCTCCTCTCTTCGCTTCACTGGCTTCCCCTTCCTGAACGAATCCTGCACAAGCTCCTAGTCTTCACCTATAAAGCTCTTCACAACCTTGCTCCCCCCTACCTCTCTGCACTTATCGCCCTCCATACTCCAGCCCGTGCACTTCGCTCCTCCTCTGTCCCTTCTCTCACCCTTCCACGCCTTCCCTGCTCCCCTAAGCGCCTTCGTCCCTTCTCACTTGCTGCCCCCCATGCCTGGAACTCCCTCCCTGTCCACATCCGCCTTGCCCCCTCCCTTCATACCTTCAAATCTCTCCTTAAAACTCACCTCTTTCGCTCTGCTCTGTCTGACTCTTTATCCTGCTGAGCCACTATTCCTATACCTACGATCGGTTTACCCTTATCCTTGCAACATGGACCTGCCTGCTGTCATTCTCATTGTAACCAAGCCAAGTACGTGCACTTGAGACCTCGCATCTTCATGAATGTTAGACCCCTTGTCTCTCCCTCTGTTCCCCTTCCTATGTCTCTTCCCCAGCTCCTGTCTCTCAGATTGTAAGCCCTAGGGCAGGGACCGTGTCTATTTTATTACTTTGTAAAGTGCCAGGTACACTGCTGGCGCTATATAAATGTTTGTTATTAATAATAATAATAATAATAATAATAATATAGTTATGAGAGAGGGGGCTCAATTTATCTTGCATGTTAACAAGTTGTTTACCACATTTCAATCAGTTGCAACTTTAAAAATCTACTGAAGAGAAGAGCCTGACTGATATGCTAAAAGGCAATAATCTAGTATAGCTACAAGCCCAGGTTGACTAGCAGTTCCAAAATTACTGCTTAATTTTACTTGTAAATTGTCCCTTAAATATTTTGTATCAAATGTGTTGAAACAGAGAATCCATTTCCAGCCACTCTTCAAAGCAGAACTAAAACTTTGAAAATTTGAATGTTCACTTTCAGATTTTCTTAAAGGCTTTTTAAGAGTTGCACAACTGTTTCCTTTTGTAGGCCAACCTTGCTACTTATGAAGAATCAGAACTCAGGCCAACCCAGTTCACGTGATCCCAACCACTGCTCACTTCAAAAACTCTTACATGCTTCCCTCCCACCAGGTGTCAATCAAGTGACCATCATTCATTCATGATCACAACCAACGGTTACATAATATTTCGGATTCATCTTTCCCCTCCCTTGTGTTACCCCTTCCACTGCCAACAGTAGGCATTCTGACATCAGACGTAAGTAAAATAATCACCACCCTTTCCTGTAGGGCTAATTTGCATGAAACCGTTCTATTGGCTGCAATGAATCAGGGAAAAGAGTAGGCACATAAAGGTTTCTCATGGGTACAAATCTGAGTTTCCATGTTTTTCCAAAATCTGTACAGTTTTGCCCACTGAAATTTTGGATCCAATTTTCAAATTATGTTACAGCCAAATGGAGAAATGCCATTAAGGTGAACTTGGGCTTCACTATTTTTGGACAACTAGTCAAGTCTGATTAAAAAGTTGAAGACTTTTATCAAGAACAAAGAGAAGCCTCCTTAAGGAAAACTACAAGCAGCAGCCCCCACTCATGGGAAGGCATGTGCGTCTTGGGCTTCCCACCAAAATCCACCTTAGACAACATTTAGACCTTGTATTTTCTATCTATTCTTGGCTTTTTGTTGCATGACTATTTTTCATTTACTGTTTGGAGCCAAAGCAAGCATCAGTTTTTAAAAGTACACAGTGGAATAAAATGTAATGGAATTTAAAGTTTCAATAAAATTATTTCAAGCATTATATTAAGATATTTAAGAATTACATATTACAAATGTGTGTTGCTTACTTTGATTATGTTTTTAATTCTGTTTTTCTATACCGCTCATATAAATAGAGTGTCCATACCTCCCCCTTAAAAGAGGACATTTATGAAAAATACATGTTGCACGGCTGCATTGGGTCCAGTGTAGCCCTGCACCATGTATTTTTCATAACTATCCTCTTTTAAAGGGGAGGTATGGCCACCCTACATATAAACCAACTTATCTCCACCTGAAGAGATTATTTACTGTCACATGTACTCTCGTATATTACCATCTACAGTTCCAAATTAATGTTCTGCGTAATGCATTTGTCAAGTATGGCTAGACACACACAGACATGCACACAGAAACAGATATTGAATATGAGAGTGCGGGATATAAATTAAAAATGAAATGAAATGAAAAATGAAATATTACATACATACTAGAGAAATATATATAAATAATATATTTTGTTCTAGGGAAAACTAAGAAAACAGAAGAGTGCAATGATATTTTCTCAATATTTAAAAAGAAATTTAATCTAACTCACAAAATTTACTTAAAACAAACAGTTTTCACTAGGATACGTTCCACAGTACAAGCAGCTGACTTGTTTTTGAAAAATATCAACATTGAGGTTAAACTGAACTAACTAAAAGTCAACTTCCTTTATTGCACCTGACACTGTTTCATCTTTTCAACTGATGAACTACATTTATTAAAACTACACCACTTCAAATCACTAAACTTCTGCACATGTGTAAAAGTTAAACGAAACTGGTACATTTCTGATATAATTTGCTTTTATTTAAGCAGGGGAAAAATGAAAATGCTTTTAAATAATATTTAAGGTTACAGTTCTCACACCATTCTTACTGGTTTCTTGGTGTTATCATAACAGCATTTGAAAAATCCACTAATCCACTAGGACTGAGAAGTTCTCCCAAACTCCTTTAGAATCTCAACTTGCATAAAAGCAGCTATATTTCTAGCCAAAGATAACGTAACGTGGGGTTAATTTTATAATTGTATATGTTTTTAAATGTTGTTAGCCACCCCGAGCTGCGTGTGCAGGAGGGGGAGGCATATAAATGCAAAAAATAAATAATAATCAGAATTAGTACAATTGACCAGAGCCATGTTAGTATCCACTGTTGATGATGAAACCCCCAATTTCAATATTGGATTTTGGAAAATCCCAATCAAGTTACTGATGGTATGGTACCTTGGGAAACTGCAAGCGTCAAGTTACAAAGCTTCAATTTTTCAGACACCAACTTTCCAAAAGGAAAAGGGGGAGAGGAAAAAACCCCAACTCCAAGGCACGATTCAGGGACAGTATATTTCCATTTATGAGCACAGAAAAGAACAAACTTCTGGATTCATCTTTCCCCTGCCTTGTGTTACCCCTTCCTCTACAAAGAGTAGCCATTCTGACATCAGAGGTAAGTAACAGCGACAGAAGTATAGCATGGAAAATCAGGAGTAAGTTACACACAATATAGGAAAAGTCTCTGTTTTCTTGGAAAACCAAGACAGAAAACAAGATGACAGAAAACACAATTTTAAAAGAACTACACAGTGTAAAGTTTGTTGAGAAAATGCTGCTTTTTCTACAACAGCAGCTAAAATGTGCTAGTCAAGAATTTAAAGTTTCTAAAGACAGCGAAGAACTGTGGGGAGAAAGGTTACACAAGCAAAGATAATAAGATGGGTGTTTAACATACTATGTTTTTATCTGCACCTTCACTGCTCTTCATTTTACCATTTTTGAACCTGCTTCAGCATTCTTCAAATCAAATCTTAAAACTGTGTGAAACCCCTGTATCATTAACAATAGCTATCACTATTAAAACTTAAAAAGACATCCTCAACATCTTTACCACTGTTCAGAAGTCCCACACTACCTACTGTCCCATTAAAAGTAAGGCAATTTGTAACAAAGTGACAGAAAACTTCTCTACAGACCACCTTTATTTTTAAAGATGTGTTCGACAAATGATTTAAATAACTACTGGGTAAGAGAATGCTAGTGTTTTAGAGATTATCTACATGCCAGAACACTAAACATGTACACATTAAGAAGTATAAGAGGTATTAAAATAGCATTTTCCCACTGTACTACTTCAGTTCAAATGATCCACAACCTATCAATTTACTTTTCAGCTTCATGCTTCCCTAATGAACCATACTAAAATTAGCTTTAACATTTTTATAAGACCAGACCAAACTGCATTGAGAGATTTTTAAAAACAGGATATATAGGAGATTTTTTCAGTTTAACCTAACATTTTATCAGAAGAAATCATTTTGGAATTACCCAAATATTTAATTGAGGCAATACCTTCATAAGAACATATGCCCTATTGAAGTAGGTTATACAGTACTGGATAGGCATTCAGTAGCTTAAGGCTTTTTGCTAACATCTCCTGCGTTTAGCAGCAGCTATCCCTCAGGTACTGATCTCAAACAGATACTGGCACAGTCAGATAGGAAGGAAATGTAGATTTCTCATCTGTATTACAAACAATGAAGATCATGGTATCTTCCAGTCTTTGTCACAACATTCCCAATCAAAATATGAAACACACATTTAGAGAAAAATGAAAGAGAAAGTATAAGAGTTCCAGTTCAAATTGGGAACATTTTAGAAAGTTATTTTTAGTATGTGACAATAACTTAAGTTTCATTCTTGATAAGTTACTACCACTTTGGACTTTACAAAAGCATAAATGCCTCAATAAATTTTATAAACAACAAACTGCTTTTCTGAATGCAAGCATGTGGAATTCTTGCACTTTCTGGTATAGATTTTGTTGCTTTGTTAAGCAAGTAAGCCGCAAGAGGAGGAGGAGGAGAAAGAAGCCCAGCTCACACAATCCATGGCAGTTCCACTATTTGCAAAAACATTTCATCTTCTAAATCAATGAATATTTAACTTTCCACGAAACTGGGAAATTGCTTAAGTTTCTCATTTCCTTAGTGTACTTGTTCATGTGCTTCATGCTTATAAGCCCACAGCCTTCAACTCTGCTCGCTGCAAATTCAGCCTTCTGACTGTGGTTTTAAAACCACAACTGAAGGAGTTTTGATGTGGCTGCCATTTTTCATTAAAAATCAAGCAAGTGTGCCTAGGTTCTTAGGTAAGTATGATAAAATAGGTATTAAACCACAGGCTGGTTTGTTTATGTTCTTCTCCTGACAGAAACAGTTAAATTTGCAACTGCAGGGATGCAGTTTTTCCTCCTAAAATCAAGCTGCATCCTGCAGTAGCAGCTAGTCAAGTTGCCGCCTAATACAAAGTCAATTTTGACTGTTAGTAAGTTATATTATCATTTGCCTTTTGTGGGGGGAGAGACAACCAACTTATTAGAGTTTTGGCCTATAGTTTACAACTTTTAACTTTTCCTTTGAAACCAAAAATTATGCCCTGTAGCAACCTTTAAATGTGTATGGCTTAAGAAAGGAGGGAGATGGGGAGAGTGAAACTGACATGAAAGAAAGTAGAAAATACCAGGCATGAGGGGGAAACTTAATGGAAACAAACCAAAAATAGCAGAAAGAAGAAGAGCAATCCTTCCTCTCTAGATAGTAATGAAGGTAAAAATTCTTACCTTACTTCAGAAAGAAAAAAATAGTGGAGCAAAACCAGGAACATTTTAAAAGTGAGATATAAGGTGATTGGTTACAATGAAATATAGCAATCAAACATTAAATAATTCTTCATTCTTAATGGTAGAAGGGGAGTCTTTTGTGGAGTGGCAATGCATGTATAGGTTCCATGGCTAACTAATTTTCCCCAGATAACTCCTTATGCATAGAAGCAAAAAAAATGATCATAGCTTGAAACAGTAGCTCTGATTTAAAGACGAGTGGAAAGTATGCCCTCTAGTGGGTAAATCTGGATTGTTTGTTTTAAAAGGCAGGTGAACTTTTCAAACTTCATATTCCTAGATAACTAACTCCGTGGTTTGCAAATAGCATACCAAACCGCCCCTTGCCAAAATGTCACTTTTCTGCTAGGTTGGTATGCTTTTTATTAGCCACATGTATTTTAGTACAAATCTGGTGTGGGGTGGGAAGCAGATTGAATCATGAACAAGTTTGTTTAAAATGAGTTTAATATCATTTCCTTTCTCCACTTGCCTGTATATTACGCATAAAAGTTAAGAAACTTAAGGCTAAGAAACAGTATAGCTGTGAAGTAATTATTCTTGCTTTTGAAAGCTATATAAAAACTTTATTTAAAATATAGTTCATTTAAAACTATATTTACTGGATATTTACTCTAGAGTAACAATCCACATTACAAGTGACTGGAGTAATCTCAATAATAATCCACTGACAAAGCTACCAAGGGGTAAACAATCAGTTGATAGTGAAGTGCTTGTGTGTTAAGTCACTTAACACACAACTTGATGCAAGTGAAATAAACTACTGCAGTTTTATACTTGCCTCTTATCATACTCCTTGTTTCATTTTAAATATTTTGGGGGGAGAAAGCGAAAGGGAGATAAAGTAATGTAGTAATTTAAAATACAAAGAAGGCCAAAACATAGTTTGATCTACTAGTTTTACCCATGTAAAATAAAAGACATTAGTTACTTCATTCTCGAATTGTGCACTACAATTGTGCTGATATGAGCACAGGAATAGATTTAAATTGTAATTTTCCTTTCTCTTATATTACGCAGAAGAAGAGCACAAAATAATAACACAGGCCTAAATAAATGCAAGCTACTTTTAAATTCTGCATGTTGTAAGTCCTTATTTTTCCTAGAAACCAAGTGAAACATTAAAAAATTAGAAAGGGCAATTGGGATTCTTACCTGTGAATTGCCCTTCTGTAGCCTTGCAGGGAAATTATTCGGACACAGGGAGCGATCTCCCTCACGTCCACTAGGAGGAAGCACAGACTTTCAACTGGGCATGCGCAGGGAGATCGCGCCCTCGCTTTCCCAGGTGTATCAAAACAGATGAATCCATCATCTGTAATAACCAACAAACAGAACACTCCCCAACTAGGAGGTAGATTAATGGGACCCCTGAGGGGACAAACAGTGACTTTCCTTGGCCGGAAAAGTAGAACTATAATAAGCAGCCCAGGGAGGACTGAATAATCTCCCTGCAAGGCTACAGAAGGGCAATTCACAGGTAAGAATCACAATTGCCCTTTCTATAGTCTTCAGTCTGATTATTCGGACACAGGGAGTTACCGAAGCAGTGTATTTATTCGGCAGGGAGAGACATACGGTCAAGGAGACCCCATCACCCCCTGTAGAATCTGACGGCCAAAGGCGGCCTCAGCAATTTTGAACAGAAAAACATAATGAAAGAATGTGGGCTTTTCCAGGTGGCCGCCCTACATATCTCCCCAAGCTGAGTCCGGGTGCGGAGAGCCCAGTTAGCAGCTGCTCCTCAGGTGGAATGAGCCCAAATAGGATTAGGCGGTGACAAGCTGGAGGCTTTGTATGCCTCGGTAATGCAGGTCGAGATCCATCCAGATATAACTGTCTTGGAGGACTTTTGGTCTCTGTGGCGTGGATGGTAGCTTACTAAGAGACCTGAAGATTGCCTGAAGGGGGCAGTTCTGTGAAGGTAGATTTTGAGGGCCCTTTGTACATCTAATGTATGCCATAGCCTTTCTAGCCGATGGCAGGGTTTAGGGCAGAAGGAGGGAAAGACCACATCCTGCGACATGTGGAAAAGAGAAGAAACCTTCAGGAGGAAGGCGGGATTGAGGCAGAGGTTGACCGAATCTCTCTTGAATGAGCAGAGGGCAGGGTCAGCAGATAGGGCCCCAATTTCAGAAATCCGCCTAGCGGAAGTGATCGCTATCAGAAAGGCTACTTTTATGCAGAGAAAGAATAAGGAGACCTGGTCAAGTGGCTCAAACGGAGGGCCGGTGAGGGCCTTGAGAACCACACTGAGATTCCAGAACAGGAATCTGTACACCCACCCACCCCCGGGTACAGCTAGTTGTCTGGAGAGGGTATTGGGGTGGAGTCCCTTCTCTAGTCCCTCCTGAAGGAACTGGAGGACCTGACCTATGGAGGGTGCACCTGGTTGAAGCGACACCAATTCACGAACACCCCCCAGGTGGATTGGTAGATGCGCTGAGTTGACTTTTGTTTAGAGGCTAGAAGAGTGTGTACAACTGCATCTGAGTAGCCCAAATTCTGTAGGGCTAAGGTTTTAATAGCCATGCAATCAGCTTCAGAAATTCTGGTTGCTGGTAAAGGAGAGGCGCCTGCGAGAGGAGGTCCGGAGAAATTGGCAGTCGGAAATGGTTCCCTCAGGACAGGCTGACCAGGTCTGCAAACCAGGGTCTGCGGGGCCAGAACGGGGCTGCAAATATGGTGGTTGCTCGTTGCTGCTTGCATCTGCGGATCACCCAGCTGAGAAGTGCAAATGGCGGGAAGGCATACAGGAGGCCCATTGGCCACTGCTAGTTGAGTGCGTCGAGGGCCTCGGCCCTGGGGTGAGGGCTCCTGCTGAACCACCAGGCTACCTTGTAGTTGGTTGGAGCGGCAAAAAGGTTGAGAATCGGGCTGCCGAATCTCCACATTATGCACTGGAATTCCGAGGTACTGAGGAACCATTCTCCGGGTTGTATTGTTTGGCGCCTCAGCCAGTCTGTTCCACGTTGTCTACGCCCTTTATGTGAAGGGCAGTGAGAGAGAGTAGGTGAGGCTCTGCGCAGCGAAAGAGTCGCGATGCTTCCCTGTGGAGCGGTCGAGATCGAGAGCCCCCTTGATTGCTGATCTAGGTCATTGCTGTGGTGTCCCATGGTGTCCCTTCAGGTGGGGAAGGAAGTGTTGGAGGACCAGTCGAATGGCCTTGAGCTCCAGCCAATTGATGCTGTGGCTGGTGTCTGCAACTGTCCAGTAGCCCTGAGTGATGTCGGTCCCCAGGTGGGCTCCCAAGCCTGAGAGGCTGGCGTCTGTTGTCAGGACGAGCCTGGGTGGTTCTGTTAGGGGAACTCCCTGAAGTGGCTTCCCACCATCTGAAGGAGCGTTGTGTCTCGGGTGGGATTGTGAGGTAGGCCGGGTAGCTGTGGATTATGTGAGTCTGCCATGGGCGCAGCAACCATTGTAGCGGGCGCGTCTGAAATCTGGCCCATTGAAGATGGCATATGCAGGAGATAAAGGTGCCCAGGAGAGACGCTAGTTTCTGCAAGGAAGTGGGTGGGGCTGTCCGTGTAGATGCTATGAGCTCTAGGATCTTGCGCTGGCGTGGGACTGGTATGAACAACCTGTCTAGGGTGGTGTCGAATATCACCCCTAGGTGCTCTAGACACTGAGGGTGATTTCAGACGTTACGGGCGGCCGGCTCACCACAGTGGACTCCCGGCGGGGATGAACTGAACCACCCCACCCCCTTGGTCAAAAAAAAGCCCCGAACAGATGTGACGGGGCCGGGACCACGGCAGGAAATCGCGCCGGCAGATCACGGCCCAGGGCAGCGCAACAGATGTGACGCCGATCCCAGGCCTGGCCATGGTCAAAGCACCTTGAAGGCGCTGGGGTGGCTCGTCACGGCTGCTGCTGTGTGGCCTTTAAATCTCCCTACGGTGCCTGTGTTGTTGCTGGCTGCCTGGCAGCGACACTGCGTGCTTTGTCCCCGGCTGGGAATCTATTCCGGCCGGTGGTTGCCATCCAGACGTTACTTTTTGTTGTTTCCCGTTGGGAATCTCTTTGACCATGCTTTCGGAGATGGTCCGGGGGGGAGCTCTGGAAGAGTGGTTATTTTTGACCCCACGTGGGGATTGACTGGTGAACATCTGGCGGCCGCCTAACAGACATTCAGGGCACTTTGGCCCCACCGCAAGATAGACTGTGGTTGAGTGTGATTTCGTAACGTCTGAAAATACCCTGAGTTGGTGTGAGATGGCTCTTGTCTCGATTGACTTGAAAGCCGTGATACTCGAGGTAGGAGATGGAGCGTTGGAGATGAGCAAGAGCAAGTTCCCTGGATGGGGACCAGATAAGCAGGTCGTCCAGGTAGGGGAATATGGTTATGCCCTCTAGTCGCAGGTTTGCCACGAGTGGGATTAGGACCTTGGTGAATGTTTGGGGGGGCCGTTGCGATTCCGAAGGGCTCTGTACTGCCAGTGCTGATTGTTGAAAGCAAATCTTAGCCACTGGCAGTGAGGTCAGAGGATGGGTATATGGAAGTAAGTGTCTTTGAGGTCTAATGAGGTGAGCCAGTCATTTTTTTAATATGGCTAGGGAGATGGAGGCCAGGGTTTCCATCTTGAATCTTTGTAACCGGATGGATTTGTTGAGACGCTTGAGGTCTAGGACTGCTCTCCATTCTCCGTTTTTCTTCTGTACTAAGAAGAGAATTGAATAGAGTCCCTTTCCCTTCTCGTGCCATGGCATCCTTTCTATGGCCCGTATGTGATGTAGTCTGTTGATCTCGCAGTGCATAGCTGAGCGTTTGGAGGAGATGCGAGAGAGAGGGATACGTGAAAGAACTCCCTTGGCCTGCACTTTAGTTGGATCGAATATCCCCTTGTAACAGTTTGCCTTACTCAGTGGTCCGGGGTGGCTTGGTCCCACCGATGGGCGAAGTGCAGGAGCCTTCCTCCAAGATGGGCGGAGATGGGGGAGGAGGGTGCGGAGCAGTCAGGAGTCCTGCTTGCGTGACGGCGACCCGTTACGTCTGGTGTAGTTAAGAGTGGGGTGCAGGCCTGTTGGTCTTCGCTCCACGTCCCCTGTGCCCTCTGCCGCGGTTCTGTGTGTTCCAGGGGTTGTAAGAGGGAAAATTCCTTCAAAACCCCTGCTGGGGGCACTGGAATGGGTGAAAAAATGTTTTAAATGTCTGCACCTGACTGAGGGAATGTTTCTTGTCATTGTTGGAGGCCTCAGTTAGTGCCTTGTCCAAGGCGGGGCCGAACAGCTTGCGGCCTCTGAAGCTGCTGTTTACTAGGTGGTTCTAGGCGTGTGAGTCTACGCACCAGGAACACAGGCATAAACAGTGCCTGGCTGCCACATTCGCTGCCATGCCTCTGGCAGCCCAGGTGACGATGTCCATAGATGCATCAATTAAGAATGCGTGGGCCAAGGTGACATTAGTGGCCAGTTTGCGGGACGGGGGGGCAGATATTTTTGGGTCCTTA
Organism: Sphenodon punctatus; assembly: GCA_003113815.1. NCBI lineage: Eukaryota > Metazoa > Chordata > Lepidosauria > Sphenodontia > Sphenodontidae > Sphenodon > Sphenodon punctatus. Next base: position 143,737 of record QEPC01013329.1, on the reverse strand, counting down.
GCTAGCTTGAACCATTTCATGATGTCTCTAGATGTGTATGAGGTGGCCGTAGCCATTTGTAGTGTGTTTGACAGTGCCTCGTAACTTTTGCACAGCCCTATATCTGTTCCCTTATCCGTGGGGTCCCTAGGGAGTAGGTTCCTTTCTGAGGGGAATATGGACTGGCAGGCCAGAGAAGAAGCTGCCGCATCCACCTTGGGGGGCTTGAATATAGGGTCGCTCTGTTTAGTGAAGGTGTTGAGGGATTGCTGCACTTTAGACAGTTTGGAGAACTCAGTGGGCTGCTTCCATTGGACCCTAATTATTTTTTCAAAGGACCTGTCCAGGATCACCCCTTTGGACCTGCCATGGAGTTTGGGGAGATAATCCCTGTCTGAGACCTCGTCATCCGAGGTAGAGTCCGAGTCCCCTTTTTTGGGGGTACTAGGAGTAATGTTCAGCACGCTCTGTGCCCTCTTTAGGAGCTTGGGGCCCTGCTCTGAAGGAAGCTCTCTGCCCATCTCCTTGGGGCCACTAGAAAGGATAGCCTCCCATTCGGGGGTATCAGACTCCCCAGAGGAGCAGCCCCCCCAGTTAGAATCAGAGGGGTCGGAGGAGGAAGAAGCCATAAGATGTGAGGGTTTAGCATGTGCGGCCTTCTTGCATCGTTTGGAGGGGGGTCAAGGGATGGTATCAGCATCTGACCCCGTGTCCAATAGTTCCCCTTCCTCCATCAGGGATCCCTGGCACTCATCCTCTGCGGAGGAGACGATCAGGTCCCCGAGAGAACGTTTGCGAGTGGGCTTGCGGGTGCTTTTGTGCTTGCCCTTACCAGCCGCCCGTGAGGAACCCTTAAATGCCTTGGGGGGAGGGGGGGTCGTTTGTGCTTTCGAGCCCTCTTTTGGTTCCCCTCTATACGGGCTAGGGCACCCATCACAGATCTCAAGGCGTGCAGCTGGAGTTGCTGAAACGAGTCTGTCAGGGGGGGAGGCCCTCTTACTTGTGAGGAGGCAGAAGTGGCTGCTTCCTCCTGATCCTGTATCTCCTGCTCCTCCTCCGTCCCGGCCTCGGATCTGTTGCGCATCTCCTCCGACTCAGTGGGGGCCACCCTGCGGGCGGGAAGCTGTGGCGCGGTTTCATTTTTGTGCTCGAGAGAAGCGGGGCCTTGTCGGCGAGCCGCGGTCCGGAGGGTGGCCACCCTGCGTGTTTTGGCAGTCTTGCGCCATTTCTGGACTCCTGATTAGGAGTCAAATACCCAGTGGGTCGATCGCCTCACGGCCGTACTTGGGAGTTGGGTCCCGGGCCGTACTTGGGAGTTGGCACTGGGGAAGGATGAAAAGCGGCTGGAGCCGCTGCTGCTATTGTGGATGCAAAATCTGAAAGTACCTCTCTTCGAGGAAGAAAAGTCTGACTTGGTGCAGAGCACCACTGCTGCATGTCCTGTAGGATCGGAGGCAGACTTACAACTGGGAAAGCAAGGGTGCCATCTCCCTGCGCATGCCCAGTTGAAAGTCTGTGCTGCCTCCTAGTGGGCATGAGGGAGATCGCTCCCTGTGTCCGAATAATTGGACTGAAGGCTATTGAAATCTAAATTAACAACACATTTTAAATGTCTTTTTTTGTGTTATTTAGATTAATAAAACCTTTATACATACAGAATGCAAAATACAATACAAATATCTAATACTAGCCCCCTATAATCCTTAGCCTTCCTATCCTCAAAACCAAAAAAGGGCTGGGGATAATGTCCTTTATTACATGTAACAAATTATTTGTCTTTTCAAACAAATATTCCCGATTTACCCACAAGAGGGCATTTTCTTTTTATTCATTTTTAAAGCAAAGGGTGTTAACAAATAAGATGACAACCCACACCAAGTGGGTGTCCAGCAGCCTGTTTAGTAGGTGTTCTCCCCCACCAGTCACTTGGCTACCACCCACTGGACACGCAGCCCCTCCTCATAGCAGGGTCTCAGGGAATGCGAAGGCCGCCATGCTGGCAATCACGGGCTAATATGCGTCCATGTGTCCACATCCCATCAATTAGGTTGCGGGCAGTGCCTCCGCACATACGGGCCATAGAGTTGTGGGCAAAAATCCTAGACTATCCAAGGAGCAACTGCTTCCTGCTCCTCTCTCTGCTCTTGATCTCACTGGCATTGCCAGTGGGGGCTGCCCACAAGCACATGAAATACACATAGAGGGCTGTCCATTTATTAGGCTGGACACGCTAAAGATGTGAGTGCAGGCTACATGGACCAAACATGGACTCCAGCAGACTATCGTCTCATTTGAAACCCTAAGCCAGTTTCAAACAATGATAATCTTATGCCTAAATAGTGAAATATTTTCTAATCCAACTAATGAAACTCGTGAAATATTAAGGAAGACATTAAGATCTTCAAAAGAGGGTATAGATTTCAAATAAACTAGGAAGAGGCAAACACTTTTATAAAGAGCTGTCTACTTCAAAATATCACAAATGAGAAACTGCTAGGCTGCACTTTGTCCCCCTTTGTACCAGACCTCACTTGCACATTCGTGCAGGCACTGCAAGATGTTGGCCTGAGGTTGCCCCAGTCTGTGTCGGCAGCTAACCTGGGCTCTCACCCCTGGAATACGCCCAGGTAGCAGCCCGGGCTAAGGTCCACTCAATTGGGTCAAAGCAGGCTATCATGTCTGCTGTGGCCTGGCAGGCACGGCCCAGATCCAGGCCACCATGGCTGGCTGTCATTAGCCACCAAAGCTACCTGTCATGGCAAGGGGCAGGGTACTGGGCACAGCACGGGCACCAGTCACACATTCATGCATCTCCTTGCCCTCCCCAGTGGCCCAGGCATGGGCTCATTTGTTGTGTGGCCTGATTCAGTCTGCACCACGTCTGCTGCAGCTTCCCAACCTGGCCCACCGCCATGTGGCCATCGCTTCTGTTTCCACCCTATGTCAGAACCATTTATATGGCTCTAACTCCTAGTCCTGGTAATATGCTATCATGTTACAACTACGTGCTTAAAAGCAATACAGAAAAAAATCTCATTTCAGGACCCTCTTCTATCACACAAATTAAGACTGATCTTTTAGAAATCCAAACACTGAGATATTTACACATTAGCACTGATGCTACACAATAAATGCTAGGTACTGAAGAGTAATTCAAAGTGTAGTAGCAGATGGAAGATTCAAAATTCTTTTTATAGTATGGAAATAGGTCAAACTCAGAATGTGCGCAAATCCAACACGCTCAGTTCACAATGTGATTAACTGCTAGGAATATTTGAACAAGACTGATGAATTGTAATTTACAAACGAAGAGAAGTTACTTTGTCCTACATTACAACTATTAGATTTCCTAAAACCAACTGCAATAAGCAACAGATCAGTTACTGCCTTATTGAAAGTTATTTTACAAGTACAAGGGCACAACACATAATAAAAGTGAATGAGACAACAGGAAAAAGAGCCAGCTCTTGGTTTGTGTAAATCAGTGGAGTAATGCTGTTTTAAAATAACTGATGACCTGGAACAAAATGCATAATCAGACGCGGGGTCTGATTTCAAATAATTATATTGTAACTACAAATTACCTTGTAACTACAAATGCCAAGACCTAAAAAACCTTGAGAACAAGGGGAAAACATTACTTGTATTTCTCAAGATCACAAAGCAACTTAACAAAAATGTTTCCATATTCTTTTAGAAGCACACACAATTTTTCTGTTTTTCCTCCCTTAACTTTTATTTCCATTTTTACAAAGGCAGGCATATACAGGACTAACAAAAATCAATCCTACCTTGTCCCTCCCTCCCCCACAAAAAACGCTTAGTTTTAGGAGACGACTTTGCTACCATAATAAAAAACACCTTTTAGCTATCTTTGAAAGCATTTCAAACCCTCTCTCCCAAAATCACTAACATTCGACTTAGAAATTAACTGGCAGATAGCACAGAATTACCTGCCGAGATAAAGTGATTTATGCAGCCTAAATCAACCAACTATAAAGTCCAGAGACTTTAATCTTTTTGCATACAAAGGGTGATTTCAGATGTGACGGCCGGCCGCTTTCACCACGGGCCGTGGGGTGGTTCGGACCACGGCTGGGGGTGAAGGGGCGCGCCAACAGACGTGCGCTCCATTGCCCCCAGCCGTGGTCCGAACCACCCCACGGCCTGTGGTGAAAGCGGCTGGCTGTCACGTCTAAAGCAGCACACACACCCAAAGGGGGCGGGGCCCCACAGCGCAGCATGCTGCCGCACGGCCCTGCCCCCTGCATTCCCCGGCGGCCATCCCCGCTCCTGACGGGCAGCGGCAGCGGCCAATCCGGCTGCTGCCGCAACCACAGGTGGGGGTGAATGCCGTTGACCGCGGTGAACGGTAAGTAACCAGACGTTACTTTCCGTTCACCACGGCCGTGGTGGCCTTTCACCACACTTCTCAACTTCCTCGCGTCCAGAGGTCCAGAAGTGTGGTGAATGCAAACATGGGCCGCGTTTGACTGTGGTGCACACCTGGCAGCGAGCCAACAGACGTTCACCACAGTCAAACGCGGCCCGTGTTTGACTGTGGTTCAGTCGGGGTGAATGTCAGATGCGTATCGTCTGAAATCACCCAAAGTGTGTCTCACACCTATAGAACTATAAAAAGAATCTTGTTTTTAACCAGGGGGTGGGGAATCCTACATTCCCTATGATTATCACACAAGGCAATTCAGGAACAATACTATCCCACTGAAAAGTTACTAAAGTTTTTCAGAAAAAAGTCATCCTGTTGACTCCTGAATCAGCCAAAACCACTTTATCCAAAAGTGAAACTAAAATGGCAGCCACATAACCACAGCATCACCAAAGATATTTAGAACAGTGTTTAAACATTTGAGCCGCACCTCGAATATTATGACCGCACCTCGAATAGCGTGTGCAGTTTTGGTCGCCCCATCTCAAAAAAGACATAGCTGAACTAGAAAGGAGGGCAACAAAAATGATCAAGGGCATGGAAGGGCTTCTGTATGAAAAGAGGCTTGGTAGGTTGGGGCTCTTCAGTTTGGAAAAGAGACGACAGAGGAGATATGATAGAGGTCCATAAAATCATGAGTGGTGTGAAACTAACAAACAAGGAGCAGTTATTTACCCTCTCAGCTAGTACTAGAACTAGGGGACACTTCATGAAACTCATGGGTGGCAAGCTTAAAACCAATAAAAGAAAATACCTTTTCACTCAGAGTATCATTAGGTTGTGGAATCTACTGCCAGAGGCTGTGGTAAGGGCCAGCACTACAGCTGAGTTTAAAAGAGCTTTGGACAAGTTTCTGGAAGATTGGCTAATAGCTGTTAATGGACCTGACAGGATCAGGGAACATGACGGGAGCTGGGGGGAAACAACAGGGAATGGATCCCCCATTGTGACCTGTTGGGTGCTTCTCCCAAGCCACCGTGCTTGGCCACTGTCGGAGACAGGATGCTGGGCTAGATGAACCATTGGTCTGACCCAGTATGGCACTTACGTGCTTGTGTTCTTAACATGCAAGTGACAATTAATATGCTCTACATTCATTTTATTTATTTATTTATTTATAAAAGATTTCTATCCTGCCCCTCCTGCCCACAAGAAGATAAAAAATAATACAATAAAAACAATTTAAAAAGTTTAAAAATCCCATATGCAGGGAGAAAACAACCCCCCCCCCGCCTGCCAAAAGCCTGGGGGAACAGCCAGGTCTTACATAAACGTTTAAATGACGTAGAGTGGGGGCCAACCAAACCTCCTCCAGGAGCGAGTTCCATAGCACAGGGGCAGCCACTGAAAAAGATCTAACATCGGTGGCCACCCATCTCGCCCGGGGAACCTCCAAAGGCTCCCACAGACCATCTCAGGGGTCGCACGGGCACATGGGGAGTGAGGCGGTCCCACAGATAAGCAGGGCCCAGCCGTGAAGGGCTTTAAAGGTCAAAAACAGCACTCTGAACCTAGCCCAGTGCTTTATAGGCAGCCAGTGCAGAGCCCAGAGCACAGGTGTCATGTGCTCCCTGCGGCCCGCCCCCATAAGGAGCCGGGCCGCGGCATTCTGCATCAGCTGCAGCCTCCAGACCAACTTCTCGGGCAGCCCCACGTAGAGCACGTTGCAGTAATCCAGCCTCGAGGTGATGAAGGCATGGATGACAGTGGTGAGGTCACAGTCTGAGAGATACAGCTGAAGCTGCCGGACAAGCTGTAACTGCCAAAACGCACTCCCTCCCACGGCCACAACCTGAGATACCTGGCTGAGCCATGAATCGAGGAGTACACCCAGACTCCGGTGATTCAACCACTCCCAGGCTCCCCAAGCCCTCGCCCACCATCATCACCTCCGTCTTGTCAGGATTCAGTTGCAGATGGCTCAACCTCATTCAAGCCCCCACAGCTGACAGGCATTGGGAAAATACGGAGGCTGCATGGCCTGGGTCGATGGAAAAAGCAAGGTAGAGCTGAGTGTCATCAGCATACTGATGACACTGCATACCCTAAAACCCTCTCACGATCTCCCCTAACGGCTGCATATAGATGTTAAACAAGAGGGGGGACAGAATGGCACCCTGCGGGACTCCACACGTGAGGTCCCAGGGGGAAGATGTACACTCCTCCAAGACCACCCGGTGAGTTCTCCCAGCCAGGAATGAACAAAACCAGTCCAAGACCGTCCCACCAATCCCGGCACGGTCCCGCAGGACTCCACATTGGCAGGTGACACCATCTGAAACCGATCCCACAAAACAGGACAGGACAGGACATCCATAGCCCCAAGATGATCCTCTGCAATAATTGTACTACCAAAATCATGGCAGATGTGAGCGATCTTATCTACAAAGTACTCCATAAGCCAGTCACTGGATTGCTCCAGGTCCAGGTGGAAGCAGTCAGGACTGACCAAGCCTTTCACCACCCGGAAAAGCTCCGCGGGACATGACTTTGCAGATGCAAAAAAATGCTTCTTTGCTGCCTGTACCGCCACAACATAGGCCTTTAAACTGCTCTTATGCTGCGATCGATCATACTCGCCGCGAGTCCAGCGCTACTGTCACTCAAACCGCCTGCTCTCCCGCTTCAAGCACCGCATGCCCTCAGTAAACCAAGGAGACCTGGGGGAGACTCGGGAGGGCAGCGGATGCCTGGGAGCCACTCTGTCAATGGTCTTAGCCAACAAGATGTTCCAGAAGGCTACGAGATCATCGACAGAGTGGGTGTCAAGATCCAAGGGGAAACTCCCCCAGAGCATTCTAGAACCGATCCGGGTCCATAAGTCTCTGGGGGCAGACCNGCCAACAAGGTGTTCCAGAAGGCTACGAGATCATCGACCGAGCAGGTGTCAAGTTTCAGGGGAAACTTCCCCAGAGCATTCTGGAACTGATCTGGTTCCATAAGTCTCTGGAGGCGGACCGATCTAATAAGTCCTGCAGCCCATTGGGGGCTGATATGCGCCAGGATGCGCACCTTAAGGAGGTAATGGTCAGACCATGACAAGGGCTCCATCCCCCTGACTTCTACTAACTGACCCCCCCCCCCACCTCAAGGCTGGTGCAGAAAACCAAATCCAGTGTATATCGCTCCACATGTGTGGGGCCACAAATGATTTGGGACAGGCCCATGGTTGTCATGGAGGCCATGAATTCATGCCTCGCTCCTCCAAGTCTGGTGTCAGTGTGGATGTTAAAATTCCCCAGGACCACTAATCTAGGGGTCTGGAGATCAGCAAGAGCATGTAGGGATGCTGCCGGGCAATTGGGTGCACGGTACACCAGCAGAACCCCTAATCTGTCCCCGGCCAAATCCAACACAAGATGGAGACACTCAACACCTGGTGGAGCCTGCACCGGATATCTCCTATAGGACAATGCATCCTTAATAACAACGGCTACACACACACACACACACGGTCCCTCCAGGTGAGGCTAGCACTGCACAGAGAACCCAGCTGGAACAAGATTGCCCAAAATAGGGCCTGATTCATTGTCCAGCCAGGTCTCTGTAATACACACAAGGTCAGTGTCCCACTCCAGGATTAACTCCAGGATGGTAGATGACTTATTAACAACCGACCTCGCGTTCAGCAGCACCAAACCAAGGCCAGTGGTCTCCTGGACCTTGACCCACAACGGGCACAAGGCACTGCTCCCTCGTCACTGCTGCACACACCTCCCCTTTGGACCATATCTCCCCTGGCCCGTAACAACCCCAATAGCTGTGGAAGCCCTCCCATCCCGAGAACTCCGTTAGACACCCACCCTCCGCAGGTTACCCCAACAGGCCGGCAAGAGGGACCCACCCCCAACCCCACCCCCTTTAACCTCCTGCCTGCCTCTGCCACCGATGGGCAACACCCCCCCTGAGGGTTACCCCTGCTCACACCAGGTGTTCCCCTCCAACCTTCCCCCCCACATCCCTCTCCTGCCATATAAATTATACCCCCTACCACCATACCACTAATCACCAAACTATTCTACCATGCAGTTTATTGACAACCTTCCTCTATTTCCTGTTTAGCTACCTGTCCATATTTAGCTGTAAACTCCTCAAGACAATGATCTCTATCTATGTCTGGAAATCTGATAAGAGTTTTCAGTTTTAAAAAAGTTGTTAGCCTTCATGGCTGCAGAGAATTCTCCAAATGTGAAAAGTGTAAAATTGATGCAGTTGTATGCATATGATGTTGTATGAATATATAGATAACCTGAATCTGTGACAGAGAGCTGGAAATCTGATTTTACATATTTTTAGTGTCAATGTGAACCAATTAAAAGTGGTTCACAAAAAGTGGCCAATTCATATGGACATTATGGTCCAGATTCATGAAAGAATATTACTCATTCCTCACAGTACTGGTCTGCTGTTGATGTTAAATGCAAAATAAAGTCTTTGTGAGCTTAAAAATATTTTTTATTTGTGTAATGCCTTATTGTTACGTTCACCACTCAATGAACACACATTCCCCTTCAGGTCTATAAGTATGCCCTCATATAAAAAAGCACTTTACTGCTGAGTAGTTCATGGGGGTAGTTATTTACTGGCATCTCCCCAGTTCCTGGATATGGGATCCATTTCCTCCCCCCCAAGCACTGAAAGACTGAGCTCAGGATAATGGAGCAGAGATGAGGGCATGCACGCAACGACAGGGGATAAGACCCTCTCTTCCTGCGTGTGCCCCTTAAACAGCCCCGCTCCAACACCCCTGTGGTGCTTGGAGCCTGTGCTAATTTTCAAAGTGGCTCCATGGAGGGAAAAGGTTCACCATTCCTGGTATACACAAAGAGTAGTAAACCATTTCTGTTGTGGTGGTGCAGGCACCTCTTGTCTGCCACTGGGGCATCATGGGCTATGCCTTTCATAAAAGTGAATGAGTGGAATGTGGAGCAAATGCAAACCTTACTCCAGGGTAGTGGTTTCCAAACTTTTTTTGAGCTGTGAACCCACAGGCACAAAAGAAATCCTTGTAATACCAATCTTTAGAAGTTCACATATCTGATTATACAGATCAAGTCTCATCAGTGCTCCAATTAGTAATTCAGGGATCTCACTTGGGGTCCTGACCCCTAGTCTGGTAACCCCTGCTCCAGGGAAAGCATAGACATGAACAACAAGCAAAACAGTTATTATTCCTATGACAAGGTGGTCTTAACTCTGCAGAGACCTAAAACTACTGGGGAGCAAGGACTTTCCACAAACACAACTTTGCTGCTCTGCAGTTAAGTAGACATGTAAACAAGCCTACTTTCTTTTCCTTTCTCTTTCCTCCTGCACATTCCCTTACATGAAACAATTTCCAAGCCTGCAGACTTCATTCTGACTTCCTTTTGCCCATTCTGTCTGTTGAAGTAATCAACAGTTCACGTTGACACTGAAAATTAAAAATAAGTCAAATCAGATTTCCAGCTCTCTCCCAGATTCAGTTTATCTGTGTATTCATACATTACAGTCATACAACTGCCATCAATTTTACACTATTCATATTTGGAGAATTCTCTGTGCAGCCATGAAGGATAACAATTTAAAAAAAATGAAAAAAGTGACCTTACGTTTGACATCACTTGTGCTAGCATATATAGCACTGAGATTTATTAAATGATGCTATTTTGATTGGTTGTTTGCACAACGAGGACTTTGTTTTCAATTTCTTACTCTATGAAAATCCTTACATTACAGTAAATTCATGCATGAACTGTAGTGAATTTAGCTAAAATCTGTGCATTTTATCAAAGTCAATTTTGCTTGATTACTTATGGAAGTTGGTTGTACTATTCTTTAAGATTCTAAGTGTTGTGTCTAAAATTTAATTTCCTTACTAAAAGGAATGTTTTTTAAAAATCTGATGTGCAGAATCCTTATCATGCCAAAATAACTATATACTTTAAGTTTATAATTTTATATGTACACATTTTTTTACAAAAATTATACAGCAGCTTTAAAAATAAATTTAAAAACCAGCACATCCTAAACCAGTGACCAGGTTACATTAAATTACTTGCATAGTTATTTCAAAGGTACCCAAAATGTGACCTTTATGAAGATACTGGATTTTGTATTTGTATGTGAGAATTTGTTGACAGAAGTTAGTCAATTCAGCATTACTAAAATAGGGAACCACTTCCAGTTTTACATGAGCAGCACACACGCATGAACACCCAGAAATCTGTGTGTTCATGTGTGGGTGCCGTCCATGTAAATCCCATGGGGGTGGGTGCGCACGCTCCTGTGAACATGCATATGCACACCCATCCCCATGCACGAAGGCACTGGTGAAAACGGAGGTGTCTCTGTGCATGAGGATGGGTTCGGGTGGGAGGGGATAGGGTTGTGCCCTTTTTTATTAGGTCCATTAGCAGCTATTAGCCAGACAAGATCGGGGAACATGATGGGAGCTGGGGGAAAACAAACAGGGAATGGATCCCACACTGTGACCTGTTAGGTGCTTCTCCCAAGCCACCGTGATTGGCCACTGTCGGAGACAGGATGCTGGGCTAGATGGACCATTGGTCTGACCCAGTATGGCACTTCTGTTCTTATTTACACCCTCCCCGCACCGAGCGCACACAGGGACACACACACACACCCCATGCTGCGGCCCATGTAAAAGGGCCACAGACTTGCAGGTAGCTGCAAGATTCAAAGGTTTTTCTTTGATTTTTAAATTTTAAAAGTATACCTAAAAGTTATTTGCAAGTAATTAAGTATTCTCACTTTGAACATCTATGTTAAGTCTACAAATGCATCACCACTAAGATACACCTTAGTACAAAGAAAGGTATGCACAGAATTATACCAACTAAAGGCACCATAATAAAATACAACACAAATACATGCCCATCTCTTTAAGTGTGTTCAAAATATTTTTATGCTTGGGGCCTAACCATTCTAACAACTAAAAACAAAAGGGACTGTATGTCCCCAAAATAATATAAAATACCAGTAACATCACTTGGACCCAGTTTTAATTAGATGTACCTAAACAATATAAACCCTTTTAAAATTTGCATGCAGGTAACCACTATTAAGCCCTATGAGTGAATTACCATGGTTAACGAACAAGTAATCCCAAGTAACACTACTATGCCTCCTGCATTGAGTCCTGTTCTCGGGACCCTCGCCGTCTGTTCTCTACCTTTGACTCCCTCCTCAAGCCTCCCTGTCCTCCCCCTCCTTCTTCCCTTTCTGCTCAGGATCTTGCCTCCTTCTTCACCTCCAAGATAGACAAGATCCGCCTC
>QEPC01013329.1:112397-129970 GCA_003113815.1 Sphenodon punctatus | reverse complement strand
CATCTTCATGAATGTTCGACCCCTTGTCTCTCCCTCTGTTCCCCTTCCTAAGTCTCTCCCCCAGCTCCTGTCTCTCAGATTGTAAGCCCTAGGGGCAGGGACCGTGTCTAACTATGCAGCGGGTGTTCTCGGTGGCCGCACCAAGGCTGTGGAACTCCTTCCCTCCTCTTTTTTATGTCAATGCAAGACCTGGCTGTTCCACCAGGCCTTTGGCGAAGGAGATGGGTGAGGGTGGGTTTTTATTTTTAAGGGGGTGGTAAGGGTGAGGTATTGTTTTCCTCCCTCCTTTCCCCGGGGGGGGGGATGTTTCCCCCCTTTTTCAGATGTTTTAAGTTTGTTGTTTGTATATTTTTATATATTGTAAGCTGTCCCGAGCTGCCCTTTGCAGGAGGGGCAGGATATCAAATGTTTTAAAAAATAAATAAAAATGTCCTCACCAATCTACAAATATAAGAATATTAAATCAAAACCCATCACTGGAGATGTTACGGTACTTTAATCTGGCATAAAGGACAATGGTAGGTCGCCATCTCTTGCAGTTTGACCCGGAGACTCCCATAGGCCAAAATGGGCATCTCAAGTCAAACCACAAGAAGTGGCAACCCTAGGCAAAGGTTCCCAGATGTTGAAGCATAGGCATTTATTTCACAACGTGCTTTCTATCATCATCGGTCAATATACACCACACAGCCATCTGCTTAAACAGGGTAACACTGAAAAAATTTCTTGCATGCAATCAATGACAAAATTAAGTAAAGTGGGTTTTAATTGGATTAATACATTATTCATTACACTTACTATATTAAATAAATAATATTTAATATCCATTATGTTGGCTTTTGTGTGGCTTTAAAGGGACATGGTTCAATGAGCAACCATGATTGTCTAACTTTCCAGGGCACACCTGACAATGTGCAGTCTGGTACACTGCTTGAGCTACTGAATATTAGGATTTATCTTAGAAGTAAGGAGGGAGCATAATACAAGAGGCAGAAATTGAGCAGAAGTCCTACTCAGTAAGGAGAAATATATCAATCCAAAATTGTTCCTCTTACACTAGAACAACTGGTTTTAATAAAGATGGGATAAGATGTCCATTACTGCACATCAATACTAAGTCTGCTTAAAATACTTGTGTGTTTTTCATTAAGAGTACAAGACAAAGAACCTTGGTTGTTTGCTTTTTTATTCCTTAATTTCTGAGTTCTAATTTTGAAAGACCAAACTGATGTGTTCCTTTGCCAAAGTTTTCTCCTGCTACGGATTCTGACCATTGGCAGTGAGAATAATTTAACCAATCTGCCTACAGTTTCTGGCTGTCACTAACTTTCTTCCCCTATCCAGGTGCTTAACCGACAAGCCACACAGCTGCACTCAGCTTCTGCATGAATGTTCATAGTTTGCGAGGCTACCAGGGGTGCAGAAAGGTCACACAGTGTATTAAAAGTGTCATGGGAATACAATGTAACTTATTAAATACATAGTTATAATTTACTAAACTAAAAGTTGTCTTTATTTACTTGTTATCCTCAAGCAGTTCCACTTTTCTCTCACTTCAGGGCTGAGGTTCGCTGCCCTTCAATGAAATCCCATGCTTTTTTCTATTACTGAAATTTTGGCTCCGAATAGCGCTGTTTCCTCCTTCTGGTGACTCCTTACTGACCTTGGCAGTTTCTGCAGGTCTCTTTGCCCCCTGGGTATGCCAGGTGGCAAGAGAGATCCACAAATTGGGCTTCCCAATCGAGGCCTTAGGCCCTTTAGGTTTAGCCCAAGCTTTTCACCAGATTAGGATTCGAATTATGGACCAGGAGTGCCAGGGGGAGGACGCCAGCCTGATATCCCAGAGAGTGGCACCTGAGTATGAGGGGATTAGACACACCACCCCTCCCCCCCCCCCCGGGGCCCTGTTATCTTTTTGCATGGCAAAATACTAATTTCAGACAAGCCTTCTCTAGATTCCGCCTTAATGTTTTTCCCCTCAGCCCTCCTGGAGGGACAATATGATGGCGTCAGAAGGGAACTGAGGGTTTGCCCACTATGTGATCTGCCAGCGATAGAAACGGTGTCTCACATGTTCTGCCATTGTCCGGCGTATTTCGTGCNGAATTGCTGAAAGCAGATGTCACTTGGTAGAGTGAGATATTAACACCCTTGTTTACTGCTATAAATATAATGGGTCAGATGCCAAAAGGATGGTCAAATAGTATTATTGTTCGTAGTTATAAAAATGGTACACAAAATGACCCAAAGAATTATCGGCCCTTCAGCTTGTTAAGTGTGGTAGGGAAAATGTATTCAGCCTACCTTTTGGGAAAACTTGAACAGTGGACACAGGAAAATCAGGTGCTGGGGATAGAACAAGGAGGCTTTAGGAAAGGACATTCTACAGTTGATCACATTTTCCTTTTACATCATTTGATGGCCCCCTTTCTTCCCCTTTTCCTCCCCCCCCCCTTTTTAAAAATATCTCACTTTGTAAAATATATATTTACATATCTTTTACATATAGGATATTTTTTCTCTCTCACTTCCTAAGTCTTTTACTATGTTTCCTTTAGATTTTTTAAAGCAACGCTTCACAACCTTAGTGCACAAACTGTCCCCTTCCTATCATGTTTATTATCATTCTCAACTCCTCGAGTAAAAACTCATCTTTCTAAGCACTTTCCATTTGCAGTGCCGGAAAGAGTGAAACTTTATTGATTAGCTGCTCCCTCTTCCGAACACAGTGCCCAAAGAGCAAAGCACTGTTCGCTGCAGAACTGGAGAGGCTAGCAGAACTATCGTATCAAGTTTTCAGTTAACTGAACTCCATTGAATTCTACAATGCCCTCTTGTGGCCACTAAGGGAGAAGTTCCATGTCAAGAAGCACTGGCACACACACTCAAGAATGCACAAGTAGCTGCTCATGAAAGATTTGGAAATCTGAAATTCCACAAAAGCCAGTTTTCAAAATATTTGTGCATGATATTTTTATATACTTCTAAATCCTCTACCAAATTTTATCTAATGAAAGGAAAAGCCCTTTGAAGAACAACGCAACTACTCAAATTAATGTAACATTTAGGTTACCATATACATTATTACAATCAGAACAATTAAACTCCTAATGCCTAACATCTCATTAACATACTTAAAGCATCAGCAAATTTTCATAACAGAATAAAAACCCTTGTAAGAAGGGAACAGTACTAGGAACAGGTCACTGGATATTCCAATATACAGCTCGGCTAGTACAAGACAATCCATATGCAGGTAACTCAGTTTTTGTGAGGTTATTGTGCTCTTAGACCAAAGATGCTCAAAAGAACTGCTAGATACATAATACTGTATAAAAGTTAAGCACGAAAATTTCAAAGTAGTTAAGGATCCCCAAAGCTTGAAAAAGTTATAACGTATGACCACTTAAACAGATCCCACAAAACCAGACGAGACGGAGCCTCCATAACATCTGGTTCTCCTGTAGTCATAAGCGCTGAGTCGAAGTCATGGTGAATCCGAGCGATTTTATTCACAAAGTACTCAACAAACATGTCATAGCAGGCACTGGAAGACTCCAGTTCCAGGCGGAGGGAGGACAAACTGACCAACCCCACCACCACCCAGAAAAGCTCCGATGGACGAGACTTCGCAGATGCTATCAAAGTAGAGAACAGCTCCTTCGCTGCCCTGACAGCCCG
Organism: Sphenodon punctatus; assembly: GCA_003113815.1. Taxonomy (NCBI): domain Eukaryota; kingdom Metazoa; phylum Chordata; class Lepidosauria; order Sphenodontia; family Sphenodontidae; genus Sphenodon; species Sphenodon punctatus. The sequence goes on along the minus strand of QEPC01013329.1, from coordinate 126,289 downwards.
TAAACAGGCTGTATGCCGCAATGGATCAACTTCAGCACGAGACCAGTGCCACCGGCGCTCCAACTGCAACCCTTCCTGCTTCAGTTTCCACAGGCCCTCCACAAACCATGGCGGCCTGAGGTGCCAATGCGGAGGGAGTGGACACCTAAGAGAAGTCTGGTCGAAGTCCTTGGTTAGCAGAATATTCCACAAAACCACGAGGTCAGAGTGGATGGCTGTCAAGATAAGAGGGTAACTCCCCAAGTGCATTCTGGAACTTCTCATGTTCCATCAGTCTCTGGGGGTGAACCAACCGAATTGGTTCCACATCCTTCTGGGGGCAGACGTGTGCCGGGACACAGGCCCGCATGAGGTAATGATCTATCCACGACAAAGGCTCTGCTGACACCTCCCCCACTAACAGATCCCCCACCTCAAGACCAGTGCAGAAGATCAGGTCACGTGTATGTCCTCCATCGTGTGTTGGGTCGATGACAACTTGAGACAGGTCCATGGTTGCCATGGCAGCTACGAACTCACACTCCGCCCCGCTGAGACTGGCGCTGGCGTGGATACTGAAGTCTCCCAAGACTATTGTCTCTGGGGACTGCAACACCACCTCCGACACCAGCTCTGTCAAAGCGTGTAGGGATGCCGCTGTACAGGTAGATGCATGGTATACCAGCAGCACCCCCAAACTGTCTCCTGCCGAAGCAACCACAAGATGGAGACCCTCACAGCCTGCCATTAACTGCACTGGATACCTAGTAACGGACCACGAATTCCTAAAAATAATGGCTCCCCCTCCCCCCCAATTCCTCCGGCCAAAGCTGATGCTGCACAGAGTACCCAGCTGGCACCAGGTCAGCCAAAAAAGACCCCTGACTCCGTATCCAGCCAGGTCTCCGTAACACACATGAGGTGAGCTGTGCAATCCAGGATCAACTCCTGAATTGAGGGGAGATGGGTTCTTTTACCTATATTTTACTATAATAATGTTATATTTTATTACTGAGTCAATGGCCACCTGTAACAGCAGAGGAGTTATTACCTATTTTGATTAGATTAAAGAAGGGGAAGGCTCCTGGAGAGAACTTTATTCCACCAGAATTGCTGAAAGCAGATGTCACTTGGTAGAGTGAGATATTAACACCCTTGTTTACTGCTATAAATATAATGGGTCAGATGCCAAAAGGATGGTCAAATAGTATTATTGTTCGTAGTTATAAAAATGGTACACAAAATGACCCAAAGAATTATCGGCCCTTCAGCTTGTTAAGTGTGGTAGGGAAAATGTATTCAGCCTACCTTTTGGGAAAACTTGAACAGTGGACACAGGAAAATCAGGTGCTGGGGATAGAACAAGGAGGCTTTAGGAAAGGACATTCTACAGTTGATCACATTTTCCTTTTACATCATTTGATGGTGAAATATGCAGATTTAAATAAAAAGCTCTCATTGTATATAGCCTTTACTGATTTAAAGACAGCATTTGATTCAATTAACAGAGAGTGACTTTGGAGAAAATTAGAAACTACGAATATCGATAAACGCCTCATATCTATTAGCAGCCAGCCACAGGAATACCTCAGTGAGAATACGAATGAGTAGACATGGCCATCTTACTAAGTCGGTTATATCAACAAGAGGGGTGAAGCAGGGTTGCCTTTTGGCTCCCACCCTATTCAATCTATATATGAATGAATAATCTTGCTGTAGAGATGTCGGATCCTGATTTTCATTATTATTATTATAAGTATTTATATAGCGCCAGCGATATACCTGGCATTTTACAGAAAATAAGATAGACACGGTCCCGGCCCAAAAGCTTACAATCTAAAGATAGGGGGAGGGGAGACAGGGAAGGGGGAACAGAGGGGGAGACGAGGGATGCGACATTCCAATTATCCTTAATAATCAACCTTTGTCAGTGTTATGAAACTATCCTATTGTCCCGTTCACAGATGGACCTTAGGCGGATGCTAAATAAGTTTGTTGATTATTGTCACACAGAAGTTCTGGAAATAAATTACCAGAAGACTAAAGTCCTGGTGGTGGGCGTAGATAAGAAAAATCCATAAATGGAGGATTGGGCAGTGCACTATCTCCCAGGTTCTCAGTTATAAATACCTTGGAGTTATGATTTTTGCTAAAAAGAAGTGGTCTGATCAGTTAGAAAAGATCAAGGTAACTGCCGCGGTAACCTCTAAAGAGCGGATGGGCTTTTACTATTCAAGAGGGGGAAAGACTCCCTTCCAGCCCTAAAGATCTTTGAAAAGCAAGTGCTCCCTAAAATTCTATATGGAGCAGAAATATGGGGTACCTCCTTGGGATCAAGATCGGAACCCCTTCAAAGTTTTTTTCTTAGGGCAATACTGGTGGTCCTTAGAAATATGCCCATAGTTCTGTTACAGGCAGAAGTAGGGTATATATAATATTCCCTTGGCAAAAAGGATTATTCTACAGGTTCGCACCTACTGGGCTAAGCTGTATTTTGTTCCAAACTCATCCTTTCAGGCTACTGTATCAACTGGCTAAGGACGGTCCTTGGTATGGGGAGGTGTGGAGTTGTGAGCACTTTTGACCCATTTGGGATTTTCCCCAACAGCACTGAGCCATCTAGGTTGTAAAACTGCTACCTCCCTAGTGAAAAAACGATTATTTGACAAAGTTTAGACAAGAAATATTGGCAGCTTGTTCCAGTCAAAAGATCTCTACATTGTATAAAAGGATAAATACAGACTTGGTGCTGCCCTCCTATTTATCGCAGATAACTGAATTCAGCCAAAGAAGGACCATTACATTGGCTCGTTTTCAGCAGTTACCATCAGCAGTAGTGGAAGAAAGGATGGTATGGCTTCCTTATGAGGCCCGCTTATGCCAATGCTCAAGGAAGGAACAAGAAACAACTATTCATATCATTCTACATTGTAAGTGGTATGAACAGATACGTAAACGATATATTTTCCCTTTGACTGAGAGGAAATCCATGGTAGGCGAGGAGAGTTTGGTGGTTGAACTCCTGCAGGAGATATCAGATTTTGGAAACATTAATTTGCTGTGTGTTCTTTAAACTCTACCTTTGTTATGCATATTTTATCATTTTAAATATACTTTTTATTTTACATTTTTGACTTGAGGCCTAGTATTGAAATATAGTGTGAATTGATTGTTGATGGCAAAGGCTCTAAACTGTACCTCTTGATATTTATATTCTATCATTTTAAATATATTTTATTTGATGTTTGATTTGAGGCCTTGTATGGTAATAGAGTGTGAACGGATGGCATTGGCTTAACAACAAATAAATAAAAGTTATATTTTATTGTAATATTGTTTTATTTATGTTTGTATTGGGAGCTGCCCAGAGCTGCCGGAGGCAGGAGCGGCGGGTATCAAGGAAAGTAAATAAACAAATAAAATTGTTCCTTTCTTATTTTATCTTGCCTTTCTGCTTTATCCCCATGTAGTTTCACTTTTCTTTCTCACTTTCTAAGTCTCTCAGATCCATCCCTCCACCCCTCTTTGGTATTTTATTAACTGGTATCCCTTTACTTTATTATTCCTTTACTAACTGGTACCCAACAATCTCACCTTCTCCTACTTCCCTCTGTCTATACACCCACAGATAGATTTTGGAAATGCAACACCCACCCCTAGTAACCAGAAGACTGAATATGTTGTAAGACCTGGCTGTTCGAAGATGTTGTAAGAAAGACCTGGCTGTTCCCACCAGACATTTGGTGGGGGAGATGGGTGTTTGTTACCTCCTTTTAATGTTGTTCAAAGCGGTTTTAAATTGTTTTAAATGCTGTTTTTATGTTTTTTTATATGGCTGTGAGCTGCTCCGAGCTGCCTGTGGCAGGAGGGGCGGGATAGTAAATTCTTAACATAAATAAATTTTAAAAATATGCTAACCACTTTTCAGAGACAATGCCCAAGCAAAAGACACCTCTTGCCACCAATCTTTTACCTACCGGAAACGGGGGTGGGGGGGGGTGAGGAAAGAGATAGCTTTTCCCCTTTCCAAGAAATATATTTTGTGATTCTTTTTATACCATCCTCTTGTTGGTGGATGCCTGATAAATTGGATCCCTTCTGTACCACACACATTCCTCCATGGTTTTACAAAGGAAGGCATAGTCTCTCTCTGAGCGTTCTCCCCTCTTAGCTCGCTGTCTCCTGCTTGTTATTAGCTACACTCTCAGCCTTCATTTGAGTTCTCCTCAGCAGTAACTTGCTTGCCCATGTCAAGACAGAAGAGCTATCCCATCTATCCTCCAACCTTCACACAAAGCTGCCAAAGTCTCCTCACAAGGGTTTCAGGGGCTTCTTCTGAACCCTACATACTTCTACCTGTAGAATTTCCGCCATCCAGTTGCACAAAAACCAGCAACCAAAGCATACACATTTTCTCCCTGAAAACATCTGATTGCACCTATACCTAACAACATACAGTGCCACATTTGATTTCTGTAGCGAACTGCAACTCACGTACCAGTGACAGAACTTTTAACAAGAGTTTACTGAATTGTATTTGCTATTCTTTTTTACTCAACTTCTATTTCTTTGTTTTCAAATTTTTTGCCACCAGAAAAATTAATTTGTCACAAAATCCAGCACTGGCTTGCCAAATAATCAAGAGACAGAGGGAAGCCTGATCTACAACCTCCAGTTGTTATAATGTATACACGATCTTGATTACATTCATGAAAATATTATTTGGTTTTCATTTTACAACTGATGGGTTCAAATACTCCACTTTGAAAAATCAGATCTTACTGGGCACCAAGCTGAGCAAAAAAATTCCTTGTACCCTTCTTTTCTTTTTAATTTCCCAACCCTTGTCTTAAAAGGGAACCGTACAAAACCTTGAAAAGACAGGTCTGAGAACCGGATACCAAAACCAATGGGACTATTTGGGCTTAACTATAGAAATGTTAAGCAAGAGAACAGCCTATGGTTTAACATCTACTCCTACCACTTTCCCATCATTGTACTCAAATATTTTGAAATGTTAGCGACAGACAGACAGATATCTATATCTATCTATCTATATCCTAGCCTGAATTTATCATTTTTATTTTTTTTTACCCTTACTGTATTTAAATGTATGAAATGTTCATAACTTTTTTTTCTAACAACTCCCTTCCAAATGATGGCTCATCAATATACCTGTCCTGCATTTGGCTCAGTCTGCAGTTCTGACTTCTTTATGTGCCTAAGGGCCCTGCATCAAAGCTCGTAAGCGCTCATCAACAGAAGTTGATCCAATAAAAGGTATTATCTGAACTACTTTGTCTCCATCTCAAAAATCTCTCATCACTTAGGAAAAAGACTATGTGAGTGTACCTAAGTTATCCTCACGCTAGGTCTAGTTTTAAAAGACGTCAAAATGATTTTGTCACAACGCAGCACGAAAAACTAGTTCAGAGTTTGGCAAATATATCAGATATAGAGAAAAGTAACCTTACTGATCAAAGGTTTAATATGACTAGCAAGAAAGGGGCATTGTAAGGAAGGGGATGCAGCAAAAAGAAAGGTGCGAGGAAACTGGATTGAGTGGATTCACTCCAACAAGCTTAGAAAAAAAATCACTGGGGAGGTTTTGGGATTCTTGTCTGTGGATCCTTCACAGAGGCTTTACCTGTTAGAATTAGTCTCTGCGTAGTAAGTGTCTAACAAGATCTGAAGCCCCAAAATTCTGGTAGAGACATCTCTACCTACTTTCATCCTTGAGACCTAACTAAGTGGTTGCTGCAGTTTTCACATTTTCAAGTACATTCAAGGGATACTGTAGAACATATCGATCACTTGCTTCAATGTAATCAGGATTGCAGTATTCTATGCACACACGGTATATGCTTATTATATATTACACATGTACACACACACACACACACACTATATGCAAATATTATGCATACACACACAGTTAATACACTTTATAATTATAATGAAGTTACACTGTAGATTAACAAAACCCCATGGGAGCAGGGGAAAGTTTGCTATATCAGTGTTTCCCACTTTAGAACTGCATCAAAATAAAGAAATGCCAAATTTAAATGGATCATCAATTGTCAGGTCCTACCTCCGGCGGCAGAGGTCATGGTAGGGCAGGGAGCAATGGAGGAGACCCTCCTGGGGACAGGGAGCCCCCCCGAAACCGAGGGAGGAGACACCCAGGGAGGGGTTCTGACACCTCTCTTTTAAACCTTACATTGACTCTTGCCAAATCCTGCCGATTCACCCTCCATAACATTGCTCGGATCCGCCCCTTTCTCTCTACCTCCCCGGCCAAAACCCTTGTTTCATGCCATGATTATCTCTCGCCTCGATTACTGCAACCTCCTCCTTGCTGGACTCCCTCGCTGTCACCTGTCCCCCCTTATCGCAATCCAAAACTCCACTGCCAAGGTCATTCACTCTGCCCGTCACTTCTACCATGTGCAGCCTCTCCTCCTCTTCTCTCTTCACTGGCTCCCCCTTCCTGAATGTATCCTGTTTAAACTCCTGGTATTCGTGTTCAAAACACTACACAATCAAGCTCCCCCTTACCTCTCGGACCTAATCTCCCTACGCACTCCTGAACACGCTCTCCGCTCTTCCTCTGTACCCTCCCTCACTCTCCCTCGTTTCTCCTGCTCACCTAACCGCCTTCGACTCTTCTCCCTCGCTGCCCCCCATGCCTGGAACTCCCTCCCTATCCACATCCGCCTTGCCCCCTCCCTCTGTTCCTTCAAATCCCTCCTCAAGACCCACTTTATCCACGCTGCCTTTCCCAATGCCTGTTAGTCAGTCCCATATACCTACTGCCTGCCCTCCTCTGCAGACTGCTGCAACCAACTTGATTGTAACCAAGCCAAGCACACGCACCTGAGACTTCGCATCTGCTTGAATGCTTGTTGCTCTTCTCTCCTGTCTCTCCCACTGTTCCCAGTCCCTGTCTCCCCCTCGTCTTTTAAATTGTAAGCCACAGGCAGGGACCGTGTCTATTTCTATGTTCTGTACAGCACCAGGTCGCACTGCTGGCACTATATAAATGTTTAATAAAATAATAATAATAATAATAGGAAGAGGGTAACAGGGGAAAGCAGCAGCATAGGAGAGCCTGAAGCTGCGGCAGAATAAGCCCCACCCCTGGCACACGCAGAAGGCACACGTCAGAGGGAAGCCCAGCATCAGTGGTGGTCCCGGATGCAGTCATGCTGGGAATCTCAGAGCGCATGCACCCAGCCCCAGCAACAGCTGAGAACGCCGCTCCAGGTGCAGCCCCGTCCAGGTGCTCGGAGCGCCTGCGCAGGTATGCAGAGGGACCATAAAAGAGGGCTTGTGTGTTTCTCCAGTGGTAGTGATCAGAGCTTGCCCTGTGAGACTAGCCCATTGCTGTGTTTAGGAGTGAAACTTTGGCTTGGTAGCCGAGTGTGGGTGCGAGTGCGTGAGTGGGTGACCTAATGGGTGAATGCATTGCATGAGTGCCATGGAACATGAGAGTGGTAGCAGTTGCCTGGAATCCTTCACCTCCTCCCTGGGCCTGCGTGTGTACCCTGATCCCTCCTTGTCCCTTCTCCCCGCTTCCCTGGGCCTCCACCCCTCACGTACCTTCATCACCTTGCCCCGTTCCCTTCCCTCTAACCCGGTTGTGCGCGTGGGGCTATGCAGAGGTGGTTGCTCTCTCTGCCTTCCCCGTGATGATCTTTGGTACGGAGGTTGCCTCCAATGTCAGTATAAGACCCTGAGGGAATTCCTTTCGGAGCACACCACCGCATCCCTGCCACAGATACCATACCCCTTAGCATTCCGGTGGGGGTCAGTCCCAACCCCCGCCTTACCCTTCTATCAATGTACTTTATTTTAACATTACATTCGGCAACCTTTAAACAGTATGATTTGAAGCAAACAGGGAAGAAATTAAAAGCAAAAAGTACACTTACGCACTGCTCTATTTACAAGAAAAGTCCCATGCAGACAGACAGTCTCTTAATTTTTGTGTTTTTCTTAATGCATGCTGTTTCAACCGTGGTGATCAATGCAAAATGGGCAGGCTTAGCACCTGACAGGCTCTTGAGGGACTTCATTGTAATGGGGGCTGGGGTGTGTGTCAATCCTTCATTGAAAATAGCTCTACTAGAATAAGTACACTGGACACTAGGTCCTTGATGTTTGGACTGTTAGCAGGGCTTCTCATTGGGAGGTTTAACTGTGTAATATTACTTACAATATAATTTCTGTGGGAACTTTTCCACATAGCTGGGATCTACCATATGGTAGAGGTGTTTGGGCATCATACACTACTGCATGGTGCTTTTTGCTGGTTTTGCCTATGGAAAAATGAAACCTCTGAAAATACCCTTAAGTGGCTCATGTTCCTAGTCCTATGGTTGTCAGTCGATGTGCTGTTCTCCATTCAGCAAGCTTGGCCAGCCTATGCTTGGAGTCACCCTTTTCAGTTGCCACAAGCTGAACCCCTTGACTCATTTTTTCTGGCTGCATCTGAATGTGTGGGGAGAACACACAGTAATCAATTTACTTTCCCTTGTGGAGAAAGCTGGGGAGCAAGAGGAAGCTGCTAGCAGCCCCTGCATGCATACAAGCCTTTTCTCCAGCTCTTTCATTACCTGTACAAGAGTACTGTTACACTTTATCATCCTTCACATGTGCTGCCAAATCTCCCTCCCCCACATTAAATCTTGCTGCGGTATCATCTACAAACTGCTAAGAATCCTGTCATTCTCAGCGGCTGTTATCTCCTCTTGAATTGGAGGGCATTTGTTACATGGAGGAGACAGAGGCTGCTTTTAGACATGCGCAGCGCACATGTGGCGTAAAATCACGCCACGTGTAACAATCCTGCGGGCAGGGTCTAGACACGACATTTCGCATGTCAAAGCTGGTTGCGCTTTTTTAAAAAAAAACAACCTGCGAGCTAAATACATGTAACAAACATCCCCCAAATCAAGAGGAGATAACAGCCGCTGAGAATGACAGGATTCTTAGCAGTTTGTAGAGGATACCACAGCAAGATTTAATGTGGGGGAGGGAGATTTGACAGTACATGTAAAAGATGCTAAAGCAGTACCGAGTACTAAATACCGAGTACTAACAGTACTAAAAACCGAGACAGTTAGTTCATGGTTTTAAAATAACGCGTGGCCGGCTTTAACGTGCAAAATGTCATGTCTAAACCCCGCCCGCGGGATTTTTACACGTGGCGTGATTTTATGCCACGTGTGCGCTGTGCACATCTAAAAGCGACCAGAGTTAAACACTGAAAGCAGCAGTAGCAGCCTGGGAGCTCAAGGAGAGCACTTCGATCTTTCTTCACTGACAACGCAGGCTGAAATGAATTGAGCTGGGAGTGTGAGAGAGAGCCACCCAGAATGTCCCCCAAAACACGTTTCTATGACACTGGAGGAATAAGACAATAGAAGTGAATTGTCCTTCACACGTTATTACCAATGCTGCGGAAGTGGCTTAGTTCAATTGTTAAACCCTGGTTTGCAACTCCTCAGTTGCAGGTGATTTAGGACTTATTCATGCAGAATCTTGCAAGCTAAATCATTTACATGAGCAATAAAAATGGAGGAGGGGGGAGCAATTTGTGACGCATTTTGTGTTTCGTGTGAATGCAGCCTAAGACGAGGGTAAGAGAAAATAAAACACTAGGCATCCTGCTACAGCAAAATTGAATTCCAAAGCATCTCAAAAAGGTCTTATTCTATGGATGTAGAATCAGAGTTCACAAGTTCCCTGACGGAGATGTATTTTATTTATTTATTTTTTATTTTAAATGTATATCCCGCCCCTCCTGCCCACAGGGCAGTCCGGGGCAGCGAACAACAATATAAAATTTTAAAACAATCTAAAAATACAACATGTGGGGAAAGCCCCCATCCCCGCCCCTCGCCAAAAGCCTGACTGAACAACCAGGTCTTACATATACGCCGAAACAGCAGGAGAGTGGGAGCCAGCCGAGCCTCCTCCGGGAGCAAATTCCACAGCACAGGGGCGACCACCGAAAAAGATCTAACATGACAGTGGCGAGGTCAGAGTCTGAGAGATACGGCCGAAGCCGCCGGACAAGATGTAACTGCCGAAACGCACTCCCCACCACAGCCACAACCTGAGATTCCAAGCTGAGCTGCGAATCGAGACGCACACCCAGACTCCGCACTTGAGACACCATTGGGGGGGGGGGGAATTCAACCACCCCCAGGTCCCCCAAGCCTTCGTCCACCAACATCACCTCCGTCTTGTCAGGATTCAATTGCAGATGGCTCAACCTCATCCAAGCCCCCACAGCTGACAGGCACTGGGAAAATAAGGAGACTGCATGGCCTGGGTCGATGGAAAAGGAGAGGTAGAGCTGAGTGTCATCAGCATACTGATGACACTGCATGCCCTGAAACCCCCTCACGATCTCCCCTAACGGCTGCATATAGATGTTAAACAAGAGGGGGGACAGAATGGCACCCTGCGGGACTCCACACGTGAGGTCCCGGGGGGAAGACGTACACTCCCCCAAGACCACCCGGTGAGTTCTCCCGGCCAGGAATGAACGAAACCAGTCCAAGACCGTTCCGCCAATTCCAGCACGGTCCCGCAGGCGAGTCACCAACACCTCATGATCGACTGTGTCGAATGCAGCCGAAAGGTCTAGCAGGACCAGTAAGGTCTGACGACCCTGGTCCAACGCCAGACGGAGATCGTCAACCAAGGCCACCAATGCCGTCTCCGTACCATACCCAGGCCGAAACCCAGACTGGGAGGGATCAAGGAAACCGATGTGGTCCAGATGCTCCTGGAGCTGTCGTGCCACAGCCCGTTCAATAATCTTCCCTAAAAAGGGAAGATTAGAGACCGGCCGATAACTGGCAGGAGCATCAGCGTCAAGAGATGGTTTCTTGAGCAGGGGTCTAACCACAGCCTCTTTTAGGCAGTCAGGCACCCTGCCCTCCCGAAGGGAGGCACCAACCACCCCAGCCAACAACGGCCGTAACGTCTCCTGGCTGGCTTTCACCAGCCAGGACGGGCATGGATCTTGCTCACAAGTAGTGGCACGAACAGATCCCAACAAGGAATCCACATCGGCAGGCGACACCATCTGAAACCGATCCCACAAAACAGGACAGGACGGGGCATCCATAGCCCCAAGATGATCCTCTGCAATAACTGTGGTGCCGAAATCGTGGCGGATGCAAGCGATCTTATCTACAAAGTACTCGATAAACCGGTCACAGCAGTCACTGGATTGCTCCAGGTCCAGGCGGAGACAGGCAGGACTGACCAAGCCTTTCACCACCCGGAAAAGCTCCGCTGGACGTGACTTTGCAGATGCAATAAGAGCAGCAAAGAACTGCTTCTTTGCTGCCTGCACCGCCACAGCATAGGCCTTTAAACAGCTCTTATGTTGCGATCGATCATACTGGTCGCGAATGGGGCTGTTCTCTCAAAACAATTTTAAACTCCGCTGGGGAGACAGGCAATAGCGCATCTATTTATACTCCTCTCTTGACTAATCAGAGAAACTTAGAACTGTACAGCTGGAAGGGACCTCAAGAATCATGTAGTCCAACTCTGCTCCAAGACAGGAGATGCACTCCAAAATTTTCATATTGTCAAGAGGCACAAGACACTTTACAATGACATTATCTGCAGTCTCCAAATTTTAACTAAAACAAACATTTGATAAACTTTCATAAGTTACAATACAGTTGTATTTAAAAACACCATTTAATATTATTGGTTAAAGGATTTTTTAAAATGGAATCCCTCATTTGAAAAGCCAATAAATCAGAGTTGCATAACTAAAAGGCAGCAAACACGAAGTCAGCAGAGGAGCTCAAAAATAACAGGCCAGCACACTCACACTTCAACAGTCATACACCCATTGTGCAATTCTTCCCTAAGAGACCAAACGTCCTGCTGGAACTGAAGCCAAGTGTGTGTGCTTTCACTTACGCAAATCAACTTCCAGTGCAAGAGCCAAGACACAAGGGGGGAAAGTGCTGACTGGCTGTAGGTTAGGGGCTTTCCCCCTATCCTGGAGTTCCCCTGTTCCCACGGCCTTCAGGAGGCTCTGGCAATATTGGTAGCAGAAAAGGCAGTTCAGCTTCTCTTGGTCCTGAGGAGGAGCATGGACACGCTCAGGCAGCCACTTATGGCAACAGTCTCAGTACAGGTGCCCAAGAGTTGTCTGCACCTCTGTCCTATACATACAGCATTACAGACAAGTGCTTGTCTAAGCCAGCATGGTGTAGTGGATATGGTGCTAGACCTGAATCTGGGAAGCCAGGGTTTGAATTTCACCCTAGCCAATGAACTCACTCTGGGTGGCCTTTGGCAAAGTCCATTATTATTATTATTGGCAAAGTCACAACTTCTCCACCTCTGTTCCCCATCTGTAAAAATGGGAATGTGTGTTTCTGTCTTTCCCTATGTTCCCCTCATCCTTGTTCATCTTAGATTGTAAGTCCACCAGGCAGGGACCGGTTTCTGACTACCTGTGACTGTAAAGCGCTGCGAACGCATAGTAGTGCTATATAAATTATAAGTAGTAGCAAACAGTTCTTGAAAACATCCAAGGGCATCCCATAACTTTCCTGCACAAACTGTATTGCTCAACCGCTGTTAGAATGAAGAGGTTTGGGGAGCCATGATTGTATTATGCCAGCCCTGCACTTTCTGCATCGGCTGTCTGCTGAGCAGCAGATTTTATTTAAGATTGTGCTGCTGGTTTTCAGGCCCCCAAATGGTATATGCCCTGGCTATATTCAAAATCTGCTCCTTGAACTTTGCCCTGATAGTTATCTGCACTCAGAAACCACCGGTCATCTGGGGATCCCACCACAGTGGGCAATTTCGCCTTTGCTGTGACGGGCCCTCCCCCCAAAGTGTGGAACTTGCTCCCTCCAGATGTCCATCTCAGTTCCTCCCTCCTCACCTTTAAAAAGCACCTGAAGACCTTTTTATTAATTATTACTATTATTATTCTCCAGGTGCTTTAAGGATCCACTGCTGGTTTCCCTTAATGTATTTTGCCCTCCTATTTACTTTCCTCTTTTAAACGGTTTCTAAATTGATTTTATATTGTTTTGTTGTATTTTATGGTTTGTGAAGTGCTCTGAGCATCATTTGGCAGGAGGGAATTATAAAAATAAAAATTTTATTATTATTATTTAACCAAAATCTACCTTACAGCAATTTAAGCCATTTCCAACATTTATCCTCTGTGAAAGCGGAGGACAACTGTTCTCAATCTGTTCTGTGGCAACTTTTGATATCTGAAAACTGCAATCATGTCCCACCCTTAATATTCTTTCCTCTTGGCTAAACGTACCCAGTTCCTTCAGCTTTTCTTCATAGGACTTGCATTCTAGCACCCCTAAATCATCCAGGTTGCTCTCCTCCAATTCCTCTCAAATTTGTCATCCTTTGTGAAATGCGGTGCCCCAAACTAAACACATTATTGCAAGTAAGGTCTCACCCGCGGATACACTCCTTGTAGTCTTACAGGATGTTCCCTGAACTGGAGTACAGTAAGTCAGGAGTTTGAATTTCACTTCATAGATGCACTTCCTATACACCCCCCCACCCGCACCACAGCTCTGCTTTATAACGTAAGGATTTATAAGCTATTACCTCTTTAACACCGAGGTTTCACATGGCCACAGCAAGAACCAGCTGCCTGGATTCTAGCATGATAGACCCAAAGCAGCCACATGATTAGCTCTGCTACAAACGTCTAAAAAAGAACAGTGTAAGTAACAGGGAAAGTGCATTAATTACTTCCTCAGTGGATACATTAAAAATAACCTAGTAGCTGCTGCTGAAGTTCAATTAGTATTCTAAAGCACCAGGATGCAAGTTTAGTTTCTGAAAGCAAATTCTATACAGACATGTTTTTTCAAGTT
>QEPC01013329.1:94475-106451 GCA_003113815.1 Sphenodon punctatus | reverse complement strand
GGGGGGGGGGGGGGGGGGTCAGTAAGTGTGGCAGTCCATGTGTGGTAGGTGGGGGGGGGCTGGTGCACACCCATCTACACCCACCTCCACCCCCTACATGCATGGAGAAACCGCCGCTTTCATCAGTTACTCTGTGCGTGAGGGATGAGTGGATGTGGGTGTGCATGCATGTGATACAGAGCACACACACCAGAGTTTACAGGAGACTGGGAGATTTCTGGGTGTTTATGCGTAGATGCCGCCCATGTAAAAAGGGCCTACGAGAGGGACTTCTCCCCCCCACCCCATATGTGGTGGGTTCTCAGATGTCTACATAGAGTTTCTTTGCCTACAGCAGCCTTGAACCCACAACCTTCTCATTGACTTCTTAGCACTCTTAACAGCAGAGCTACCTGAGCAATTGTTGGGCCCTCCAGTCATGGACATGGACACTGCGTATCGGTCATATGAAGAGCCTACAGTTGGAGCCCTGAAAGGGCCCTTTTGGTATGACTCATCAGCTGTGCCTTGGGTCCTAGATTCTATCCCATCCTCTCTGTACTCAAGTCCCTTTCTATCAAGTGACTTTAAAAATAAGTGACATTTATACACACACAATTTTGAATCCCAAAATGGGTACACTTTCTCAATTTAAAATCTGAAATGGGTACTTAAGAGCCCAAGCAAGTACTGATTGCTACTTGATTCATAAATGATGGATGAAGAAGTGCATATTATGTGGATATGCCACTTTTGAAGAGTACCCGTTTCAGCTCTAGTCATAACATTAACTTTTCCCAATCATCTGAAATATTACTTTTCCAAAACTTACTGAAAATCAACGTGCAGTAAAACACTTCAGTGCAATTTATCTGAATCTAACAATTGAAGTGTTTCAGAAAGTTTTGTTTGACGGTGCTCAAAATCCAGTCCTGGCTAGCGTTATTGAATTTAATGGAGGAATGGGAATGGAAAAAATAACTCTAAAACCCCTATGCCTACGACTGAGAATTTCACATGGGCACTCTAATGGGAGTTAAACTCACATTATTCCCTGCTCCTTTCTGAATGTGGGCAAGTACCCTTTGTCTTAATCTCTTGTGTCTGGAACCAACATGGCAAACACTCTATAGAATTCTTTCTCACAGAAAAAAACACAATATAGTAGGGGGAGATACAAAATGTTTATTGTAGAGGGAAGTCACGCCCCATCAGTATAGCCTAATTCTTTGATAATGCCAGAGCATACCTGCCAAAAAGTGTCCTTTCATGAATCAGTAAAGTGAATCAGTAAAGTACAAATACACGGTCAATTGTCACAATGAAGAGAAGTAAAGGGGTTACCCCAAAGCATCTGTAATAGGACTAGTGCAGTTTAACATATTCACTAATGATCTAGAGAACTTGGGGAAGTTTGCAGACGACACATAATTTTTCAAGATAGTTAAGTTCAGAGGGTATTACAAAGAGTTACAGAAGGATCTCAAGATGGATGAACGATATTGACCAATAAAATGGTAATTAATTATTATTATTATTAAGCATTTATGTAGCCCCAATGATGTACCTGGCACTTTACAAAGAATAAGATAGACACGGTCCCTGCCCAAGAGCTTACAATCTAAAAGACAGGGGGAGGGGAGACAGAGAAGGGGGAACAGAGGGAGAGACAAGGGATGCAACATTCACAAGGATGTGAGAACTCAGGTGCACGTTCTTGGCTTGGTTACAGTACATTGGGAGTTTGCAGATAACAGGTGGGGGATAATTCTGGGTGGGGATGCTTAGCAGGAGTTAGGAAGTGGAGGAGGGACTTGAAGGTGTGGAGGGTGGGGGCAAGGCGGACGAGGACAGGGAGGGAGTTCCAGGTGTGCGGGACAGCGAGGGAAAAAGGATGAAGGTGGTTGGTGGAGCAGGGGCGGCGTCTGAGGGCGAGGGAGGGGATGGAAGAGGAGCGGAGTACTTGAGCAGGGGTTCGGAGGGAGATCAGGGCAGAGAGGTAGGGGGGAGCGAGATTGTGAAGGGCTTTGTAGGTGAAGACGAGGAGCTTGTGCAGAATACACTCAGAAAGAGGGAGCCAGTGGAGAGAGAAGAGGAGAGGAGAGGCTGCACGTGGTCAAAGCAACAGGCTAGGTGGATGATCCCGGCAGCAGAGTTTTGAACAGAGATCAGGGAAGAAAGGTGGGAGCAGGGAAGGCCAGCGGGGAGGAGGTTACAATAGTCGAGGCATGAGATGACTAGGACGTCAGAGAGCACTGACGTTGCTAAGTGCTAGAGCAGTTTGGGTTCTTTTGCAAGGAGGAGCCAGTATAGTCTAGTGTACATGGTGTTGGATTTAGAACAGGGAAGCCAGTGTTCAAATCCCTCTTGATAACACCCTCTTAGCATGTCACTACCTCTCAGCCTCAGTTCCCCATCTGTATAATGGGAATAATGATGACTTATCTTATAAAGGTTGTCATGAGGGTGAACTAGATAAGGATTGCAAATGAAATTGAGTGCTGCTGAGTGCAAAGTGGTGCATTGCTGTAAGAAATAAACCAGACTATGCACACAATGTTTGGATCTAAATTAGCTGTTACCACTCAGGAAAAGGATGTTTGAGTCATTCTCAGTGAACTATCCACAATTTTAGCACAGTGTGTCGGTCAAAAAGGCAAACAATGCTAGTAACTACTAGGAAAGAAATACAAAAAAATGATGTTGCCACCATAAAAATCAACAGCACATTCACATCTTGAATACTGCATGCAGTTCTGATCATCCTTTCCCAAAATGAAGAAATGGAAAACATACAGAAGTCAACAAAAATGCTAAGCTGTATTAAAGCTATTCCATAAAGAAGAGTCTTAAAAGATTAGGATGCTTCNCCCCCCCCCCATTGCAGGTCCCTTCTTATAGGCAAGGGCTGGACAGCTGTGTTTTCCAAGGAGTAGAGCAGTGCTTCTCAAACTGAAAGGTGCACTAAGCCCTCCCTCCCCCCACCCCCAAACTCAGTTTTCCAGGCTGAGAAGGAGCACAGCTGGCAAACACCTAGCTCCACACCAGCTGTGCTAGGTGGGATTTCCAAAACGCTGCAATAACAAAAAGGCAGATTGAATCTGAGAACAAAAGGGGAGAGAGGGGAAGCCACTGGAGGATGGGAAGAGGGAGAAAGGTGTGCATACGTGGTGGGAGGAAGGACCCCAACTACTAGGGAAAAGAAGAAGTGGGAGCACAGTTTTTAAAAGATTGAGCGCCAGTGGGCTAAGATGATAAATGAAGAATGGAAAGGTATGAGTCAGATCTGGGTCCATGCCTGGCTGTGAGGGAGGTTTAATGGGCAAGTTGGAAAATTCTTTGTATCTCAGTTTCTCTATTTGCATATCAGAATTACAGGCATTCAGAGTTCTTAGGGACTCAGATCAGATAAGGAGGGGATTCTAAATGAGCTGTGAAATGCTTGTAATGTAAATTGAAGTAATCTCCATATCTGAGCTCAATAAAAAAAACATGGCTTCAGAGTAGAGTGCTTCTCCTGATACGAAGCTCTTTCTCTTCCTTGCTCAATCACACATTTTTTTCGTACACACTTAACTGCCACCAATGCTTATGAAAGAGCCAGGAGCACAGGTTCTATACTGGAATGATGATAATAATAATATAATAATTTATTATTATTATTATTAGCATTTATATAGCACCAGCGATCTACCTGCTGCTTTACAGAGAATAAAATAGACACGGTCCCTGCCCAAGATCTTACAATCTAAAAGACAGGGGGAGGGGAGACAGAGAAGGGGGAACAGAGGGAGAGACAAGGGATGCAACATTCACAAGGATGTGAGAACTCAGGTGCACGTTCTTGGCTTGGTTACAGTACATTGGGAGTTTGCAGATAACAGGTGGGGGATAATTCTGGGTGGGGATGCTTAGCAGGAGTTAGGAAGTGGAGGAGGGACTTGAAGGTGTGGAGGGTGGGGGCAAGGCGGACGAGGACAGGGAGGGAGTTCCAGGTGTGCGGGACAGCGAGGGAAAAAGGATGAAGGTGGTTGATGGAGCAGGGGCGGCGTCTGAGGGCGAGGGAGGGGATGGAAGAGGAGCGGAGTACTTGAGCAGGGGTTCGGAGGGAGATCAGGGCAGAGAGGTAGGGGGGAGCGAGATTGTGAAGGGCTTTGTAGGTGAAGACGAGGAGCTTGTGCAGAATACACTCAGAAAGAGGGAGCCAGTGGAGAGAGAAGAGGAGAGGAGAGGCTGCACGTGGTCAAAGCAACAGGCTAGGTGGATGATCCCGGCAGCAGAGTTTTGAACAGAGATCAGGGAAGAAAGGTGGGAGCAGGGAAGGCCAGCGGGGAGGAGGTTACAATAGTCGAGGCATGAGATGACTAGGACGTCAGAGAGAACTGACGTTGCTAAGTGCTAGAGCAGTTTGGGTTCTTTTGCAAGGAGGAGCCAGTATAGTCTAGTGTACATGGTGTTGGATTTAGAACAGGGAAGCCAGTGTTCAAATCCCTCTTGATAACACCCTCTTAGCATGTCACTACCTCTCAGCCTCAGTTCCCCATCTGTATAATGGGAATAATGATGACTTATCTTATAAAGGTTGTCATGAGGGTGAACTAGATAAGGATTGCAAATGAAATTGAGTGCTGCTGAGTGCAAAGTGGTGCATTGCTGTAAGAAATAAACCAGACTATGCACACAATGTTTGGATCTAAATTAGCTGTTACCACTCAGGAAAAGGATGTTTGAGTCATTCTCAGTGAACTATCCACAATTTTAGCAAAGTGTGTCGGTCAAAAAGGCAAACAATGCTAGTAACTACTAGGAAAGAAATACAAAAAAATGATGTTGCCACCATAAAAATCAACAGCACATTCACATCTTGAATACTGCATGCAGTTCTGATCATCCTTTCCCAAAATGAAGAAATGGAAAACATACAGAAGTCAACAAAAATGCTAAGCTGTATTAAAGCTATTCCATAAAGAAGAGTCTTAAAAGATTAGGATGCTTCAGTAGAAAGGAAAGGGATAGGGATATTCCTATCCCTATACAGAGAGGATATACTGCTATAATATAAAAATATGAATGGTCTTGACAAAGTGAATAGGGATCTGTTATTTACCTTCTCAATACAAGAGCTAGTAGAACCTGATGAAATTAACAGCATGCATAGAACAAAAAAGAACTTTTCCCACACAGTGCACTACTGAACTCACTGGCTCTTTTTACACAGGTCATGGCATGGGGGAGGGGGGGATTGGTGTGCATGATGGTCTGTTTGGTGGGTGGGGGGAAGATGTAGACAGGCACACATTTATCTACACCCACCTCCACCCATCCACAGACACGAAGCAACCACCATTTTCGCAGGTTACTCCGTGGGGGAGGGGGGGATGCGTAGAGGTGGGTGCGCATGCGTGCGTACGTGGGATCGCTCACACATGCACACCCAACCCCCTTCCAAGAAGTTTACACAACATTCAACCATGCACAAACACTCAGATTTCTGGGTGTTCATGTGTGGGTGCCGCCCATGTAAAAAGGGCCACTGCCATGCAATGTTTTGTAGGCCAATAGAATAAGAAATGGCTAGCAAAGGTTAGCAAGCAAAATGGTCAGGAGATGCTAGTTCATGCTCAGCATGTCCCTAAACCTTTGCTTGCCAGAAGCTGGGAATGATGGAGTACGGAACACTCCGTAATTATCAACTGGTCATCTAACCAGTATTCTGTCTCCAAAAGCAGTTAGTACTGGTCAATTCGGCCACTGTCATGTTAGATGTTGGTACAGGATGGATCGCAACCACAGGTAGTGGCGGCTAATCTGGGTTGTGACTCAGGAAGTCCCCAAATCACAGCCCAGGCTAGCTGCCACCACTGTGATTGTTCAGAGATTTGGAGTGAAGAGCCATCAGTATGCTGATGACACCTAATTCACTCTCTTTTCATCTGACCAAGGTGCTTACCCAGTGCCATGTTGCTTTGGGAGACTGAATGCAGGCGAGCTGACTGAAGCAGTAGCCAGACAAGACCGAGGTGATGATGGTTGGATGACCTTGTCACCTGTTATTGATGGGGGTTTGTCCTCCTTTGGTCACTCAGATTCACAGCCTTGGGGCGCTCTTGGATTCACCGCTACGCCTGGATGACCAGGTTGTGGCGGTGGCCAGGAGCACTTTTCACCAATTACATCTGGTGAGAAGGCTCCAATCTTTATCAGATTTGGCCATTGTCATCCATGCCTTCACAACCTCAAGGCTAGACTACTGCAATACGTGGGGCTGCCCTTGATGACCTTTTGGAAGCTGCAGCTGGTGCAGAACACGGCAGCCCGCCTCCTGTCAGGGGCAGGCCGTCAGGAGCACATTACACCAATGTTCTTGAGTCTGCATTGGTTGCCAACAGCTTTCTGGGCATGATTCAAGGTGCTGGTTTTGTCCTATAAAGCCCTAAGCTTAGGCCCCAGGTATCTGGAAAATCACCTCTTCCCTTATGTTCAGATGCTGCCTCGGAGATCAACTGGGAGCATGCTCTTGCAGACACCATCAACCCATGATGTTTTCACAAGGACCCGCAGAGAGGCACTCTCAGTGGTTTCCCCACAATTATGGAACTCCCTCCCCTTTGAGATCTACCTAAGCCTGAGCCTGCTCATCTTCCAGAAGAGATGCAAGACCTTTTTCAGGGTATGAAATTTGCAGGCATCTGGGAGCCATTGACAGCCAAAAAACTGAGGCTGGCAACTGGTTCAGGTGTGTAGTGGGGCAACAACAGTTTAATATTAGGATAAAGTACTAATCTGTAGTCGCCAGACTTTATCCTGATATTAAACCGTTCAGTTGCCAGCGTTAATTTTCTGGGTGCCAATGGCTCCCAGATGCCTGCAAATTTCATGCCCTGAAAAAGGTACATATATATTTCATGCCTTGCCTTTTTGTTTGGCTATGGGTTTCACAGGCAGGGATAGGGTTGGGTGGAGGGGTTAGGGGGAAAGGTTGGTGAGTGGGGGGGGGGGGCTTGAGGTTTTTTGTTGTTGTTGTTGTTGTTGTTTTATGTGTTTTTATAATTTTGTAAGCTGCCCTTAGCCTAACGGAAGAGTGGAGTAAAAATCAGAATGAATATATTCACCAGTACTTTCTTCCATCTCAAGGAACTGTGTATACATTTGGCCGTGAGGATATCAATAACCACCATTTCTCTATCTTTCCCTGCATTTATCAGGAAAACGTTGGCAGCATACCAAAGGTCCCAGTCATCACCAGTGCAGCAGCTGAACATATCGCTTTGGAAACACAAACAAGCAGCAACTGTAATTGTGTGCGCATGAAATTGGGAAGGGAGATATGAAAGAGAGCTGAGCTTATGGTCCCTACCCCTTTTTTCAAAACAATTAAGAGCAGAAGTTCTACCTCCCAAACTCCAGAAAGGGACAGAGAGAGGTGCTGGCTAGTCCTTCCCAATCACCCACAAAACCATTGAGCCATTTCCCTCAAACTAGGGACACTAAGTCGTCCCGAAACTTAAGGCCTCAACCTCCCTCTCTGCTAGCAAATGTATCTATTCCTGCAGCTCAAATGGTAGCAATCTGCTGCTGTACTGGAGGTCTAAGGTTCAAATTCTAATGATAGTATGATTTGGATGAAAAGCAAAGTTACTAGAATGCACTTTAAAAAAACAACAAGTACAAAACCAAGGGCTTGAAAATTGCAATTCAAAAGCTATATTAAAAGATTATTTAGGTTTGACTTTGCAAACACTTGTAATTAGGAAATGCTTGATTTAGGATTGTCCACACTACCTTAAATTCTACTCTTGTGCATATGCATTATGATGTTGTATAGTTTCATGAACATATTTTTTTTTATAGGATGCCTCATTTATTCAGTGCAAGGGAACAGAGCTAAGGCTTAATAGACATCATCAGTTGTGTCTATCTTATTTTCTGTAAAGCGCCAGGTACATTGCTGGTGCTATATAAAAGCTTATAATAATAATAATGGCCTAACTTTAGAGTGATTGTCTTTGCATCTTAAACAATGCTGTTTTCATCCAGCTTTTTTACATAGTTTATTTTGAGAGAGAAGGTACAAGCAAGAGAGAGAAAAGAGTTGTGATTATTATACTCAACTACCAAAAATAATATTTGAAAGCAACAGTTAAAAAATATCCAGAACTAAAGTGACCACCACATCCACTCCCTTCATCTTCTTACAGAGGCTGACAGTTTTCCTGCCAACGGCAGCAGAGATAGATAGTTATAATTGGCCATCACATAAGGTAGGATACACAATTTTCCTGTGGACTTAGATTAGATTATTATTATTAATCATTTTACATCTGGGGTGGAGAACCTCAGACCCAGGGGCCAAATGCAGCCCACAGCTAATTTTTATTTGGCCCCACTACAATTCCTGGATCTGACACCTGGATCCAATTTCTACATTCAAGCACTGAAAAAGCAAGCTCAGGGGAAGGGAGCAGAGACAAAGACATGCACACAAGTATAGGGGACAGATCCATGATCTGAACCCACTTTTTCCATCCCCCACTCTGATCACAAGCCTTAAGAACCCTCAGCCCCACTTCTGTGTGGCCCTCAGAGCTTGCACTAATGTTCAAAGTGATAAACTGGGCAAAAAAGTTCACTATCCCTGATTTATATAGTGCTTTTCAGTGTACAAAGTGCTTTACAATCCTTATCTAGTTCACCTTCACAACAGCCCATTAAGTACATTATTATTCTCATTTTACAGATGGGGAATCAAGGATGAGAGCAAGTGACTTATCCAAGGCCACCCAGTGAGTTCACGGCTAAAACAGGATTTTAACCCAACTCTCTCAGGTCCAAGTCCATCATCTTATCCATTAAGCTACACGGGCTCACATCCTCACTTATAAAGAGAATGAGAACTATGCAGTATTGTTCTCCCCCACATTAGATCCTTCCCTGTGGAAAAAAAAATGAGGCAAACTTCACTTTCACAGCATTTTCCTAGGAAGTATTTATTACCTCTGCAATTTGAGAAGAACTGAGTGGAGGGGTTCAGGCCAGATAGTCTCGAGAACACAACTTACAGACATGTTCTTTGAACAGTGACTGAAGACCTACCCCTCTCCTCGTGTCACAAAAAAGGAAAAGTCAAAGCCAGGAACAACAAACGGCATGTAAATATGTTATCTAGAGCTAAAGACAACTCATTAACTCATTGCTACAGTTAAGTAAAACTACAGTTAACACAAAACTGAGTAGAATAGAGCATATATAAAAAGATTTCCAGTATACATCATACTTATTGGATTGATACATTTCCAACTTTATATAAAAGGCTACCAAAGGTTAAATTTATGTCAGGTAATTCCACTAAAGCTAACAGAATTAAGGAGCTGAACACCACCTTGTCAACTGTCAAAATTAAAGAGTGCTACATGCTAATAGTGAAATCTCAGAGTTTTTAAAAAAAGTTTTTACTACATTATTCATAAGAATCTGTTTACAACCTACATTGGTTCACATGAGGTGCCACTGATCATTTGCTGCTTTGCTGTATGTGTCTTTGTAATGATTGCATCTTCTATTACAGCACAGCTGGCCATAAATATACATACATCGTGCATCCTTGTTTCTGCATTTACTCATTAGAAAGATGTAGTAACTACAGATCAGGATTTATTAAGTACATCTGCTTTTCTGCAATGGTTTATGAGACTTTATACATGATTTCAGTAAGGAAATTTGATTTTATGTGGGCCTTTTCATATTTAAGATATTTCAAACTGCTTCAACTGATTGTTATCGGGTTAAGGAAATAACACTGTAAATCAGAAAAATCAGAAGCTATCATATAACAAGAGGAACATTGGTTAGGAAATTAGGGTAATCTTCATATTCTTTTCAAGGAGTGTCATATAATCTTAATTCTTTTTGAACAGCCAGTAGAGTTCCTGATAGAGTGCATATGTGCTTCACTGCTACATTTACCAACATGCTTGTGATCTCTGAATATTACACAATATAACTTTAGGCGGTAACAAGTGGAGTCTGGTGTCCTGGGTCCAGTGCTATTCAACATCTTTATTAGTGACTTGAATGAACAAGTGGAGGGTATACAGGACATGAAATTTCAGATAGAATTTCAGGAGCAAAAAAAAAGTTCAGTCACCAGACTTTATCCTGATATTAAAACTGTTCTTGCCCCACTACACCCCATAACCAGTCACCAACCTCCGTTTTCTGGACGCCAATGGTTCCCAGATGCCTGCAATCTTTGTGCCCTGGTATACTTCAAATATGCGGATGACAAAACTGGGAAGGCTAGCTAACTCTACTGAAACTGCTCTCACTAAGATCACCAACAACCTTCTTGTGGCTAAATCTGATCGGCCTCTACTCCATTTTTGTCCTCCTTGACCTCTCCTGATACCTTCGATACTGCTGACCATTCACTCTTGCTGAACTCACTTCACTCCCTTGGCTTCCGTGGCTCCATCCTCGACTGGTTCTCCTCCTTCCTCTCTGACTGCTCCTTCAATGTGTCTCTTGCCAACTCCACCTCCTCCTCCCTTCCACTCTCGGTTGGTGTTCCCCAAGGCTCTGTCCTTAGCCTTCTCCTCTTCTCTATCTATACCCTGTCCCATGGCAAACTCATTGCCTCCCATGGCTTCCAATATTACCTCTACACTGACAACGTTCAACTCTCTCTCTCTACTCCATCTCTCTCTCTCTCCCCATCTATTCAAGCTTGCCTCACCAACTGTCTCTCTGACATCTCTACCTGGATGTCTCAACGTCAACTCAAACTCAACATGGCTAAAACTGAACTCCTTATCTTCTCCCTGCATCCTTCCTCTCCCTTTTCCTGGTTGATCCTCATCGATGGGGTCACCATCCTTCCGCCCCCCAAGCCCGTGGCTTAGGCTTCATCTTTGACTCACCCATTTCTCACCCAAACTCTGCTGCCAGGGTCATCCATCTCGCCCTTCGCTTCGACCACATACAGCCCCTCCTCTCCTCTCTTCACTGCCCCCCCCTCCTGAACGAATCCTGCACAAGCTCCTAGTCGTCACCTATAAAGCTCTTCACAACCTTGCTCCCCCCTACCTCTCTGAGCTAATTTCTCTCCGTACTCCCGTCCGTGAACTCTGTACTCCTCTGTCCCTTCTCCCACTCTGCCCTCCCTGATGCCTTGCTCCCCTCACCTAACTCCTGCTGATACCTTCCATTCAGTACAATCTGTTACCTTAGGTCTGTGTACTCATATCCTCACCACACAGACCAACCAGCCATGATTCTTTCTTCGTTTTCATTTTCATTTTAATTTCTACCCCGCACTCTCTCGCAAAGCGACTCGAGGCGGCAAACAGAAAATGAGATACATAACAATATAACAACAACATAATATAACAGCAATACAAATGCACTATAAGATAAATACAATATGCCAAATTCATATAAACAAACAAAGCATTACAACCCAAGTTCTGCTATCACCCTCCCTCCAACTCTGGCAATCCACCAACTCATCTCTACCCCACCCCCCACCCCCTCCTGCTGCCACCAGGAGAGAAAGAGGGGAGCCCCTTACTTCCCTCCCCTCTGCTCTCACCAGAAGGGAAGGTACACACAACCCCACCCTAGGATTGCCTAAGATTCTATACAACATCTAATATTTGGCAAAAAAATACATTTCACACTTAAACCACTAAATAGGTCAACCCAATAAGTAGGTCGGGAGCAATCCTCCTTATCTACTCCTCCCCACCACCCCTTCTACTCTCACCAAAAAGGGGGGAGGGGGGGAGAGAGCAACCATCCCATCACAAAATTCCTACTTCCTAATTACAATACATAATATAATATAATATCTCAACAAAAACATTTCACAGCCGGAACCAGAAGGTCAAACCCAAAAATAGGTCGTACACAATCTACCCTCCCTCCTCATCAACAATAAATCAGCTCTTCTCATCCCTCCTCCCCCCTTTCCCTTTACCTCCCTCCACCCAGGGCTCAACA
>QEPC01013329.1:79056-92240 GCA_003113815.1 Sphenodon punctatus | reverse complement strand
GAGGTGGAGATTAAAGGAGGAGGCTAGGGAGAGGAAGCGGGTGATACCAGGCTGAGAGGGTGCATCAACATGAATGTTGAAGTCGCCAAGGATGAGTGTGGGGATGTCATTGGAGAGGAATAAGGTGAGCCAGGACTCGAACTCGTAGAGAAAGGAGGAGAGGGAGCCAGAGTGGTGGTAGATAACAGCAACACAGACGTGGAGAGGGAAGCAGAGGCCGACAGAGTGAGCCTCAAAGGAGGGGAAGGAGAGAGAGGGCGGATGAGTTGAAACTGGCAGGAAGAGGTGAGGAGGCGGCCTACATCACCACACCGGCCTTCGGCAAGTAGGAGAGGCCTCCGTTGGAGAGGGTGGCAGGGGTGCTAATACCACCACCTTGGAAGTCAAAATTTGAATTCAACAACCTATCAATCTTGATAGGTTGGAAAACTGGGCTGATTTAACAAAATGAAATTCAGAGGTAAGAGTAAAGTTTGACATTTAGGGAAGAAAACACAAATGCACAAGTATAAGATGAGGAATACCTGGCTTGGCAGCAGCACACATGAGAAGGATCTAAGGCTTATGACTGATCACAAACAGAACGTGAGTCAGCATTGTAATGTGGCTGCAAAAATGATAAATGCAATTTTAGGTTGCATTAACAGAAGCATTGTCTCCAAGTCAGCAGAAGTAATAATTCCTATTCTACACTGAACGGAGTTGGCAGTAGTACTGTGTCCAGTTTTGGGGAGTGATATGGGGCGGAAGATTTTCTATAAGGGAAAATTTTCCACTAGCAATTTTTTCTGCGGAACATTTTCCAGGGCTATAGGAAATTTTGCACAAGAAAAAAAAAATATTCAAAATTTTCTTATGCAAATTAATTTAAATGAAAATTTTTAAAATTGCATGGGAAAATTTTCCGATTCAAAATTTTCTGGAAAACCCATGTGGGTGGGTGCCTTGTTTTTAAAAAGACTGAAAAATTGGTTCAGAGGAAGAGGATGATAAAAGGTCTTGAAAACAAGTCTTATGAAGGTTAAGGAGAAACATAACAGTCCTCAAATATCTAAAGGGTTGCCACAAAGAAGATGGCAAGGAACTATTCTTCATCGCCATGGAGGGCAGAACTAGAAATAATGGGCTCAAATTACAGGAAGGTAGATTTTGGCTAAATATCAGAAAGGATTTAATAGTAAGAGCTGTTTAGCAATAGGGCAAGTTGCCTGAGGAGGCAATAGCTTTTCCATCACTAGAGGTTTTCAAAAAGAGGTTGGACAGCCATCCATTGAAGATGCTGTAGCTGCAGTCGTCCTGCATCCAAGCAGGGATTGGACTAGATGATCCTGAAGTCCCTTACAACTCTGATTCTAAGCAATAAATAACCCAAAAATGATGATCAAGTTTATTAAAGCACTGGCTGTCGCCCTGGCCAAAAACAATTATACAACGAGTGAACAAATATACAAGTACATACAAATACATAGGGACATACAGGCAAGTGGTCTTGCTCTTCTCCTGAGCAATGGCAGACCAACCAATCCCCTGAACATAATTAAGCATACTCCAGATCACAGCTGGATTAAGGAATGTTTAACCCTTATTAATTCTGCCTTAAAAGCAAATTATGTCAGACGACTAATTATAATAGGTGTATTATTCTGAAAAGGCCTTTCCCGGGAATCCAGAAAGGGGAGGTTGGTCCATAGGGGGGCAATGAAGTCTTCCCTTATTTCAATAAAATAGGAGCAGAACATGACAATGTAAAATATCCTCCATTCCTCCCAAGGAGCAAGTACAGTTCCTTTTACCCCTGTTAATACCATGGCATCCTGGCTAAAATGGCAGAGGGCATCTGTTCGCAACGGAGCCTACATAGTGAAGGTTTTAATTTGTAGTGGAGATCCAGCTCCAGATAACACACCAAACCTATTTCTGGAAACCAACGCACATAGGAGGGTGCTATTCTAGAAAGTCTAACAGCTGCCACGTCCTCTTGTCTAGAGATCTCTTTTAACCATTGCATGGTTTCCAGTCTATCCTGGTCTAAAAAAAATCTATCATTGTCAATAAATTGGGATCCCATCCCACAAATATCCAAAGACCTAGCAGCATTATGCAACCATGGTGATCTCTTTTCCAACGTCCAGAATAAATCCTCAAGGTACCACAATTTAGGCAATCTGTTGGGGGAACATGCTAGTATTTTGAACCACAGCTTAAGTACTGTAATTCTAGCTGTGATCATCAGGACACACACACACACACTTCGACTCTGAGTAAATAAGGTGGAGTCGATGGGGGAAGACCCAAGAGGTTGCGGAGGAACTTATTCAACGACCTACCAACTCGTGAGTAGCCTCATATCTCCATGCTGCTGCACCATACAAAAGACTGGAGCAGACTTTTAGCATCAAAGACTAAATGCGGACAGAGGACAGTTTTTCCCAAACAACACACAGAAACTCCAAATGGCACCAATCATAGCAGTGACCTTAGATTTTAAAGACCTACAATGGCATTGCCAAGAAGGGGCAGAAGAAAAAAATACCCCGAGATATCTGAACTCATTAATTATTTCCAGATGGCAATGACCTATCTTCCAATTAAACCTCTTACCTCTCCTGCCACATCCAAGTATTTTGGATTTGGCAAAAACATAATGTGAAAATCACTGTGATCACAGGTGCTCGCAAAGATATTGAGAGTTCTCTATAAACCAATGTAACAAACCTAGGTATATTTGGTCAGTAGATAAGAACAATAATCAAGGATAAATACTGCACAATTGGAAACACTAGGGAGACAACTAAGTCTTCAATAATAGAAAACAAGTGTGTAAATTTGGTTTTGGCTGGGAGTGGGAACAAACCTCAATGCAAGTCAATGGGATTTTTTAAGCTACAAGAGGGGCAACATCTCCCCTCCAGATGTACATATTGTTATACAATTTTGGGGAGACATATGCCCCAACAGAGGGCAAATGTATATAGGAAACCATACAGACCTGTGATCTAAGGGATAGGAAATCTACAGTAAATGAAAATAGGACTTCAGCTATCCACTGAACTGGTTGAAACTGACTTAATGGCCAAAAAATGACAACATTGTGAAATAGTTTCACAGTGTCAGAAGTGCAACTCAACACAAGCTGGGTCAAAAAGTTGCACAACTGACTATAGAATAATTAAAATGGTATCCTTGCCAAGTCAAGCTAATTGAGCTATTTGAGAAGATAATAAACAGAGGTAGCACACTAACAAGATTTTTTTTTAATGCTGATTGCAATAATGAAAAAATAAAACAAACTGTTTGAAGAAGGGTTAAATTCCACAGACTCCAGCATCGAAATTAAAATCCCTTATGTTTAAGGCTAGTCAAGCAACCTTAAAATACAAATACAGACTCAGTGAGATTAATGGAAAAAAATTTGATGGCTAAATTAGAAATACCATGATTAAGAAATGTGAAGAACCAATTCACAAAGCTACACAGGCAGCTTTTTAAATACATCAAAAAACCCATCTGAGAATGAGAAGAAGGAATGATGAATAAGATTCTAAATGGAAGTGATTTCTTGACATCAGTCTGCATAATGGAAGGGAGAAGTACAAAGTCCAAGGTTAATCTTTATAGGTAACAGAAGTATAAAATATAGAAGATTAAAGTAAAATTCTACTGCTTTAATTTTAAGTTGTGATAAATCATTGGATAACAGTCAACTGACAAAGATGCAAAGGAACTGAAGACAAAAGTAACTGAGATCCTAACCGAAATATGCAAATTTTCAAAAACAGTTACTCACCAGGGGATCATATGATGGCAAACATTGTACAGCTCTCTTTCCAAAAAGCTACTAAATATAACCCTAGGAATTATACACGAGCAAGTTTTGCTTTAAAAGCTTTAATTCGTTTATTGGTCAGCATTGTCTATGTTCAATATTTTTGTCTTTTTGTGAGTTTTCAAACTACTATCCTGGTTTTCTAGCACATGACCATCTTTTCAAAATATGAAACTTAAACTCATGGAAAAGGAGAGCTTGTGATTATAGAAAATCCTTTTCAAAATATGAATTTATATTTAGTGTAAGATTATTATGCAAAGTGAGTGACATCAAAACTTATAAAGTTTAGTCATAAATAGGGGTGTGCATTTTGTTTTTATTTTTCTATATTAACAAAAAATATTTTTCATTATTAATACCAGGAAAACAAAAATGAAACCACAACATTTTGGAATAAAAACAAAAAAATTGGAATTATTTTTTTTGGGACATAAATATCAAGCTGTAACTTCTTTGTCTTCCATCCGACCCAGTACAATTTAGTTGAGAAAAAGAAACAGAAAGAAAAAAGAAAGATTTACTATGGAACACAATGGCAGATGAAGCTCAAAGGACACAAGTGGAATAATGTGCATAAAAGGAATAAATTATAGGGTGCTTGTAGAGGAAAGCTTGAATGCCTCCACCAAACTGTAGTTGGTCAAATAAAAGGTATCACTGTACTACTTTGTCTCTATTTTCTCCATACTGTCGAATAGAGAACCCCTCTCCTATTTCAATATACTTCAATCACTGCAGAAAAGTTATAAAGTAGTTTAAAATACTGAGAAAAAGATGCAGCCATCATTGTGGACAATTAGAGTGTAACCCTCCCACCATTAAAGTCAACGGAAGCTGAGCCACTGACTTCAACAGAGGTTTGCTCCGTTAATCTGCACAATAGGCATTTGGTTGTTAAATCAGCACACAAGATAGTGGTTACTAAAACTATCTTAAATATTAATTAACTTAGGACCATAATGGGGGAAAGTTATCACAAGCAACAGAACAATTAGAAACTCCATATGTTAGAAGACGTAGGTGTGCTTTTATAGAGGTATGAAACTCACCCACCTTCCTTCCCCTCTTGGCCAGATTTCCCTGGGGCTCTGTTCTGGGCCCTTCTCTTCTTCTGGGCAAACTCATCAAACAACATGGCTTCCACTGCCACTTGTACACTGCCACGGACAATTTTCTCTCTACCTAGACCCTCTCCTCTTGCAAGTGAGTCTTGCATCTCTCTCTCTCTGCTTGGATGTCTCAGCACCTCAAGCTTAACATGTCCAAGACTGAACTCATCCCCCCACCCATCCTTCCCTTCTTCACTCTGTCTCAATGACAATACCACCATTCAGCCCTTCCCACAACCATACACTTGGGATTAATCTTTGGCTCTTTCCTCTCCTTTGTACCTCATATTTATTATTTAGTCTGTTACTAAAGTGTGTTGCTTTTCCCTGCATACCACCACAAAAATCTGGCCCTTCCTTACTGCTCCTAGTTTAGTCCATTCCTCTGATCACCTCTTGAGCCGACTACTGAAATCTCTTTCTTGCAGGCCTTTCTCACAGACATCCTTCCCGCCCCAAAAATGCATCCACTTTTGGCAAGGGCTGCAGTACAGGTGCTGGAGAGCTGCATGTGACTCCCAAGCCACCATTTTGCCCACCTCTGGCATAAGTATTGGCACAATTGGAAAATGCACATATATTGTGTACCAAAGAAGGAGCGATTTCTTTATCTTTTACAGCAAGTTAACCACCATTTTCAAAAGGTGATAAGTCACAGCCTTCTCCCAAATAAATGGATTAATAAATTATGCAGATAATTTGTTTCACAATTTCATATTCATAGCTTTTTTTTAAATGGTTATTTTTTCAGACATAGCAATCTCTCAATAATTGAATGATAAATTTAACAACACAAATTACTATATTTTTCAAAGGCGTAAGTTCCTGTAGGAGAAAGACTGATACACAGGAAAAAGAAAAGAATCTCT
This sequence comes from Sphenodon punctatus, assembly GCA_003113815.1. Lineage (NCBI taxonomy): Eukaryota > Metazoa > Chordata > Lepidosauria > Sphenodontia > Sphenodontidae > Sphenodon > Sphenodon punctatus. The sequence goes on along the minus strand of QEPC01013329.1, from coordinate 86,433 downwards.
TAAGTACTAACTTCTCCATTCACTAGTGACAAAAGCAATTTACTTCTCTCAACTCTGCCTTTTCCAAGCCCCACCTCACTGCAGCTGGCAAACCTCCCAGCTGTCTCTGCCAACATATACAAGCACATGCACACACTCAGAGTACCCGGTACGCTGAAAGTATGTATTGCAAATTCAGCAGCAGTTCCCAGTAAGTATAGAACTCAGAGTGGTTTACAGAATAATAAACTAAAACAATGCATTACCTTAAAATAACTGATACTTTAAAAAACCCACCACTTTTCTTTCATTTACTCTACAATACCACAAAGTACTGGTACACTACATGAATAAATAACATGGAATACAAAAATGTAACATGGAAAAGCTTTTTTTTAAAAAAAGAAGGAAAAAAAAAGAATAAAATATGCACCCAAGATTCAAATTAATGTCTATGGATGCAGAATAATATTTTGCCTGCTAAGTGAGCATTTGGGCGGGCACTGAAGGGGATAAGCAGTTGGCTAATAAAACCAGAAGATCCAGTTGCTCTGTTAGACAAATGTGGACCTGAGCCTGCCTCTACCCCAGCCCCTTCCCCACAAGCCCATCTTCCCCCTTAGTACTCTCAAGGCTTAATCATTCCGTACCTTCAGTCAGCAGGATTCTAAACAGAATACATTGCCCACTTACTCTCCGAACTTTGCCTATAGTTTTGTTTTCCTCTTTTAAAGAAGTTGCAGGCAGTTCAGCAGCAGAAATCTGCACAGAAGTTACTAAGAAAACTTGCACAGTCTCACCAATTGAAGTTGGCCCAGTAAAAGACATCTTCTGAACTACTTTATCTCCAGCTCTTACAACTGGAAATTACACACTGCAGATGGTAGAAAACTTTATCCAGTAACTACTCCCTGGTTCCAATCTTTCTAAAACCAAAGAGCCATAGCTCTAGAGATCTCACATTTTAAAGTATTTCGTGGGCATGGGAAAAACACATGCCACTGAACCAGAAATTTCCCCCTGCCATTTCAGGAGATTTAGGGATCTCTCCCCCATTTTGCTTCCTTCTACACCACATATCAGATAACTACATAAAGCCATGACGTTTGCATCTTGCATATTACTGAATAAAAGTCTCTCCCACTATCCCAAATTACAGGTAACCCTTCATGCAAAAATTCTAATCTAATGATTATATGATGATCCAACTTTGAGGCAAAAAAACTCAAATCAGAACTCTCTTCCTTTCGTCTTGCCTTTAAGCTTCCCAGGAAATTATGCCAGGCAGTTTGCCTTGCAGTATTTGATCCGAGGTGGCAAATCCTTCATCCTCCAGGCAGGAAGCTAGGTGCCAAGCTGCAACACTTGGAGAAAGTTCTTTTTTCTGCCAATAAAGGAAAACTCCAATCTCCTTTCTGAGAGTTCTGCAGTTGGCGAATGAGTCCATTCTAAGAATTATGAATAAGTAAGGAAATAGTGTTTCGAATATGAATAGACTGCCCACAACTGAACATGTTTCTCAAGATCTTGCAAGTGGGAAGCAGCTCACTGAAGCCTGTGTGATCAGTTTTCTCTATTTTATTGTTGCCTCTAAACATTTAAACTGAAAAAACAAAAAACAAAACCAAAAAAAACCTGTTGCTTACAACTGGGGTCAGAAAATGATTCAGTTAAGTGGTTCAACTCAGGGACGTGGGGTGGAAAATTTTCCAAAAACTTTTTCACTACCAAATTATTCTGCAGAAAAATTTTCCAGGAGTATATGAAATTTTACACAGGAAAATTTTCCAATTCAAGATTTTCTTATGAAAGTTACCTTTAATGAAATAAGAAAATTTACATGGGAAGATTTTTCCAATTCAAAATGTTCTGGATAAGCTACATCACTAGTTAAACTGATCACAATTTGTGCTGATCCTATGCAGAGGATTTTTCTACTTCAAAACAGTAGTGTAACAGCCTTCAAGACAGACAAAATAGCAAGTGTGAGAGCTACAGAGAGTGAAGACACTAAGAATATAAGTGCTTGACATGTAAGCAGGAGTCTTGTCAGGAAAATCACTTGTGTTTAATTTTTGTTAAAGTAAGGGGGGGGGCAGGGTGTCACAGATGTGGGTCTCCATGGGCCAAGAGCCTCAAATCTTCTACATGTCATCAATCTCTCCCTTTCCACAGGCTCCTTCCCCTCTGCCTTCAAGCATGCCACTGTCTCCCCCATCCTCAAAAAGCCCACCCTGNTCACAGTTCAAGTTAACTAACAATTAACATATAGCCATCAGTGTTAAACTAATTAACTCAACTAGTAATCCTCACGACAACCCTGTGAGGGAGGTTTGGCTGAGCATAGGTGACTGGTGACTGTGGATAGCGGTGGGGGGCACAGGAGTGGGGACTGAGCAGGGTTTCTATAGGGATCAATAGAGCTTTCAAAAATGGAGGGGGGCACATGAGTTGCCTATGAGGCTAAGAGATCTGTGACAGGCCCAAGGTCGGTCAGGGAGTTCATAGCTAAGGTGGGTATTGAACCAGGGGTCTCCTGGTCCCCATGCTGCACTCTTAACTGTTTCACAACTAAGCTAGAGAGATTAAGTACGAGTGGGGATTTCTGGCCACTGTGCAGCCATTGGCCCAGCCAGGCATATGTTTGTTTTGCTGAGCGCACACCATGACCACCCAGGCTGACTGTCCTGGGTCAGCCCTCTGTCACTTCTGTTTTTACCTAATGTCTCTCTTGCCGATACCAAGCTCTGCCTCACTTGCCCTCTCAGATAGAGTTCTCCAAGGCTCTGTTCTTTTCCCTCTTCTCATTTACATTCTGTTCCTGGGAAAAGTCATTGAATCTCACAGCTTCCTGCATGGTAATGACACTCAACTCTCTCTTTACACCCTTCCCCTTTCTCCCCCCTACATCCACTCTCACATCAACTGCCTCTCTGACAAAGGTGCTTGGATGTCTTGTTGAAGCTATGCGAGACAGAGGCTACTTGACTACATTACACAATTTCATGTTATTTTCTCTCTTACGTTTCTCATTCAGCATGGAAAGTTCTGTGATTTTCATCATGGATGTCAAGATAGGGAAATCCAGCTCTGACATTAACATGAGTTCTGTATTATGTGAGATTTGAATGTGTGCACGGTGTTGAGTTCTGTATTATGCGAGTTTGGAACGTATGCATGGGGTGAATTTAATGTGAAAATTACAATGTGTGCATGGATCCAAGGTCACATGACTTCACACAGGAGGGGAAAAAAAGGGGAAAAAAATAAGTGGACATGCAGCCCAGCAAGAACTTACATTATTGTTAATTTCACATGGTCTAGAATCTCACATGAAAATCGGTATGTGGGCAAACAGCCTGTACGCCTCCTCTTTCCTATAGACCTTCCTCAGCCCCTTCCCTTTCAATTTCCATTGCTGATGTCAGCATCCAGCCAGTCTCTTATGCATGTAGCCTGGGATTCATCTTTGACTTCTCCCTCTCACTTGCACCTCAGATCCAATCTGTTGCTCAACATTGCTAAAATCCATCCCTTTCTTATTACCAAAACCCTAGTCCGTGCTCTAGTCAAATCTGGTCTTGAATACTGCAGTCTCCTTCTTACTGGCCTCCCCATCTCTCACCTTGACCCTCTCACTTCTGTGTAACGTTCTGCTGCTAAGTGCTTCCACCTCACCCAACACCTTGATCATGTTCTACCCTTTCTCAGCTCCCTTCATTGCTCCCCTTTCCTCCTACACATTCAGCACAAGCTTCTTGTCTTTACCTTCAAAGCTCCTCATGTCCTTGCTTCCCCAAGTCTTTCTAGACTTGTTTCCCACTACATTCATCCTGCTCTATCCCTCCCAACCTTCAAATTGCTCTTGAAAATCTAGGCTTTCCCTGGCTCTTCAGGCTGATGCTCCCTCTACTGTCCTTTCATTCAGGATTCCCATCACCCCTGTAATAAAGCTAAGCACATACAGCTGCAGCTTCTTAATTTCATGAATAATATATCCCTGTCTCTCCCTGGGTACCCTTTCCCCCTTTGACTCCTCTTCCTTGTCCATCCTAGACTAAGTTCTTGAGCCAGGGACTTTTCTCTAATTAAACTGTTCATTGCTGCTGCTATAAAAGTAAATAAATAATAATAAATTCCAACACATTCAGACTTCCCCAGTACAAGATGTTGGGAATACTTTGTTAAAAAAATACTGACTACTTATAGTTTAGAAGCTAAAATAGGACTATCTGACATGTATGAAATTATACTAGAAGATGGACAACCACAAAATCAAAGACTCAGTTTTGCTACTTTTGTTTGAAGTATCTTCACAAACTAGTAATACAAAGCAAAAAAAAAAAAAAAGCAACTTATATACAATTAAAGATTACAGAAACATTGTGAAGAAATTCTCAATATGGATTCACTTTACGAAGAAGGATCCCCTCAGTGCTTCATAATTTTTTTCAATACACAAGATGACCTCACCATAAAGTTTGAGGTACCACTTTGGTGCAAGACACGATAACTGTCCGATGTATAGCAACTACACAATAATTTAGGACATAAATTGAGGAAGTCAGTATCTAATTATAATCACGGATAGATTTTTTCTTGCGGTAGTGGAATCTAGAATAGTATATCTACTCTTGTGAAAATTTAAATAAAATTTTCACTTACCCTACATGCTCAGTACTTTCGTTTATCAATCAAATCAAAAGGTCAGAACCTTCATGGACACATCTTTTTAAAATGACCAAAACCTCCTCTTTGAAGACTTTAAAAATGGCCATTAGAAAACTATTACCTGCTTAGGCTCAATTTCCCCCAAGTACTAATGCCTCCTTATCTTTTCTGATAATTTCCCCTCATAAAACACACTCTTAAGTGCCTCTTGGTTCCACTGTGAACAAGAGGCAGTTAGAGCCATCCCACTTCTTTCAAGCAATGATTAGCAGACTCCTTCTTTCTTTTAAAAAGATAATCCTAGGTAATTTTGTATTAATAATAAATGCCTTTAAACCTAAAACTATAGCACAGGTTCCTTTTCAGGGCATAGTTTAAGGCCATCTTATCTTCAAAGTGGGCAAGCTCAGATTTCTATTAATTAGTGTACAATATTTTTGCAAATGGCTTTTAATTTATCTAAGGCAGCCAAGCTGAAATTATGTACTTGATCCTACAAGCTTTTTCCTACAAATCTCACATTGGTTTTAATGAGAGTTTTACCTAACAATATGGGAGGGCCTTATAAAACTGAAATATATTATGATAATTCTATCTAAAGAAAATAAGATATAAACATAAAACCTATGGCACTACCCTACAATTTTAACTGCATTCCTTTAAAATACTCCTTTTTTAAAAAAATCCTAATTATTTCAGTATCTGGCTACAAAAATTCTTCAGCTTTAATTACTATCTGCAGCATCTATGTAAAGAGAAGAATACAAACTCTCACATCAGCAGACTGCAGTAAGTCTAATTGCTTTTAAATGCTAATACTATAAACTGCACATATCATGCGTAGGGAAAACAGACAACTGGTAACAGACAGATGGTACTACGGCCTTGAAATACTGTTATGATTTGTTCGCTTGTTTGGAAATGTGACCAGGCAAAACCTTCTCTTCTTATTTCTGTTACTCTTATCCTTTCACTCAGTTCCACTGCTCAATGGTTGGGTATAAACCATAGTACCACTGAAGAGTGCAATTCCTCTGAAGGGGGTTACAGTCCAGTCTGGGACAGTTTATTACTCCCAACTACAGCAAGAGAGGAAATCAGTAGCCAGCCGGGAGGAAATCATATAAAAGATGAGCATCTAAAGCCCAGAGGGGTCCACTGAAGAGAAGGCAGAGCTCAGAAATGTGCATGCCCCAAAAGGTGCAAGAAGCCCTGACCTGTGCCTTCAGGGCTTACCCTGGAGTTGGGAGTCCACAAGAGTGGCAGGCTAATGGAAAGGAACTTGTGCCAGAGTGCATATACACAAAATGTTTGACCAGGTAGTTTAACCAGAAATATAGTCTCATTTCATCTCATTGCTCTGAAACATGGGTAAATCTACCCCTTCTGAATGTCATCAGATAGGAGCAACAACATGGAACACCAGTGTGTGACAACTTCTACTCTCTCTGTAACTTTTACTTAGCGGTAGATTACCCCACATTACCCGAGGCTCATACTTTGGTGTAATTTACCTCTAGGTAAAAGTTGTCACAAACTAATATTCCACGTGGCTGCCCCTCTCCAATAATATGGAGGTAATTTACACATAATTCAGAGCAATGAGATGGAATTACTTTAACTCCATGTAAATCTCCTTGGGATAATTTACTGGCCTGGCTGATTCCTAAGCAATGGCGTGAACAAGAGGTCCGAGGCTGCAGAAGCTAAAGACAGCAGCCCCACCGTTTACACTTTAATAGTCGCACCTACATGTTATGCAGCTTTGAGGGTCTCAGTCTCAAAAAAAGAGAAGCAGGTGGGGAGACACACTATGCACATGAAGAATTTCTTCCAAGACTGAAGCCAGCACTGTCTTTTACTCTGTAGTTATACAGTGATTAGCTCCTAGGAACGTAAGAATTTAAGTAAGTTCCATACTGGGTCAGACCAATGGTCCATCAAACCCAGCACCTGTCTCTGATGGTGGCCAATCTCGGTCGCATGGAAAAAGTACCCAACAGGTCACAATGGGGCAATTCATTCCCTGTTGTTCACTCCCAGATCCCAACAGTAAGAGATTACATTCCCCAAAGCTACCTGGCTAATAGCTGCTAATGGACCTATCCTCCAGAAACTTGTTCAACCCTTTCTTAAACCCAGCTATACAACTGGCCTTGACCACATCATCTGGCAACAAATTCCACAACGTAATGGTGCGTTGAGTGAAAAAAATACTTTCTTTGATTTCTTTTAAATCTGCTACCTGTTAAGTTTCATGGAGCATCCCTAGTTCCAGTACTATTTGAAAGGGTAAATAACCATTCCCTATTAACTTCTTCCACATCACTCATGAATTTATAAACTTCTATCATATCCCCTCTCACTTGTCTCTTCTCCAACCTGAAGAGCCCTAACCTATTCAGTCTCTCTTCATAGGGGAGCTGTTCCATACCCCTTATTTTTGTTGCCCTTGTCTATACCTTTTCCAGTTCTACTGTATCTTTTATGAGATGGGGCGACCAGTATTACACACAATACTCAAGGTGTAGTCGCAACATAGACTTATACTGTGGCATTATGATATTTTTAGTTTTATTTTCTATCCCTTTACAAATACTTCCTAACATTCTGTTTGCTTTTCTGACAGCTGCCGCACACCAAGCTGAGGATTTCAATGCATTGTCCATAATGCCTCCAAGGTCTTTTACCTCAGTGGTAACTCCTAATTTAGAATCCAGCATTGTG
>QEPC01013329.1:15517-71094 GCA_003113815.1 Sphenodon punctatus | reverse complement strand
GTAGAGCTGAGTGTCATCAGCATACTGATGACACTGCATGCCCTGAAACCCCCTCACGATCTCCCCTAATGGCTGCATATAGATGTTAAACAAGAGGGGGGACAGAATGGCACCCTGCGGGACTCCACACGTGAGGTCCCGGGGGGAAGACGTACACTCCCCCAAGACCACCTGATGAGTTCTCCCGGCCAGGAACGAACAAAACCAGTCGAAGACCGTTCCGTCAATTCCGGCACGGTCCCGCAGGCAAGTCACCAACACCTCATGATCGACTGTGTCGAATGCAGCCGAAAGGTCTAGCAGGACCAGTAAGGTCTGACGACCCTGGTCCAACACCAGACGGAGATCGTCAACCTTAGAAACTGGCTGATAACTGGCAGGAGCATCAGCGTCAACAGATGGTTTCCTGAGCAGGGGTCTAACCATAACTTCCTTTAGGCAATCAGGCACCCTGCCCTCCCGAAGGGAGGCATTAACCACCCTAGCCAGCAACAGCCGTAGCGTCTCCTGGCTAGCTTTCACCAACCAGGACAGGCATGGATCTTGCTCACAAGAAACTTGGATTTTCCCATGTAACACTGCCACTCCTGGTGCCCTCTCCCTTGGCGGCCTCACCTTCACCCACTCGCCACACTCCTAAGGCCCGGTGGCAGCGTTGGCCTGCTCCTTGCTATATCTTGCCAGTTCCAACAACTCAGCACTCCTCCCTCTTACTCTTCCTTTGAGGCCCATAGTGTTCATCTCTGCTCCCACCTCCACGTTGCTGTCATCTACCACCCCCCCTTTCCTCTTTTCTCTCTGATTTTGACGCTTGACTTTCTTTCTTCCTTTCCAATGACAACATTCCCACCCTCATTCTTAGGGACTTCAATATAAATGTGGATACCTCCTCTAACCATGATGCTTCTCACTTCCTCTCACTGACCTCTTCTTTTGACCTGCGCCTGTAGACTGACTGATCAATACATTGTGATGTTCACTCCCTCAACCTAGTCTTATCAAAGAACTGTTCTCTCTTGGATCACTCCCTTGACATCCTTCCTGTCTCTGACTATCACCTTGCTTCATTCTGTCTCTCCCACTTGCCCCCTCCTGCTTCCCTGATCTCTTACTCTTTCCATGACCTTCAATCCATCGACCATCTCAACTTTGCTTCCACCCTTTCCCCTCTTCTATCATCTGTCTCCTCCGCTGCCTCTTTAGACTCTGCTGTCTCCGCTTTCAACTCATCCTTTTCTTCCAACCTTAACTCCCTTTCTCCCCTATTGTGCCATCCTATCCATCATATAAAACCCCGTCCTTGGCTCACCCCTACTATCTGCCACCTCTGATCCTGCTTTCGAGCTGCAGAGCACCTCTGGTGGAAGACTCGTGAGCTTGTCAACTTCATCTGCTATAAGTTTGCTTTATCTGCATTTAATGATGCCCTTTTGTGGCCAGAGTGCTATTACTCCATATTAATCAAAACTTACTCTCACAACCCCCGCTGTCTCTTCTCAACATCTGCTTCCCTTTTGAAGCCTCCCTGTCCTCCCCCTGCCTTCCTCTCTCTCTGCACAGGATCTTCTCTCCTTTTTCAATAACAAGATTGATACATTCCGCCTTGCTATTACTTCTCAACCCTCTCCCTCCTCCAGTTCTCCTCCTACCTCTCTTCTGCTCCCCAGCATCCCTTGACGAGGTCACCTCCCTCATCTCTTCATCCAACCCCTCCACCTGTCCCCTTGATCCCATTCCCTCTCGCCTCCTAAAAGCGATTACCCCCACTGCTGTGACTTTTCTGCTTCACATCAATCTCTCTCTCTGGGTCATTTCCACTGGCTCACACTACTGTCTCCCCTATCCTTAAGGTCATTCTTGACCCCTCCGACCCTTCCATCTATCACTCATTTTGCTCCTACCATTTGCTTCCAAGCTCCCAGAGTGGGTGGTCTACATGCACTGTCTGATTTCCTCTCTTCTAATTCCTCCCTCTACCCCCTTCAATCGGGCTTCTGCCCTCTCCACTTGACTGAGACCGCCCTCACCAAAATCACTGATGACCTTCTCTTAGCCAAGTCTAAGGGCCTCTACTCCATTCTTGTCCTCTTCCATCTCTCTGCCACCTTCGACAGTCGACCATGGGCTCCTCCTGGATTCACTATGCTCCCTTGGTTCTCAACTGGTTCTCTTCACATCTCTTGAACCACTCCTTCACTGTTTCTCTTGCTGGTACCTCCTCTATGTTGCTCCCCTTCTCCATGGGAGTTTCCCATGACTCTGTCCTGGGTCCTCTTCTCCCTTTACACTCTTTCTCTGGGTAAACTCATTGAATCTCATGGCTTCCAGCATCACCTGTATGGTGATGACACACCACTCTCTCTCCACTCCTGTGTTCTCCCCTCCTCTATCAAGTCTCCTATCGCTGACTGCCTCTGTGACATCTCTGCTTGGATGTCTCGCTAGCAACTCAAGCTTAATATGGTCAAGGCTGAACAACTCTTCCCCTCAAAATGTTCCCCATCTACTTCTCTCTCAGTTTCCATTGAGGGTGTCACCATCCAGCCTGTCCATCAGGCATGTAGCCCGGGATTCATTTTTGACTCCTCCCTCTTCTTTACGCCTCAAATCTGGATTGTTGCCACTTTGCCAAGTATAATATTACTAAAATCCAGCCCCGCCTTACTAGCGTCACTGCAAAAACCCTATCAACCAATCAATCATTTTTTTTATTGTGAAGCCAAAAGGCTATTACAACATAACACGTAACAAAATAAAATACAATATGACATATTGACTGAAAATGTCATCCAAAATACAGTATAAAGGAAATATTCCATGTCACTCAGTAATGCCCAGACGAGATTTCCTAATCAGCATATAAATATAACAAAATTTTGCAACTGCTCTGGACATCTCAGAGTCTACATGATTGAGAAATTCCTTAGTCAAAGCCCCCAAATCATGGGAGCCTATAATAAACATACCTAGGAGCTCTCGTCTGGGGCCACTAAGGGCTGTGCAGCGAAAGAAAATGTGTCTGCTGGAATCAGGTTCCTGCAGATCACAAAGCTGGCATAACCATTCGTGTCTAGGAACTCCTTTATAGCGCCCTTCTAACAGGGCTGAGGGATAGACATTACACCTAAAGCAGGTGAAAGCCCTTCTTCGCCCCGAATCCAGCCAGGAATATAAATAACTAATGCCCAAACAAGGGGGACTAACCACAGGGTATTCTAGTGCTACTTCCTGAGCGGACAACAAAGCCCTCTCGTTTTGGAACTCCTGGTCCAGCAGTCTCCTCCGTATACGGGATAGAGAACCAACAGGGCCCACGTGCCTTAGGGATTCACACGAGAATCCCAGGCGGTTGAGTTCCACCTCAACCAAACATGTCCAGGAGTTGTGTAGCCCCTCAGTCACAGCCAAAGCCAGAAGAGACAAATCCTGGAGCGGAAATAAGTGGACTCTCACCCAATATTTCAAAAGCAACTGCAGGGCCCTAGTCCTAACGGATAAGCTTGATGTCTCCAGTCTCAGGATCACCTGTGGGGTACCCCTAGGGACTCCCAACACAGACTGCAGCACCTGGTTTTGCAGAAATTCCAACCTGGATAAAAATAAAAGGCCCCAGACAGGGAAGGCATAAAGGCATTGAGTGATGACTTTAGCTCTAAAGAGTCGCAGTGTCAACAATACTAATCTCCCCCCCGCCATTAAAGAAGTGACCAAGAATAGCGGCCTAGGATCTTCTAGCCTCAGCCACCACCGCTTCCATATGAGGTTTCCAGCTCAGGGAAGAAGTAAGAATTACTCCCAAGTATTTAAACACCTTTACTTGCTCCATAACATTGTCACCAATCGCCCAATGATGCATTGTTTTGGTACCTCGCACCCGCATTATCATGACTTTAGTTTTAGCGAAATTAATTCAGAGACCTTCCCTAGCACAATATTCCCCAAATCTTTGTAACACTCTCCTAAGTCCAACCACAGTCTGAGAGAGTAAGACCGTATCATTGGCGTACAGGAGGGCTGGAACCCTCCTGGGGCCCATCCGGGGAGCATGAGTGTCCGTGATCTTCAAAAAGGGGATCATGTCATTTAAAAAGAGGTTGAATAATACCAGGGCCAAAAGACATCACTGCCTAACACCTCAATGTACAAAAACTGCCTGAGAGAGCATTTGAGCAGGTGCAGAAAGTATTCGAATTTGGTTGTTACAATGCATCTTAATAAGTAAATAGATTAGGCGTGGGTCCATCGAGGTAGCTCTAAGCTTAAGCCATAACCTTTCCCTGTTGACTGAATCAAAGGCCATGCTAAGATCGATGAAGCCTAGATAGAATTTGCCCTGACCGGACTACATATTTATCAGTAAAGAGGGAGAGGACAAATATCTGGTCCATGGTGGACTTCCCACTTTGGAAACCAATTTGCTCAGGTTCCAAAATGTTATTTTCCCCCAGCCAAACCAACACTTTTTCTAACAGAAACCTAGAGTAAAGTTTCCCTATAATGCTGAGGAGGCATATAGGACAATAGTTCCCAGGAAGGGCGGGATCACCGTTCTTAAAAATTGGGACTACAATACCACTCAGTCAAGATTTTGGGATCAGCCCAGATTCATTGATCGAGGAGAAAAAGGGGGCCAAAAAACTAGCCCACCACTCAGGTTCACATTTCAGCAACTCGGGAGGGATGAAATCCTCACCGGGAGCTTTCCCTGAGCGAAGCTTGGCAATAAATGAAATAACTGCCTCCTTAGAAACTGGGGGCCAAACTGGGAGACTATCCCACGGAGGCAAACAAACCGAACCCTCCGAGAGTGAAGAAAAGATATTTACATAGAAATCAACCCAAACCTCTGAGGGGATTGCCTGCTCATTCCCACCGGCTCTAACTGGGCGGATACGGTCCCAGAAGAGTTTTTGATCGCTCTGAGTCGCGGCCTTAAGCAACTGGGCCCACCTCAGTTTCTGGAAGGTTGATCTTTTAGAGGCTACCAGAAGGCAATATTCTCTTCTGGTAGATTGTAAAGCTCTCCTGAGAGACAGGGAGGGGTCCTTCCTCAACCTATTAGCGAGCCAGCGCAACTTAGCTCTCATAAGCCGGCAATCCCTATCAAACCAGGAGGGATATTTCACTGTCCTGGGACCCGTGGGTCACAAAAACCCTAGTCCATGCTCTAGTCATCTCTCGCCTTGACTACTGTAACTTCCTCCTTACTGCTCTTCCCTGCTCTGATCTCACCTCCCTCAACTCTGTTCAACGCTCTTCTGCCAAAGTCATCCACCTTGTCGCTTTAACCGCGTTCAGTCCCTCCTCTCTGCCCTACACTGGTCTCTACGAGAAAACATTCAATACAAGCCATTCATCTTCATCTTCAAGGCTGTTCATAGCCTTGCTCCCCCATTCCACTCTTGTATCCTGCACATTCCTGTCAGGGAGCTTTGTTCCTCTTCTGCCCCCACCCTCACCTGTTTGCAACTCCCCAGCTCCTCTAAACGTCTTCTCCCCGTCTTTCTTGCTGCCCCCCTATGCCTGGAACTCCCTCCCTGGATACATTCATTCTCCTCCCTGCCAACTTTCAAATGAAAACCTACCACTTCCATCAGACTTCCCCTGGCTTGTCATGAGGGAAACTGCATCCTCCTCCCTCAGTCTCTTCCCTGTAACTAAGTTAAGCATGTGCACCTACCTGCATCTTCTCAAACTCATGAATGTATCCTTGTCTCTCTTGATGTTCACATTTCCTTCATTTCCCTCTTCCTTGTCTCTTAAATTGTAAGCCCTCTGGGGTAGGGACCTGTCTGTAACTACTGTCTGTACAGTGCCAGGTACATCGCTGGTGTAAATTTATTATTTTATTATTATCATCATCATCATCAAGCTAAAAGTACAAAGTTTTGGAGGGAAAATAAAATGAACCTAACTAAAAATGGAAAAGGAACAAGACAGCAAGTTCTAAAAGGGCTCTACATCATTTCACCAACTTAGGGCTTGGTCATGCATCTATATAAGTCAGTGGAAAGCTCCCATTAGCTTTAATGGCATATGACCCCAAGTCAGTGGTTCTCAAACTTTTTGTACCATGCCACTCCATTCTGCTGGTCTGTGATAGTTGAGTCCTTCCCCTCACCACACAACACATACATACATCTTACACCCTCCTCCTCTCCCCACTCTGCTATTCTGTCTCCTTGCTCTCTTTCCCCTATTCCTCTCCATTATTTTGGAAATTCACCTTCGCTCAGTGTGAAGATGTTTCCCACCTGGTATCTTTCTTGTGACCCACTTCCCCTCAGAATACCTTCCATGTGCCCCCTCAGGGGGCCACACACAAACTCAGGGTTAAAGCTTTTCCTGTATTGTGGAAATTTGTGCAATGACACTACTTATGTGAGTAAAGTTATGGAAATAGTAAAGAATTTTCTGGTTCAGAATCTAAAGTTTCACTTGAGGCAACACAGTAAATAGCTATAGCTATTCCATGTTCTGTGTGACCTTTGACAAGTTACTTCACCTCTGTGCGCCTCTTTTCCCCTCCCACATTTTTGTCTGTCTTGCCTGTCTGTGGTAGCATAGCACAAGATGAGATATAGTATTTCTAATAGTAATGGTGTTTCCCTGTTTGTATTTCCAAAAGGAAGATGCTCATATTACAAAATAAATATATATTTTCCAATTCCCATCAGAGACAGACACCTTCCCCACCCCACCCTTCTGACATATCAGCATTTGCAAAGAATCTGCAGGTGAAATTGAATACATTCATGAATCCCTCCCTGCCCTCACCAGTTGCTGTATAAACTCCAAATTACACCTATCGGCAAAATGGGTGCAACCCCTTATAATAATAAAATTCTCAATGCCTGAATCCCATTATTATCAAGGGTTTTTATACAGAGATAGCTAGTTCAAACTAGCAAAACAATTTTTGCGTAATACAAGACAAAAGCCAGCTGTTAGCTTGCTCCCCGTGCCAGCACAAAAAATAGTACAAACTTGTCAACTAAATTCACAAAAGGAGGTCAACTAAGCAAAGTGGTGTAATTTTAAATCACTTTGCAAAGTAGAACCTCATTTAAAGACTGCAATGAGTCTTTAGTTCTAAGTAGTACTTTCCTTGGCATTGATCCAGGCCTATATAGTAATTTTTAATTCCCGACAGTATACTATTATATATAAATTGACAGTTTTCAGATGTTTAGATTAAAATCCCTCTCAAATTTCTGTAAAACTAGTTACAGAACGGTCTGCTTTTAAAGCATAGCTGTAAAATTAAATTCTGCAACTGAATAACTCACTGAAGATTTCTATTGACTACTATATTAATTTTTATTAACTAAAGAATTTTACAAGCTTCTTAATACTTCTAAAACTATCTTATGTCTTACAATGTTTGACATTACAATATTCACTATGGAAGAAATGCACTCTTCAAATCCTAACATGGTACTGAACTAGAGTGTGGTACTAACGTGTACAACTGCCCTCCATCTGGACTGTCAAATTTACTCAAATATTTCCAGAGTTTCAAAACTCTGTGAGGAGAGAGACGCTCTGTGGTCTAGGAGGTCTACAAAGGAAAAACTCCATAACATGCTCTGCCTAAAGAGAATCTCCACTGATACCAACAGGAAGTTTTCAGAAAAATTAACACACAATCCTTGTAGAGCACCTAGAATTGAAGTTACTCTTGCACTCAGCATCAGTTATTGGAAAAAGTTATGTAGGGCTCTTTTGGTACTTCAGCTTTTTCTTCCTTTATTGATCATTTACATATGTACCGGATTTGTGCACACAAATTTGCACCAAATTGAACATCTGTGAAATAAACTGAACAGTTCAACTTATGAACTGAGCTATTTCAGAGACAAAAATACAACTTTGTAACTCAGATCATTTTATGGTTGTTCATCTAAAAAAATAAACTTTTAGAACACACACAAGCTTACATTAGCTAGAATTTGAATCCAACTGCATACCTAAATAGCTCAGGTGTTTCCCCCTGCTGGATAAAAGCCCTGATCAAATGCCATACAGCTGTGGAAGTCTACAGCATATAATCTATTTGCAGGACTAAATGAGTCGTGCTACACTTATACCTCACTTAGCACAGACTTCTGTTGTCATCCATTATTTGTATCTGTGCAGTACGGTCTGCTAGGCATTTCTCAGAATAGAAAAATGACACCCGTGAGGCGCTCACAACTAAATTAAATCCAAGGTTAATAAGGGGTAACAAAATGGGAAGAATAGAGGAAGGAGGGAAGATGGAGGAAAGGAGTTCTTGTAAGTCTGAGGTCAAAAGTTTTCCCTTAGATGCTTAGACACATCACTGTTGGCTACACGTCTTAAAAGCATCTAAGCTAAAACCTATATATTATGTCAGCGGCTTTCGATACCATGAACCAGGAGTTGTGGTGACCCGTCTGCAGGACCTGGCTGTGGTGAACGGAACCATTTTACAATGGTCCCGTTTTTACCTTGTCAGCATATCACAGCAGGTGGTCCTAGGGGGTCTGTACATAACCCCCTGGGGATCTCTCGTGTGGCATCCCACAGGGTTCCATTCTGTCCCTCTCATGTTTAATATACATACATGCACTTTATTAAGGCTATCCGCCATGTTAGTGAAATATAACTGACAATAACAAAACAGGCATATAATCCAAAATACACCAGTCTCAATCATAAAACAAAAAGTAATCAGTTCAGAGAACCTTCTCAACGCATGACATTAATGAGACAAAATTGAAGTTCCAATAATTATATTGAGCCAAATAATCCATTTTAGAGCAAATCAGTTTCAATCATAGAAGAGCAGATTTGGCAGACAAAAGTCACACCAATTCAAATAGCCTTCCTTAAACAAAATGCTAGTAACAAGTACAAAGCTACAGTTTTAGCAGTTTCAGGGTTTCTAGGTATCAGCAAAAAGGAAATCTGTTGTTCATACGAGATAAAAACTTTGTCTCCATAAAGTGGAGCCAAACAACATTCTCTTAAATCCTGATAATATGGACAAGAGAATAATATGTGTTCTAAAGATTCAATTTCAGCGACTACACAGGGACACAGCCTCTCCCCCAGTGGGAGACCAGCTGCTCTACCTCTAGTAACCAGAGTCAAAAAGTTGAAAACGACCTAGTGAGGTTGCTCTGCGAAGCTGGTAATCAGAAAGCCAATCAAGATATGGTTCAAGACAAACCTGGACCTTAAGTTTATTGTACCAGGGAGCTATTTTAATACCAGATAATCTAGAAATATCCTCCTGTGCTGAGATGTCCGAGACACTCTTGTTTCATGGAACCTAGAAATTGGTGCCTATTTTCAATCACAGAGCCTTCAGGCAGGTAACCAATTCTCCAGAGAGCTCTTGAGACCTCTCCCCACCAGGGATACTTTCTAGCTCCGACATGACGAGCTTGTTCAATCCAGCATAAAGCTGGTAGTCGCTTCAGTTCCATTTGACACATGTTTAACGTGTACATGAAGCCGCTGGGAGTGGTCGTACGCAGCTGAGAAGTTGTCACTGATATGCAGATGACACTCAGATGTATTTATCTTTTTCATTTGACCCAGGCCCTGCTGTTCCGGTGTCGGGCCGCTGTGGGGTCTGGAAGAGGTCAGGGGCGGCTGGTGGGTTTTGATGTTGGAGGGGCACTGGGCCAGTAAGGCCGGCGGGCCTAGGTGCGGAGCCAGGGGGATAGTAGGCCAGCAGCATGGCATAACCCAGCAGCAAGGAGTTCCCACGGTTAACATCGGATGGAAGAAAACACATTCTACATGCACATCAAGCTTAAAATAAATAATTTATAAACCCAAAACACAGGGACCCATCCTGTAAAGCACCCCAGTCACAGCCTGAGTCCATGTTTACCACGCACATCTCCTTTCCAGCATTTTGAACACAACTGAAATTGCATAACATGCAGTGACATCTCAGGATTTCCAAACCTCAATTTTACCACACACAGTCCCCCCTGCACTAACCCACTAGCCCTGGCTCCCAGCACCCGCTGCTCTACACCCACTAGCCCCCACTCCCCTCCCAGTGAACCCAGGAGTCCTGGCTCCTGCTCTAACCCACTAGCCCCCCACTCCTCTCCCAGGGAACCCAGGAGTCCTGGCTCCCATCCTTCCCTAGGCGTCCTGCCGCTCCTGGAAGAGGTTGAGCCGATTGAAGCNGGGGGGAAATCGGTGGTCTGGGGGAGGAGAATACTCCTGTTCATCCTCCATTGGTTCCATTTGTAGAGCTTGGAGATGCTCCTGGATTTGAAGCTGCGCTTGGATTCTCAGGTGTAGGCTGTGACCAGGGGTGCTTTTCGCCAATTACATCTGGTGAGAAGGCTCGGCCCCTATGGCTCAGACTCAGACCTCACCACCCTCATCCATATATTCATTACCTCAAGACTGGACTATTGCAATGCACTCTACATGGGGCTACCCTTGGTGACAGTCTGGAAGCTGCAGCTGGTGGAGAATGTGTGTCTCTTGCCTGGGACAGGTCGCAGAGAGCACGTTACACCAGTGCTCCAAGCACTGCACTGGCTGCCTATTGTCTTCCGGGCCTGATTCAAGGTGCTGGTTTTAACCTTTAAAGCCCTTAACGATCTGGGCCCTGCTTATCTGAAAGATCGCTTTACGCCCTAGGCAGCCCATGCAGTCATCCAGGAGTGCCATCCTGGAGGTCTTTGTTTTTGGCAGGTCCGTACAGACAGGAGGGCGTTCTCAGCAGTCACACCATTGCTTTGGAATGCCCTCCTGGCAGAGACACGCCTCAGCCCGAATCTTGACTTCTGGCATAGTTGTAAGACCTGGCTCTTTTGCCAGGCATTTGGCGGGGCACAGGGTAGGTGGGATGGGTTAGGAGTTGGTGGGTTTTTTACATAAACCATAAATATTAACATGTTTTATTTTTTTGTATTTATATTTTTTTAATTCTTTTTGTGAGCCGCCTCGAGTCGCCTTCAGGCAAGAGGGGCGGGATATAAATGGTAGAAATAAATAAATAAAATAAATAAATATAACAGAAAATCAAGCTGAACTAAAAGCAGCAAAACTTTTGCTAATCAGAAAATTGTGTATCTGTAGAATTAAACTTTTACAATAAGGAACTTCAGCATGGAAAGGTTACCTGTCGAAACAGCATCTCTATCATACATGTTCCACAGCAAAACACTATTCTACCATCACAGAAATCCCTTGTCCTACCCTACACCACACCCCCACTTAAGAATTTTGGGGCATATGTTAAATTCAATAGTTAAATTTAAAATCCTGTTTTAATTTCCTTGCATTTGTACAAAGGCTAAAAAAAACAGCACAAATCCATGTTAAGTACTCTTGACATTATTTAAATACATCACAAATACATTGAAAATGCAGCAGTACAATATAGGCCACCATGAAGAAATCAGGCAATTTCTAAGCTTTAATCTCCCCTCTCAATACTGTAATTCCCCACACTGCAATCCCTCCACCCCATGTAACACAAACTTAAGTGCTATTTACTTCATCACTGTTGCTTGATTATTGTCTCCTATTCTCTTTATCTTAACCTATTTTTATTTCTGATCACACAGTTTATTATTATTATTTATTAACAAACATTTATATAGCTCCAGCAGTGTACCTGGCACTTTACAAAGTAATAAAATAGACATGGTCCCTGCCCCTAGGGCTTACAATCTGAGAGACTGGAGCTGGGGGAGAGACTTAGGAAGGGGAACAGAGGGAGAGACAAGGGGTCTAACATTCATGAAGATGCGAGGTCTCAAGTGCACGTACTTACTTGGCTTAGTTACGATGAGAATGACGATGAGTTTACTCATCTCATGTCTCACTTTTCCTAGTTTAATGAGACTTACTTTAAAATTACTAAATCCAAAATTATAACTTTAAAGAATAAGGTCCTTCCAGTAAACCATATCAAAAATATTTCTGTGAATCAAGTAACTACTAAAATGATGTTGTAGAATGTTTAAGGAAGGAAAGGTGGAATACTTTTCTTTAAAAATATATACTGAACACCGCATCCTCATTTCCCTGCCTCCTTGTGCACCAACTCACTCTCAATTTGTTTTCTACAGAAGCAAGCACACTGTCAGCAAGAAACAAACATTAACAGCGTCAGTGCATCACTTCTAGCAATAGATGCTGGATCAAAGAAAAATATATATATAACTTCTCTGCAAAAGGGATAATCATAACATGTTAGGGAATGTTAACATGCAAAAGCAGTATTAAAAAGGATTTATGAAGGTTACTTGGGTGCCAGCTTAAAACAAACTCTTTCATAAGGAGATTAGCATAAAAAAATCAGTATACAAACTAAGTAGAAGCCTGATGTTTGTAGCTAAAGTAACTGAGAACAAAAGAGTGTGTAAAATTAAGGAAGTCTGTTGATACAATTTAATGGATAAGCGTTTGCACGTTTGCTTCCGACAGCATAATTTTAATTCCAATAATTGCTAGGTTTTTTTAATATAGTGCTCAGGTATTTGTTTTTTAAAAAGCAACAGTTAAAACTCCTTGAATCCAGGGAACTGCTTAAAATGTAATTACTATGACATCTTTAAAAGTTATTTCAAAAATCAAATTTAAAAGTTACATGAGTTGCACATTTTAACAAGTAATTATTCACATGGTGTAGGAGATTTGAAGCTTCATGCAAGTGCCCAATTACTCTATTCAATAACTTTACTAGTTTTCATGTCAGGTACGGTTAAAAGACATAAGAGAATTAGTGATATTATAATGGGGTTTCTCAAGACCCAGCGGCTCACAACTGAGAGTCAGTTATGACCACTGACTCAGTCTCGGTGCTTACCCGGTGTTTGTCCGCTGTGAGGGATTGGATGAGGGTGAGCCGCCTGAGGCTAAATCCTGACAAGACGGAGGTGATGGTTGTGAGGAGGGCCAAGGGAGTAGTGGCCCTCATCATTGATGGGGTCCGCCCTCCTCTGGTTTCTCAGGTCCGGAGTCTGGGCGTGCTCCTGGACCCACAGCTCCGACTGGATGCCCAGGTGGCGGCTGTGGCGAAGGGAGTATTTCACCAGTTACATCTGGTGCGTTGGCTTATGCCGTATGTCTCGGACGCGGATCTGGCCACAGTCATCTATGCTTTTATTACCTCGAGACTGGACTACTGCAACACGCTCTACGTGGGGCTCTAACCTTGGTGCTGGTTCGGAAGCTGAAGCTGGTGCAGAATGCAGCGGTCCATCTCTTGACGGGGATGAGCCAACGTGAGCATATTACGCCGGTACTTCGCTCTCTGCACTGGCTGCCGGTAGGTTTCCGGACCCAATTCAAGGTGTTAGGGTTGACCTTTAAAGCCCTAAATGGCTTGTGCCCTGCCTGTCTGCAGGACCGCCTCATCCTCCAGGACCTGAGCGACCCCTGCGGTCAGCTGGGGGCACCCTCCTCAAGGTCCCCTGGATTTCTTGGGTGCCCACTATGAGGAAGGCGTTCTCCGTGGCTGTGCCACAGCTGTGGGACTCCCTCCCATCGGAGATCAGCTTGGCTGCTGGGCTCCCCTCTTTCTGCAGACAATGTAAGACTTGGCTGTCCTGCCAGGCCTTTCCTGAGGGAGATGGGGTTTTTATATTAGGTTTTATATTGGGTTTTTGTTGTTGTTTATTGTAATTGTAATTATTATTGTTTATTTTAATGTTTTTAAATGTTTTTAAGATGTTGTGGGCCACCCCGAGATGCCTGAGGCAGGAGGGGGCAGAATATAAATATTAAGATAATAAGTATAAATAAATAAGTAAATAAGATTGGGCAACAAAGAAAGCTCTACAATGACCTCTCTACATTCACTCTAATTCGCCACCACTGGCACTTTCACCAAGGCAGAGACACCTTTCCCCCTATATTTAATTTATTTATTTATATTTATTGGCCGCCCCCTCATGCCTACGGCATCCTGGTGCGACTCACAACAAATAAAACAATAATAAAAGCTCATAAAAACATCATCAATTAAGAATATAAAAAGTAGTCCCCCCCCCCAACATTTACTATACACCCCACAACCCCCCACCCTACCCTACCCTCCCCTCCGAAGGCCTGGGCGAACAGCCAGGTCTTACAGGCACTGTGAAACGCCATCAGATCCGGGGCCAGGTGAGTTTCCTCCGGAAGGGATTTCCAAAGTCACGGCCTGGCCACCGAGAACGCCCTCTCCATTGTGGTCCCCCGTTTAACATGAGGGACCTCCAAGAAGGCGCCCCCAGCAGACCGCAGGGATCGCCCTGAGGTGCAGAAGGCGAGGCGGTCCCCAAGGTATCAGGGGCCCAGACCGTATAGGGCTTTATAGATCAACACCAGCACCTTGAATCTGGCTCGGTATGCTATAGGCAGCCAGTGCAGAGTGCGGAGCACAGGTGTTATATGCTCCCGCCGCCTCGTCCCTGTAAGGAGACGGGCAGCTGCATTCTGCACCAGCTGCAGCCTCCCAACCAGAACCAAGGGAAGCCCCACGTAGAGCGCATTGCAGTAGTCTAGCCTCAAGGTGACGAAGGCGTGAATAAGAGTGGCCAGGTCGGGCCCAGAAATGTATGGGCACAGCCTCTGTACTAGATACAGCTGGCAAAAGGCGGCTTTAGTCACTGCCTCCACCTGCTGATGCAGATGGCGGCCCGGATCCAAAACCACCCCCAGACTCCAAACCTGTTGGGCTATGGGAGGGAAGACCCCCACCACCACCACCAGAGGGGCCGGCACCTCCCTTGCCCTACCCACCACCATCACCTCCGTCTTATCAGGATTGAGCGTCAGTCTGCTCTGCCGCATCCAATCCGCCACAGCCTCCAAACATTGGGAAAGCAATGAGACAACAGGGCCTGGGTCGGTCAAAAAATCGAGAGGTACAGCTGAGTATCATCAGCATATTGGTGACATTGCACCCCGAATCTTCTCACGATCTCCCCCAGGGGCTGCATATACACATTAAACAAAAGCGGAGACAGGATCAAACCCTGCGGAACGCCGGAGGTCAAATCCCGGGAGCTCGATGTTTCAGCTCCCAGCACCACCCGCTGACTTCTCCCCGAGAGGAATGAGCGGAACCACCCAAGAACAGTCCCGTCCAGACCCCCCCAGGTCTCGCAGCCGTCTCAGCAGCAGCCCATGGTCCATGGTATCAAAAGCGGCTGAGAGATCTAGCAGGATCAAGAATATCGAACACCCTGCATCCATCTCCTGGCGGAGATAGTCCACCAAAGCCACCATCGCTGTCTCAGTACCATAGCCGGGGCGGAACCCAGACTGAAAAGGGTCAAGGAAACCGATCCAGTCCAGATGCGCCTGGAGCTGCAGAGCCACTGCCCGTTCAATAACCTTCCCTAAAAAGGGAAAATCAGAGACAGGATGGTAACTGGCGAGTGCATCCACATCCAGCGAAGGCTTCCTCAGCAGGGGGCACACCACAGCCTCCTTGAGACTGGGCGACAACCTCCCCTTATATATTAAGGATATAGAAGTATATAAGGAGCACCTGAGTAAAATCAATGGTCCATCTTAGCCCAGTATTGTCACAACCTGACACGGCAGCAAGGTTTCAAATCTGGCTCTCCAGGATTTCCGACAGAGACCTCACCGAGGCGTGCTACAAGAGATCCTGAATTGGAAATGCCGGGAATAGAACTTGGGACCTTATATTTATTTATTTATTTTATTTATATTAAAATATATATGCCGCCCCCTCTTGCTTCAGGCATCTCGGGGAAGCTAACAACATTTTAAAAACATATTAAAAATACACATTAATAAAACTACAACTAAAACAGCCTTTAAAAACCCATACCCACCCACCCAATCTCCCTCGGTAAAGGCCTGGCGGAACAGCCAGGTTTACACTGTCTGCGGAAAGAGGAGAGGTCGGTGGTCAAGCGGACCTCATGGTTGACACCCGGGAAACCCGGGGGATCCTGAGGAAGGCACCTCTGGCCGACTGCAGGGGCTGATCCAGGACTCGGAGGGCGAGGCGGTCCAGTGGGTAGGTGGGGCCCAAGTCATTAAGGGCTTTAAAGGTCAATACCAACACCTTGAATTGGGTCTGGAAAACTATTGGCAGCCAGTGCAGAGAGCGAAGCGCTGGTGTAATGTGTTCACGTTGGCCTGTCCCAGTCAGGAGACGGGCCACCACATTCTGCACCAGCTGCAGTCTCCGAACCAGAACCAAGGGTAGCCCCACGTAGAGCACATTACAGTAGTCTAGTCTCGAGGTAATAAAAGCATGGACAATTGTGGCCAGATCAGAGTCCAAGACATACAGCCTAAGCCGACATACCAGAGGTAATTGGCGAAATGCCCCTTTCGCCACAGCTGCCACCTGGACATCCAGGTAGAGCTGCGGGTCCAGGAGCACCCCCAGACTCCAGACCTGAGAAACCAGGGGAGGACGGACCCCATCAATGGTTTTCCCCACAACCATCATCTCTGTCTTGGATTTAATTTCAGGTGGCTCGCCCTCATCCAATCCCCCACAGCTGACAAACACCGGGTAAGCACGGAGACTGCCGGACCTGGGTCAGATGAAAATGAGAGATATAGCTGGGTGTCATCAGCATATTGATGAAACCTCACCCCAAACTCCCTGACAACCTCCCCCAAAGGCTGCATATACACACTGAACAAGAGAGGGGATAGAATGGAACCTTCCGGAACCCCACACGTGAGGCCCCGGGGAGAAGATGAGAACTCACCCAGCACCACACGTTGGGCTCTCCCGGCCAGGAAAGAGCAGAACCATTCAAGAACAGTCCCGCTAATTCCTATCCGGTCCCGAAGCCGAGCAAAGCATGCACTCTACCACCTGAGCCACAGCTCACCCCTATATTGAGCAAGCTATTGTTTCCTCATACATTAAGAAAGAACTCTAGGATTGTCAGCAACCAAATTCTTTTTAAAAAAATATCTCTAACCGCTGATGAATTTTGTAGAGCATACGGATTTACAAATATTTCGTTTTGGGTATCCAGCTGATTAGACACGGATCATGTCACTTATTTCAATCTAAATATTCCTTTGCATAAATGTATATCATCCATAAATGAACCTACAATCAGATCCACATGGGAGGATCCAAGTGTTTGCACAGAACTCTTGTGAATTTCGCATAGTGTTGCCAGCCAGTCAACCAAAATGGATCCTACTACCAGATCCTAAGAAATTTCTTATTGACTTATACTGTTTCCGTCAAGCTGGATTTTGCAACCAATGAGAATTTAATTTTTTTAAATTACAAAAGCAGCATTTTTACTCTTTTAAAATAACTTAAATTCGTAGGGTATATGTAAAAGACAACCTAAAATATCCCTGCTTAACAGCAATGATAGGCAACGAAAACAAAACGTTTTCTGTGTATTTGGAGAAAATGAAAATACTCGCACACTCTGTATTGCACAGAATGAAAATTATAAATGACATAATCCAGCATTCACTGAACAGCAAAGCACTCCATGCCTCTAACAGTACAGGACCACAGATAAGTAGGGCTAGTTCTGCAAAAATTACATGGATGCATGCATCATGGTACTGAGAGTCTCCTCACAGGGTGGGGGCGTTAGCCAGGCACAAACAACAGGTCAGGTGACCAGATATTGGGTTCAAGAGTAAAGAGAGCCCAGTAGATACAACAGCAGGCAGGAGAGCCATCAGGAACTGGCAGCAGGTGGGCGTTTCCCACGTTATCTAGTACCCCCAAAAAATGGGCTGCTGGAAGGAAGGGCAACTTCACAAATGTATCCCTCTCTCTCCCTGTGTTCCCTTTCCCCTCATCTCTCTCCACCTCCAACACACACACCTGTCCACCCTAGATCATAAGCCCCTGGAGTAGGGATCCATTTCTAGTCATGAGTGTTCTGAGCCAGGAAGGCGCTATATAAATAAAAATAATAAAAAGAACAATAAATAAAATACACCACAATGTTTAAACAGTACAAAGTAATAAGCGATTACAATTTCTCAAACCATTTATAACTGATTTTTAAAGGGTTTTGTTTGTTTGTATTTAAACTAGACTCCCTTTACCCAGAAAGGGTACCTAGTGTCCAACTGGCTTCATAAAAAGGCTTAGTGTGCACCAAAATGTGCTTAGCAGTTAAAGGTGTGAGGCAAAGTTTGCACAAATATGGGGAGGGGAATGGTAGCCCAGTCCAGGATTAGGAACATGGGGTCTAGCAGGCACAGGGAATGTGCCCTGGAGGAGATAATTTGGGGAGAGGACTTCAGGGCCCCTCTTCCTGATAATTAAGTGTGCCCTGCCCACTAATGGAATGGTGGATGCACAGAGGTCAAGTAGGACTCCACAATGCAGGAAGAGATTTGGCTGGGCCCAGCTAGAGGAGATCCAGTGTCAGGCCAGGGATCCTTAACCTATACCCAGGAGGAGGATAGAGTCAGATGCTCGAGTGGAAGCTCAAGAAGAGTCAACGCTCAGGGCATGGAGTGTGGGTGTTCTTAAAACTAGGGAAGAAAAATGTCAGGTCCGTCAAGGGCCAAGCAGCAACAGAAGCCCTAGTAAGGGGAACAGGAGTGAGTATGGCTTGCTATCCTAGTGGTGCAGGACAAGTTAAGTGTAGCAACCCCATGGAAAAAGAGGACAATAGGCCATGGACACCGACTGCCCAGGCACCAACATAAAACACTGAAGCCAGACCAGAGACCCAGAGTAGGGAGATGTCTGAAAGAGCTATGGACTCTGGGACGGAAGACAAGCTGCCAAGGACTATCCCTCCAGAAAGGGTACTATAAACCATACTCTCTCAGTTGGAGGTCTGTGGGGACCACCATATTGAGTGGATTCTTAGGAGTGTCAAGGCTGGAGGAAAGATTTGGCCCAAGGTGAACTGTAGGACAGAGAAACAGCCAGTGAAGGCTGCAGGACACAGAACCAAGACCATGTTCCTCAGTATTGTATGCTCTCAGTCATGGGGCACCTCCCACAACAGCGCACAGTATTAGGCAATTTCTGTAGTCCACCGACTTCAAGTAGACTATACTCAGTGTGTACTGTCCTGCATAGACCTATGCCTTTTGGAGGGGGTAGGGGGAAGCCCTTAATATAATGCTATGAACACTTAGACCCTTTTGATATGTTATCTTTTACAACAGACTTTCAATTTTCCATTTGTTGCACATTGCTTTACACTCGGAGTAGCATCACTGAAGTCACTGGAATTACCCAACAAGCATGATCCAAAGCCTGGGTTGCGTGGGGACACGTGGGTTGCGGGAGCGCACACCCATGCATTTACATGAGACACTCCCCCACTTTGATGATGGGTGCCCATGCGTGGGAGGCTGGAGCGTCTTGGGTAAAAAGGGCCATAGTATGTAATACATTGCTAAACATTTGATGTATCATGGCCTTAACGTATGTGACACCTGAACCAGGTTATTTTTAAAATTAACTTCAGAAGTTAAAAGATCTTTTCTCCTGATACTTTTACATAATACAGCATTCAGCTCAATAGTTTATATCTGATAAAGGATAATTGATTAAGCATTTATTTATGTATTTATTAAATATATAGCCCAACCTATCTCAAGGGCTCATGGTAGATTGCAGCACAAAAAACCCCCACATAAATCTAAACGAAAACACCAGATATAGAAGGCAAATAACCAGTATAAATATAACGCCCCTCCTCCCCATCCACCCTTCTTAGAGGCTATTCCTGCCCACCATAAGCCTGGTCAAACAGGAAGATCTTACACAGGCCAAGGTCTTACACTCTCTCTTGAAGATGCTCAGGCTTGGGCTTTGATGAACTTCCTGGGGAAGAGTTCCAAATCGGTGAGGCAGCCACCGAAAACACCTCACTGTAGGCCCTACTGTTCAAACTTGGTGCAATGATAGAACTAGCAGGAGGTTGTTCTCGGATGACCTTATGGTTCATGACAAGTATCTGAAAGACCCGCCTCTTCCCTTATGTCCCATTTGTGGCCTCAGAGGTCAACCCATAACGCCCTCTTGCAGGTACTATCTGCTCTTGAAGTTTCTACAGCAAGGGCATGCAGGATGGTGCTCTCAGTGGCTGCCCTACAATTATGTAGCTCCCTCCCCCTGGGGGTTCATCTGAGCCTACTCGTTTTCCGGAAACTACACAAGGCCTTCCTATTTGGGCCAGGCATTTTGGCAGGCAGCGAGGGTTTTTATTTTATTTTATTTGTTTTTTTATAAAAACTTCTACCCCGCCCATCCTGCCACAGGCAGCTTTGAGCGACACACAATTTATCATAAAATACATCTTAAAGCAAACAACACAGGGAGAAGTAAAATATCCCTAACCACCCACCACCCTAACCCATCCCCCCCAAAGGTCAGGTGGAACAGCCATGTCTTACAGCAACGTCGAAAGGATGGGAGATCCCGGGCCAAACAGATCTCCAATGGCAGGGAGTTCCACAGCCATGGAGCAACCACCGTGAAGGCCCTCCCCTTCTCGGTGGCTTGGACTGGGTGGAGTTGGGGTTAGGGAAGGGTTGTGGGAGGGTTAAGGAGGAGGAGGAATTGCTTTTTAGATGTTTTTATTGACTGTAAGGCACCCTGAGCCATAATGGGAAGGGCAGCGTATAAATTTGATTAAATAAATAAAATATGGGAAGATGCTGTCTTGAATTGTATCTAGACAGTTACTAGAAGCCAATGCACAGTTTGTAGCACAGGTGTAATGTGCTCTTGATTACCCACCCCATATAAAGGCGGGCCACTGTATTCTACTACACCAGCTGCAGCTTCCTAACAGTCCTCAAGAGCAGCCCTATATAGAGTGCCTTGCAATAGTCTAGTCTTGAGGTTACAAAGGCATGGATGAGGGTGGCCAGGTCTGACTGATAAAAAGGGTGTCAGCCTTCCCACCAGATCAAGTTGCTGGAAAGTATTCATAGCTATCATCACAACCTAAAGAGCTAGGTGCAATGATGGATCCAGGAGCTTCCCAAGGCTTCAAACTGGAGCAACCAAAGGAGACTGGACCCTCAATGATGGGTGTCCCTTTGCCCCCAGATCACAGGATCTACCAACCATCATTGCTTCAGTTTTGCCTGAATTCAGTTTTAATTGGCTTACCCACACCCAATCCCCAACAGCAGCCAGGACAGACAGAGCTGGGTGTCATTAGCACATTGATAGCACCTCACTCCAGATCTACAGACAGTCTTGCCCCATAGCTTCAGATACACAGAACAACAGATAGAATCCCTCAGGGGTGGTCCTGAGGGAATGAGAAACAATCGCCCACCTCAGACTTCCCTGGCAGGAATGAGCTGAACCACTCAAGAGTGGTCCCACAGAGCCCTGCCAATTCCCACAGCTGCATCATCAACACCTCCTGATCAACTATATCAAAGGCCACTGAAAGCTCTAATAAGATCAGCAGGGCACAATTTTCCGTGTTGATTTCCATGTACAGACTGTCAGCCACAGTAATCTCAGTACTTTACCCAGAACAAAAGAGAGACTAACATTGACCCGGAAATCCAATATCATCCAAGTGCACCTAAAGCTGCAGGTCAATTACCCATTCCAACAACCTTCTCTAAAAATGCAAGGCTAGAAATGGGGCGATAAACGGACAGGAATTCAACGTCAAAAGATGGTTCCTTGAACATGGACTGGACAACAGCAAATTTGAGGGCATCAGCAACCTACCCTCTTGAAAACATGCACTGACAATACCAGCAACCAATGGCCCTCACTTCTCCAGACTGCCTTTTATAACTGGCCACCTGCATTCTCCAAGCACATGCTATGCATTGGTGGGTGAGCAAGACAAGACTGAGCCTCCCCAACCTTGAATGCTGGCTCTGCATCCAAAATAGTGATCTCCAAGTTGTACTGAGTACAAGTAGTTTTGTCTGCAAAGTAGGTGGTGACATCACAGCAGGAAATGCATGAATTTCCTTGGCAGAGGCAAGCCTAATTCATTCACTTCACCAGCCAGTTTACTGCCCAGAACAGCTCCACCAGAAGGCTCTTTGCATTTATTCACCAAAGAAACTTTTTAAAAATGAAAATTTAGGCATTAATACTGATAATTTCAAGAACATAGAAAGTGCCAAAATGGATCAGACCTGAGTCCATCTCACCCTGTCTCCTATAACGACTAGCTTTGGTTGCTTCAGAAAAGTGCAAAACAGATCATAATGGAGTGATCCATTTCTTGCTGTTCATAGCTAACAATTTTAAATACGTTTATCTGAAAATAATTTACATTTAAATCAGATTTTTTATTTTAAAAATCTATGTTAAAATTAATTTTTATCCACTCTTATTTCATTCCTAATGTCTAAGATGTTGAATATGGCATAAAATCTCTACTTCAGAAGCTGTGCTCCAGAATCTCCATTTTTATTTTTATAAAGTTTCTAAAACTGGCTCAGTAGTATGCATGTTCCATATTAGCCCCTCTGGATTCTGAACTGGCCCCTGCTGTCGGCCAGGGTGTGGGGGCGCTGCTTGAAGTTCCTCATGTACAGTGGGGGGTGACATTGGAGAGGGCGTTCTCAGTCATTGCACTGCAGCTGTGGCACTCCCGCCTGGTAGGGGTTCATCTGTCCCCGGATCTTCCCTCCTTCAGGCACCAATGTAAGACCTATCTTTTTTACCAGGTTTTTGACAGGGGAGATGGACAGTGGGAGAGGGGGTTTGGGATGGGATTACTCTTTTATCGTTTTGTATTTTATATTGTTAATTATTTTATTGTATGCCACCACAAGCTGCCAGAGGCAGGAGGGGGGGTGGAATAGAATTTTTAATATAAAAAAATTAATAAATATTGTATGTCGACTATGAAACCTAAAGATAGTATGTCAGTACTGTTTATTATTTCACCATTGATTTTAGAAGTAACCTCCAACAAGCATGCTTACTCCACACTCAACACCACCTGCTTTTAGCCTTCTTGAGTATCAGAAGTATCAACTAGTCCAAACTCCAGCTTCTTCCCTGAAAATTTCTATAATGTAGTTAGAAACTGCCAAAGTAAAACTCTGCAGCATATCAAAAATTGAGTGTGGGGACACCCATAAGCAACAAAAGTGTAAGATTTATCATTAAGTTTCATGTTTTATTCATTAAATCTCCCACTTTATGATTCAAATGCCACAGAATTTCCAATGTTCCTTTTTGTAGGTGACCTTGCTATAGATTAAAATGAGCCTTGCTCATAGCTGAGCAGCAGCAAAAGGCAAATTTTGGTCAACTTTGCTGCTATTTCGGAGTAAAAAATTCTTTAACAATTAATCAAGCAGTCAGGAAAGGCAGAGTGTGGCATACAGTATAATTTCTGTGACTACAGTACTTTGTGTGTATGTACACGCAGTATAACTACCCATAGAGAGATCTCAGGACATACGTAAAACACCAGAATTCCCCAACTTGCCAATCAAAGATAACAGGCTCATGCAACTCAGAAAAGCAATATGTTGCAAGAAGAGCTGGCAACATGAGGTCATGCATCTCGCAGCACTCAAAGACTGCGACACCGCCATTTAATTGTTCATACTATCTCTTCAGGAGGGAGTGTACTCTAAGGTCAGGAAAGATACTTTGGCAAATTCATAAGGAAATGAGTAACGGCAAATCTTGGGCAGCAACGATCCATAGATCCACCACTGTCAGCTCCTTCCTGGACTTTCACTGACCACAGCCAAGAAGAAAAGAGCAAGCAAACTTTGGGTCCTGAGGAAATGACAATAGAGGGTGAGGAATTTTATCCCAGGAGTCAGAGAATCCTGGGATAATAAGCATCTTTAAGAAAAATAAGAAATTCAACGGTAGTCTTTGAATTACCTTATCTTACCTTATTCAAAGGTAGTCAAAGGTTTCTTATTCTTTCTGAAATTAATGACCACCATTAACTCAAGTCTGGTCACAAGTTTCTTTTTTTAATGTATTTTTAAAGATTAAGACCAATAGAATATTTTTTTTTTATTTTTTTTAAAAAAACAAGAAATTTTCATATAGCTTTCGGAGCTCCCAACCCCAACACCGCGCCACATCTTGCTGCCTCAGACTGGGAACGAAGGAGGGAGGGACGCCAGAGCCCCGTTGCCAGAGGGACCCTGATACCGGGACTGTGAGCTCCCCGTTTGCAAGACTATTTGGCCGGTTTTTACCATGAGTAAGAAGGGCAAAACTAAGAAGAAACTGGGAGTAATTACAAGGGCTTGTGCTGGGCAAATGCAATTAGAGGACTGTTTCCAGCGGAGGACTTCTTCTCAGCCTCCAAATTGCTTGCCCAGGGTAGAGCAGGACTTATCATCTAGTTCTGTACCCCCTGAGCCTTTTGTTTCATCCCATCTTGCTGCGGATCGTGAGGCCGAATCTACAGTCAAGGCCCGAAATCTTCCTCAGTCTTCTTTAAGCTCACAGCCTCTTGGTTGGGATGGAAATATTCATTCACTGCAGATTTGCATGGAACAATTTGATTCTCAATGTCCACCTCAATCTGACCTGGAAGGGGAATAATACTCACTCACCAAATTGTGGTCAGAGGAGCTTGGAGTCTTTAGTTATCAACGCTGGGTCGCTGTCCCTCCCCTTCCAAGGACAAGATAGTGGGGTGCAAGGGGCATTAGGACTGCCAGCTAATAACTATGTAAATAAGGGAAGTTCCCCCATTGAATTTCCAAGTTCCCCAGTCAAATTGAACCTTGCCTCTTTTAAACATCAGGAGGCTCAAGTTCTTCACCATCTCCAGCAGGTGGAAGAATTACTTTTAGTGCTTATGTCACAAATTAAGGGATTGGATGGTAAACTCCAGGACATTCGGCAGCAACTAGTTGGTTTAGAAGAGTGGATTGGTGATCTTAGTAAAGCCAAGGGAGGGCCTGGCCCATTAACTTTGGACCATGCTACTCAAACTACCTCCTTGCATGGTTTGGGTCATTTGTGCCCTGTAGATCCAATGTCTGCAGTCGATTGGAAGCTCAATTCTATACCAGAGGTGCTGGTTTTTACAGTTTACCCCTTATAATCTGGTTTACTCCCCCTCCTGGGATTTTAAACTGCGGATAGCCCATCATATCGCAGATATTATGGGTTGGGATTTTTTGCCCTCCCATACTGTACGCTTCTTTCACCTCCCAGTAAAGGGTAATATAAGACGTTTAGTTTTTTATTTTCGTACTCCTGCTATAGTCGAAAGACTTTGGTCTTATTCTTGGGTTTTCTCTTTATGGGGGGTATTTATGGCCATTCTTTATGCCAAAGTGGGGGTTTCTCCATTGTTACAACAACCGCATCTGGATATTCTGCCTTCTCCTGGTGGAAATTCTAGTTCGACCCAGGATCCGGGGGAGGGAGGGTGACTAATCTAGCAAATCCCGTGGTAGGTCACAGCTCCAAGGAGTCGGCCAGTGTAGAAGTTTCTGATCCCCCTCTTAACTCTGTTTTGCCTGGTGGGTCTCTTTCAACCTCTCCTCACAGTTCTCAACTAACAATTTCTTCTCTTCTTTTTTTTAGGGTTTCCCTAAGGGTTAATATGGGTTCGCCCCTAGTGGAGACAGGCCCTCGGGGATTTGCAGAGATGCAACCCCCCAGGCTCATGGGAGGTTTGGCTGTTGACGGTTGCTCGGCGGGTCCCGGGTTTACATCTATATTCCATTCTCATTGCCCTATTGTCTCAAGCCCGCAATTAGCCATGCAAGCAGCGCTTACCAGACGGCAATTTCCCCCTAGAGGGGCTTCCATTCTCGAAGAGCTTATGGCTGCTGACCTTACCTGCAGGACTGTTCTGCTAGGCCCTATGGGTTGATAGAGAAGTTTATAGGTTTTTTTTTCCCTTTGTAGGATTACCCAATATTAACTTGTTCCCTTCTTTATTTTTTGATATGTGATAAGGATTTTAGATTAAGAGTTTATTTTAATAGGATAGCCATATGATAATATTAGGTTTATGTATTTTTATATATTGTGCTTGGTCACGATGGGTGCCTGATTTTTAGGGTTACCTTGGGCAGATACCATGGTTGTATATGTAATGTTTCTGGCCATGTTATTTTTTCCTTTTTTCTTTATTTAATTTGGTTTATTTATATGTTTTTCCCTTGCCAAATATTGGCATTGGGTTTATCCTCTTTTGTGTTGGTTGTATGTCTATGTTTGTTTGTTTCAAGCAATGACCGTTGATCACGCTTTAATAAATTATACATACATACATATAGATTTCAAATATTCTTTCTGCAATGGTTTATGTGCTAAATTTATTGTACTGAAAACATGAAAATGTTTTCTGATTGTATGTTCTGTACAGCGCCAGGTTTCGCAACTGGCGCTTTATAAATGTTTAATAATAATAATAATAATGAAAATGAATATTTTCACTGTTCAACTTGAGCAACATGCAAAATACGTGTTTCCGATTGAAAATTTTGAAGTTGAACTGGATTTGCTTTCTAAGTTGGTGCTTTGCTTCTTGTTTCTAAACCCAATCGCAGAAGTCTCCCTTTGGTCAAAGTACAATGGAAACCATTCCCGCTACAGAAACTAAATGATATTTGATCACTGAAGAGCAGCAAGTTACAAGACAGCATGATAAAGCACACCCATACCTACCTACATCCATGGAGGTCACGCACGCTGCCTCCATGGCACTCACTACAGGAAGGAAGCAAAGAGTAAACAGAGGATACGCTGCTACTAAGTCTATAAAGTGTTTGCTTTTCTCAAGTTAGCTTTCTCCCCTCTGTCATTGCTTCTTCCTTCTCTATCCTTATTTCTCTAGTAGAGAATCGCACCTGTGCCCCTACACTGGTACCATCGATGTTCAGCTATCCAAGCAGGATGAAGGTGATAATTCTACTAATTTTCTTCTTCTAAACCTGTTGATCTAGTAAGAAGTAAAGCCAGTCTAGGTACATATGCAATCTTCAGAACTTGGGTGGTACAGTGGAAAAATATTAGTGTCTTGTATTTTCCCATTCACTATTTAATAAACACCTGATTAGTTATTCATACACCAAACTAGGTAAAGGAGGGAAATAGATTTTTTTTTAATACAAAGTTACACACGCTCAGCGATAAAGGATTAAAGATTCACTATGGTAACAAAGATTAATCTGCAGCAATAAATTAATGATTCTACTTCCATATGAAACTTTTGGTTAATGGTTTCATCATAATCTCTAAAGGAAGTTTCGTCCATGTTACTAAAAAATCCCAATACATATATGAACACTATTGGCAGCCTCTGCTCAGGACAGAACCAAGATCCTAACAACAAATGTACTGCAGGTCATGAGCATGTGTGGACAAAGTTGCAGAGTGATAGTTATGGAATGCATAGTGCTATTAGTATGTTGCAAAGAGAGAAACAAAATTCACAAAAGGATAAAGGGTGAAATTAAACAATAGCCTGAATTAGCACCTACCAGGTGGGTGTTCGCATGCCCATCTATTCAGCTCTTTTCAGATGAATTCAGATGTTTGTCCACCCCCCACCCCCAAATGCAGCCCCACTCACAGCATTGTCCAAGGACATTGTGGGCCCACCGTGCGGGCCACTGCATGCTAGTGTGCACCCATGCATCTGCCTATCATCTATTAGGTTTGCCCGTATCCAGGTCTGCCAGCACCACAGAGTTGTACCTAGAGCATCTGCTAGAGCATGCTGTGAAGCGGCTGCAAGAGGAGAGAGTGGGAGCAAGATGAGAAGGTCCCTCCTGCATCTCCCCTCTCTCCTCTTCCCCTCTTGGAGCTACTTCACAGCTGATCATTCTCTCCTCTTGTAGCGGCTTCACAGCTGATCACTGATTGCATGCTCTGATCACTAATTGTGTGCTCAGGTGGCTGCAAGATAGTGACCATCTGTAAATTGACTGCAAAAAGAGCCAGAAGAGAGCAGGGGTGCGGGAAGGCCCTTCTCCTCTTACAGTTGCCTGAGCACACGAGCACTGCTGAAAGAGGAGAGCACAATAGAAAGGAGTGTCACACCTAGGAAAGAAGACTTCTCTGGATGTGACACCCTCCACCCCCCTTTCTATCAAAGTCAGGTTTGGGGAGAGGAAAAGCGCTGAATGGCACCAACTATGGCAGCTACCACCAGCACGTAAAATGTGGGCAGGGGGCTGCCCATTTATTAGCTCTACACGCTAAACATGTGAGTAGGGAGTGAGTGGAGTCTGCATGGACTGAACAAGGACTACAGTGGGCTATTTGTCTTGTTTATAAACACCCAAAGAAGTATTGTCCATCCCTGTCCTCATCTCATACTTTTCCCCTAAAGCAAGGCAATAAAGCAAGAATGAGTGACCTGGAGAGCCTGCCTGAATTGACAGCCAAAATACAAAGAACTGCATCCAATACCTGTGACATTTATTACTTTTATTGATTACTATTAGTCATATGGCTTACTCTGAAAAGTTTGCCATTCCATGTTAGCTGTAGAGGAACTGAGAATTCTCCTTAAACATGCCTGACGAAGAATTTGCAACCTATCCAGGTATTTGCCTGCTATTCATAATCAAGATTCCAAGAGTCTCACAATATAGTTTAAATTAAATCACAGAATGAACAAAGGTGCGGCTGAAAAGAGGGCATGAAGACAACATAGCTATAACACGGTAGACACATTTCTAGAGGAGCAGTGCCTGGACACTTGAATTTGAGGCGGAGACCTCACATGCTAGGTGCTCCCATCTTAGGTAAATCATAAAAATGGGTTTTACACTTATCTTGAAACAAGCAAAACCTCAATAGATACCTAACTCTGTGGAGCACTCAAAACAAAACAAAAAAACCCCTTCTCTTTCACTTTCAGCCATTGTTCCCAAGGAATGACACACTAAGGGTGTGCATGTCGCTTTCGTTATTACAATAACAATAATGAAAATTGTCATTTTTGTTATCGTTATTGCAATAACAAAAATGACAATAATAATGAAAATAGAAACAAAAACGACATTTTGTTTTTGAAATAAAGGGGGGAAATTGAAAAACGTATTTCTGGCTATATTTTTTCTGTTTCTTATTCAATTCTAATGAAACTTGGTGGGGGCACTGTACCCCAGATGGAGGGGACTACGTGTAATAATTTTCAAAACGATTAGATAAAGGGAACTGATTTTAGAAGCAAATGAACACTGCGATTTTAAGAAAAGCTCCATACACATTCACAGCTACAACTTCTTTATCTTCCATCCAATTTGCATGACACCTGTTAATAGTATGTCCCTCCAGAAGCTTAACAATCCTGCCAATGATTGGATAAAGGGTCCTGATGGTATAAGACATTAACTTGAAAATACATTTCCAGCTGTAACATTTGTATATTCCATCCTGCTTACAAGCTATTTGGCAGGAATGTATCACATACCCTCCCTGTCATCTCTGCCAAACTACAGGACAATTTGATAAAGGGACCCCATTTTATAAGTACCTGAAGTTGTCCCCTTGAAGACCATTATTCAGATAAATAGCAGCACATGCCGTGCCAGTCAGAGGCAGGCACCTGGCATGGCAGGGGGTGAGAGGCTGTAAGAGGGAGGATGTGGAGCAACCCAAAAGACCGACAGACACATTCACTGGCCAATTACTGCATGCTTGCAGCTTTACAGGACCAATCAGTAGTGGCTTCGAGGTGGGCATAGGTGGCGGTCCTCAGGCGGACATAGAAGGGCCATAACTGGGACTTTGGGCATAGTATTCCAGCAATCAGGAAACACAGTTTACACATCCAGGATGGCCAACAATCATCACAATCACATCCTGCAGCACTGTGACAGAGGACATAAGAGAATCTCTATTGGCTCTTTCCTAAACAGATGCTTCTGACTTCCCAGTAACAAGTGGGGGAGAGATGTTGGGATGGTCACAGCACAGAATGAGGCTATTTGGTTGACATTTCTGCTAGTCAATTGGCATCACAAACCGATCTGATACCAGTGACAGAATCCCTGGCATAGGCTCGTTCTCTGCATATGCTGTGCAGGCATATAATATTGGGATCTTTTATCACATTTTTCTGATATTGGGCAGAGATGATCGTGAAAATATGGTATACAGCCCTGCCGAATTTCATGTACACTGGTTGGACTACAAAGATGTTACAGTCAGACATACATTTATAAGTGAATTGCTTGTACCACCAGGACCCTTTATCCAATCCTTTCGAAAGCTGGCAGAGATAGCAAATATGGGATGGGGTATAAACTTGCCAAGTTTCATCTACATTAAATGTGAGGCAAAGACGTTACACCTAAGAACATATATGAAGATTTTTGCAAAATAAAATAATTCAACCGCTTCTAAAATTAGATTCCTTTATCCAATCTTTTTGAAATTTGGTACACCTAATGCCATCCATTGGAGATATAATCAGTCCAGGTTTCTGTCAAATATAG
Source organism: Sphenodon punctatus (assembly GCA_003113815.1). Lineage (NCBI taxonomy): Eukaryota > Metazoa > Chordata > Lepidosauria > Sphenodontia > Sphenodontidae > Sphenodon > Sphenodon punctatus. The sequence continues at coordinate 40,746 of QEPC01013329.1, read as the reverse complement.
TGAAACACAAAAAGGTTACAGCCAAAAATGTGTTTTCCATTGAAACCAATGGAAAACGAAAGCAAAAATGAAAACGACAATTTGATATTTATGAAAATGAAAACGACAGATTTAAATAACAAAAATGAAAATGACATGGGCCCCTGGTGCACACCTTATGACACACTGCATTTCATCTTGGTTGCACAAAGAAAAACAGACCCTGAGACTGCCTATGCCAAGCTCACTTATTTGAAAATCAAGATGAGCAAGTATTTTAAACTATAAACAGGTAATTAATTCAATAGAAAGCTAGCATAATCCTAACCAGTCAGGGCACAAAATTTGCAGGCGCTTGAGACGTTGGTGCCTAGAAAACTGAGGCTGGCGACTGGTTCAGGGGTGTAGTGGGACAAGAATAGATTAATATCAGGATAAAGTCTGGCAACTGAAATTTATTTATTTTTGCCCCCGAAATTCTATCTGAAATTTCATGCACTGTAACCAGTATTTGACTGAAGTGCTCATAGCCTCCTGCTCTACTAAAGGAACAGATTATTACACCAGATGGAGCTTTTTCATCTCCATACTAGCCTAGAGGTCAAGAAACATGTGGATACATGACCATAGACAAGCCTTCCCTGCAGGAAGGGTGGCATATAAATTGAGCTAAGGTTGATTAATTAATTAATTAATTAATTAATTCAGTCTGACCAGCTAGCTGCAAGTTAAACAAGACTTTCTCCAACTTCCACAGATTTATCCAGTATCGGTACACAGACTAGCTGAACCTAGGCTTTGCGCTATTTTAACAGTCCAAATGCTGGTTCTGAATTCTAAAAAGGTGTTGGAAAAATTTAGAAGTGCTAAGTCCCATCTCACCACATATACCCCTTCGCATTCCCCTTCCCCCACTATTACCATAATTTAGTTTCTATTGGGTGTTGATCTCATTCAGACACAGAGCTGAGAAACTGTACTGTTTGCATTTGACATAAGGAGATGTGGAGCTGAACCTCCTCCGCATGTCATTTAACAAATACATTCTATGGAGTAGGCAGACTTCAACAGACCAAGGGATATCATTTTTTGGCATAGCATTCACAATTAAACTACAGAAGACACATTCAGGCCCTCCATAATCAGGGCTGTAAGATTTGTAAGTAATTCACTAGTCAGGCAAAAAACTATTTGCCAACCAGGAGCTTACAAAGGAGAAGTTAAAGGACTGTAAAAAATCACTTGCCAGTTCAAATAGGCAAGCAGACTCTGTATGGCAGTGGTGAGGAAATACTTCCCTCCCAGGGGCCACCATACAAAGTAGTATAAGGTCTGAGGGGCACAGAGATGCTAAAAGGGTCCAGTCAAGAAAAGGAGGGTCCATATCATGGATTTGTGCCACTGGTCCTTATCCTTGTGTGCATGCCCTCATCTTTGTTCCCTTACCCTGAGATCAGCTTTTCAGTGCTTGTGGGTAGGTACCGGATCCAAGGACCAGATCCAGGTACTAGGAAGGGGCCACATAAAAACTTGCCATAGGTAGGGTGGCCACGGATGCATCGCCAGAATAGAGGATAACCATTTGCATGAAATTTACATATGCTATTTTATACTAATTTATGCAATGTATGGGGCAGAGGGAGGGGTCAGAAGTGGGCGGAGCCAATCTAACAGTAGGCAGAGCCAATGCTAGGTGGAGCCAACGCAATAGTTAAGTCAGTGACGTGGCTTAACCCAGCAGGAAGGAGTTCTCAGAGTTAACATTGGAGGGAGATTACATTAGTTAACCCTGCAAACTCCTTGCTGCTGCGTGAAGCCCTGCCACTGGGGGATAGAAAACATTGGCTAAAAGTAAAAATCTAGGAGATCTCAATGATTCGTTTATTTGATATTCATTTGTCTCTCTGATGCTGGCCTAAAGATCCCAGACTAACACGAAGGAAATTCTACTTCACTTTCTAGCCACTCCTGGTCCCAATGTGGCAGCCAGGAGGGGGGGGGGGGGGTGGAAGCTCTGCTGAAGGCACTTTGTTCCTTTCCTAGTTGGCCCCTCGCAAATGGAGTTCATCCCCTGTCAAAGCATTCACCTGCCTGTCGATTTTTCTGCAGCTGGGCTGACAGGAATTCTTTCGGCTGCTGTCTGCACTAAGCTCCTGGAACCCAGACTGCCTGCTGATCCTGTTGCTTCATCTGCTCCCACTTACACATTCATTCTCTCTCACACCCCCATTCAAATCCACACACATGCTCTCACCTCTCTCTCTCACACACACACAAATCCACACATTTATTTAAGAAACGTATTGCCCCGCCCCTCCTGCCACAAGCAGCTCTGGTGGCTTACAACAATAATAATAAAAAAACAATTAAAATACATCATAAAAAGGAGGAACCAGAGAAAACACCCCACCCACCCCCCGCCAACTACCCACATGCTCTCACCTCTCTCTCTTTTACTCACACACACACACAGCATTTAAACTTGATATACTACTCACAACTTTGGCCAGGCCAGTCCAACCCTCCTGCCTGCGCGCCTGCTGTTGCCACCTGCCATAGCCTCCTGCTGCTCTCTTTGGAAATCCTGCTGTGCGCTTCCTCTGCGCCGCACGCATGCACACGTCGGGATCATCAGCCATTTCCTGGATCTGGCAATGGTAGGACTCCATTTCTCAGAATGCCAGATTCAGGAAATGGCTTCTCCTGGTGTGCACGGAGACTGCAGAGTCAGTTGAGAACAGTGCTGAAGTGGAGCAGGAGCACCCACGGGGGTGGGCAGAGGGGGCGGTGGAAGTCCCTCCCCCTCTGCCCCCTACGCTGGCTGCTTGTGAGGGCAAGGGCTCACTGGCTCAGATGGGCAGGCAGGGTTAGGCCAGTAATTTATTTATTTTTAGCGCGCCACAGCCCTGCAGGGAGGGGAAGGGAAAAATTCTGGACAGCTGTATGGTCCAATTCCCCTCCCCTCCCAGACAGCAAAAGTTGTCTAAAAAAATCTGGCGGTCTGGGACAATTCCAGACCTATGGCCACCCTAGTCATGGGCCACATTTGGCCCACAGGCCTCAGGTTCCCCATCCCTGCTGTAGGGAGTGGAGGCATACTGGAAGGGTTAAGGAAACACCCCAGCCCCACTTCTTTTGTGACATAGTTCCACCACCTATGAAGCACCATGACAATGAAGCAAAGTTTTGGGAGGCATTCAGACACACTGGGCCTTGTGCTCAGAAAAGTCCAGATGCATCAGCCTCAGACCCAAAGCATCCAGGTTCGGGCCCAAGTTTCTGGCCTTAGCAGGGCTCTAGTTTGGAGTAGTAATAAGGTCCATTCACCTTAACTTCCACATTTCTAGTCTTGCTGACGCTTGAACCTAATTACTGGCAATTGATATTGCTATATGACATACATGGAAAATTCAAGCTCCTTGCAAAATTGTTTTATTTCGCAATACTTCATTCGTTTGTTAAGATGTAAATAATCTTCTATCAAACTGCATGTTTGGATATAACTTTATAGTTTTAACCATAACAGCACAAGCAGGAAGAAAACCTCTTTCCATAACTGTGTTTCTCTGTAGTAACTCTTTCCTAGCAGTAGCAGTTTGAAATTTACTAAACCAGTTCAAACTATTGCTGTAGAAATTACACTTGGTATCAGTACTTTAAAGGAACACAAAAGCATTACATTAGTTTCTTGCTGCACTCCAATCACTGGGGTTTATTTGGTAAAGAATAAGAAAGTGTGACATTCCAAGCTAGAAAGGTACATGGTGATGGCAAACTTTGAAATCGCCGTCACAGATGAATTTTTACAGTTTCCTCCATCTCTTTCAAGATGAAGCTCTTCCTATTAAATGACAGGTAGAGGACTCAAATAAAGCATTCCCTATTTTCTCCCTATTAACTGGATTTATTTCAGAATATTCTAAGATTGTTGCGTGTGGCTACCATGCTGACCCCCAAGTATGAAACAAACGAAGTCAGTTAGGCAATATCTTACACTGGAGCAACAACTATGGATAAATGTAAACAAGTTTTTGAGTTTCACAGAGATCTTCCTCACAATTTGATTAACACTAAGGGCATTAAATGAGATGTTAGTCACCTGCCACATGACCTCCACCTACCAAACCTGCAGCCCCCACTCACAGCAGTGTCTCAGAGAATACGGAGCCCACTGCGTGGGTGAATTTGGGCTAATGTTCACCCATGTGTCCAAATTCCATCAATTAGGATGCACGCAGTGCCTCCACGCATACAGGTCCACCAGCATCATAGAATCGCAGGCAGAAACCTTAAGAGTGTCTGAGGAGCAACCACTTCCTGCCTCTCTCTCTGCTCCTGCTCTCACCAGCACTGCAAGTGAGGGCTGTCCATAAGCACATGAAATACATGCAAGGGGCTGCCCATTTATTAGGTTACACACACTAAACGTGGCTGGGAATTGCACAGACCGAACCCAGACTGCAGCAGGATATCATGCATCTAAGATTGAATTCCTTTCTTTACTAAAGTCAACTGAATAACTTCCAGTGATTTCAATAGTACCAGGATTTAGTGGCAGTGCTATTGTGTTTTTCCCCCACTTTTAAAATTTAAAGAATTTAGTTAACATGTTATCACATAGCAAATACCATGCGTCTCATGGCAATTAAAAATAAAAGTTACAGATGGTGATGCATTAGTACTAAAGGCTTTTGAAACTATTTGAGAAGTCTGCTGTAATAGTAAATGACCACTATTAATTACAGATGGAATTTCAAGGAGCTCAATCTAGCTCCACTCCTCTAAAGTCAATGGCAGAACTCACAAGAGCTCCAACAGAAGTAGAATTAGGCCAACACAGAGCACTTTCACCAATCTGAAAGGAGGAGTACAAGACAAATAGAAAGATGGCACTTAGTACGGACGGACGTCTCACTTAAGTGCTGCTAGCACAGGCACTATATCCTGCCAGAGATATGTGCTGGCCATCAGAGTTGGCACATTGGTACTATAGGAAAAGGCATGTCTTTTTCTTCTAATCAATTTAGTCTGCTTCTTTTGCCATTTCTCCATCCAGACAGTTGCCCCCATTTCTGCTGAGGAATTCACAGTAGCCATTTTTACCTCCCAAAATTTCCCTAGAATACTTTACACCATCAGTGGAGGCAACTGCATCAAGTCATCCAGAGAGGAGGAGCCTTCAAGCAACAGAAAGAATTCTTAGGACTGTCTGAAGCCCACAGGCACCTACATAAACAACTCTGCAGTGTGCGTGTGTGAGAGACAGAGAGAGACGTTTTTGAAAGGGACTAAATCTCCCAAAAATGCAGCTACGAACTAACTTATTGAAAATATTAGCACTCTCCTGGCAAGACCACTTATCCCTTTTAAGGCCACTCTTGTCAGAAGCAACACAACGTAATCTCATTTCCACTCAATTTCATACCACCTCCATCGCAACAAATAAAAGTGCATGTCCCACTGCAAAAGATTATCTCAGTAGCATGGTTCAAGGAAGGAGAAAATGTCTTACTGAGCAGACTGCCCCCAAATCCCCAATTTGAGTGTTTTTCTTTGCTCACACAAACTCATGCCTGTTAAAGTTTCCTTTCAACTGATGTATTTTTGGGGGGGGGGGGGGGGAAGAGAAGGCAGGGGGGAGAAGGCCCACAATCAATTGCCAGAAAAAACTTTTTTCAGCTCAACATAATCAAAATTGTTAATGAGTGCTGTCCCAAGGTGTCTTATTTAAATATTTACATTTAATTTCTGTCTGTGGTAAGAGAGGAAATAAAATCTCTCATAGGCTTCCCACTGGAATGGCAGATTTTTCACACACAGAAATACCCAGAAGATTTGAGAGAAGTGAATCTGCCACTCAAGTCATAGTCGCATGTTACAGTGCGGGACAGGATACCCCCATAATAAAGAAGCCACAGACATGGTATCTCTGAATGTGTGAATGTTCCAGAGTGTGTGGCAAGCGATCTTCACAACTGTTACCGATAGCTAGTGTTCATAGTATATCCCTACTAATGTAATATATTACTGAGGTATTGGGTGTAGGGGGAGATAAGAGAAGGAGAGGTACTAAACCGAGTTTATCCTATTCTTTATCCCAAGGGTGAATAAGTCCCCATTTTATTTCCAATAGCACTTGTGTTTTTCCTATCATCTAGGATTCACAGATGATCACACTTGTGCTCATACACATAATGCTCCTTCCAGTAACAGAAATTTAGAACAGACTAGAAGCATACAACTCTGATGATTACAACACTGTTGCTTTCTTAACTATGGGAAACTCCCACTATGTACAACAAGCTCACATACCCAAATAATAATTCAAATCAAATGAGTAATGAGAAATGTATATGAGGAGAAAGAGCATCAAAACCCAGTTTTTTCAGAGGTGCTAACATAGAGAAGAGACATAACAGTGTATCTACATTAACCAAAAAGAAGTGGTTCCTACTTTAAAGTAAGCTACCTTAAGTTAAAATTGTAGTCGAGACAAGTTTTATCTCGAGGTAGCAGGTCAACTCCTGCCCACACACTCAATCACACATGTCCTGAGATTTTATTTCCCATTAAAACGTACTGCATTTCTTAATATTAACATTGACAAATTTTAGTGCATAAGGCAAAAGCAGTTAAGGCAGTATAACTGAAAAGATAATACCCAGTTCAAATGCACTATCCCCATAACAAAGTCAGACTACTCAATCAGACCCTTATATACATACAAACGTGCCAACCTTAGCATCCTCAAAACTCCAGGAAACCAGATATCCATTACAGAAGATGTGTATGGCAAACTGTCATCACACTACCCTGAAGCATTCAGATTAGTTTGAATATATGGAAATGTGATATAATTGTCCATAGCTGAAAACTAAGAGAATATTGCAACACTATCAAACTGAGGAAGAACTTTAAAACTTACAAAGTATCAGGCAATAAGACTTCCTCCATTCAGCTTATTCAATAGTAATGAGACAAATTATACCTAGACACTGTGAAAAGCAGATGGGGTGGTGCAAGAATCTTTCCTTAAACAGTAGTGGTTCCTGTCATGAAGCATATACTTCTTCAAACTTCCTGAAACGAAACCCATGGCAGAGGGAACAAGGCCGTTCCGCCGCCCCTCCTACTCTCCCTTAAAAATAGTCAGTGGAACAAAGCATAAAAGTGTATAAGTCTATAAGCAGATTTTCCTTGATCTCTGGCCCTCCATCCCCAGTGCCATCCCAATGGAGGGACTTGAAGGGGGAGAAGGTCCCTCCTTCAAGGGGACCTCTCTTTGTTCTCTGCCCAGGCTCTGGCTAATTTTTTTCTATTACCAGACTCACAAGACCACCTCCTCACTTATGTCCTTTCACGGCCCCCGAGGTTAGCCAGGGGATGCCCTCTTGCAAGTGCCATCACCCCGTGATGTTTTTATGACTAGGACGCACAGGGAGGTGGTCTCGGTTGCTGCCCCACAATTATGGAATTCCCTCCCCTTGAAGGTCCACCTAAGCTCAAGCCTGCTCATCTTCCGGAAATGATAGAAGATTTATTTATTTGGCCAGGCATTTAGCAATCAGAGATAGGGTATAGTGGAATTGGGTGGGAGGTGTGGGTTGGGTATTAAGTTTTTTTTTTATAGATTTCAATGGCTCTCATTTATTTTTATGACTGTAAGCCGCCCTGAGCCTCCGTGGGAAGGGCAGCATAGAAATATGAATAAATGAGAGAGACTTCTTATACCAGCCCCCCTCAACCTCCTCCCTTCTCTTCCCTCCTCTTCCACTAGCACCTGTCATTCTTTCTTCTTTTTCTGAAGTTACAGAGAAAATTGGCCACCTTCTCTCCTACTCCAAACTCAACACTTGCTCCTCTAACCCTATCCCTACCATTCTATTTCCCCTGCAGTTATCCCCTCCATCCATCACATCCTCAATTTATCACTTTCCACTGTGGCCATTCCTGCTGCCTTCAAACATGCTGTGGTCACACTACGCCTCAAAAAACCTTCACTGGACCCTACTTGCCTAGCTAACTACCATCCTTATCTCCCTTCTCCCCTTTGCATCTAAACAGCTTGAGCATACTGTTCATGTCCACTGCCTTGACTTCCTTGTGACTCAGGCCATACTTGATCCACCCCAATCTGGCTTCCGCTCTCTACATTTCACAGAGACAGCCCTTATCAAAGTCTCCAAACACCTCTTCATGGCCAAGGCCAGGGGCCATTACTCTATCCACTTGTTCCCTGGGTGCTTTGATCTCCTTCCATGGCTTTCAGTACCATCTTAACGAATGAATTAATTTTATTTACGGCCATAGGCCAAATCAGTCTTTATGCTGATGATTTGCAGATCTACCTCTCTGCACCAGAACTCTCACCCAGAATCTGATCCCAAATCTCAGCCTGTCTATCTGACATCGTTGCCTGGATGCCTCACCACCACTTTAAACTTACCATGGCCAAGACAGAAGTTCTTATTTTTCATCCTAAACCCACTTTTCCCCTCCTCCTCTCTATATCTCTGTAGAGAACACCGTTATTCTCTCAGTCCCCTCAACCCGCAATCTTGGGGTCATATTTGACTCCCCTCTCCTCACATCCAAAATACTGCCAAAACTTGTAATTTCTCTCTACAATATCACCAAGATCCATTCCTTCCTGTCTGAACTACTAAAACCCTAATCCATTCTCTCATCACATCCCGCTTAGATTACTGCAACCTGCATCTCATGGGTCTCCCACTGGCCACTTATCTCCACTACAGTCTATTCAAAATTCAGCTGCGAAACTCACCTTCCTTGCACTCCGTTATGACCATGTAATCCCTCTCAAGTCACTACACTGGCTCCCCATCCACTTCCACATACAGTTCAAGCTTCTCCTCCTCACCTTACAAGTGTTTTCACTCTGCAGTTCCTCAGTACCTCTCCTATCTCCCCTTACTCATGACCTCCATTCATCAGGCAAGTTGCTCTTATCTGCGCCCTTCTCCTCCATTGCCAACTCCTGACTCCATGCTTTCGACCTTCCTGGATTGTATGCTTGGAACAAGCTTCCTAAGGTGGTGCATCAGGCCGCCTCCCTGTCCATAATCAAGCCCCGCCTAAATCTTAAATCTAGGCCCTATCCATATCATAGTCTTGTTAATTTCAACCATATTAATTGAAATAAACAAACTTATTGAATATGTAGTCCGTTATTCGTAGGAAAACTCTTATTTATAGTTGTCTATGTCTCTGTGTCTTGCTTAGATTGTAAACTAGATGGAGCACAGACTGTCTTTATGCAGTGTGTATCTATACAGCGCTGTGTATGACTAGTAGCACTGTAGAAATGCTAAGTAGTAGTAGTGGCCTTGGTTGACTAACTATCTCCACTTAGAAAACAACAGGGGTAATTGTACCCTGTTGATTTGGTTAGTTATTTCAGCAGCCCTTGATACAGTTGATCATGGAGTGTTGATGACATGGCTGCAAAACCTGGCAGAGGTTTGGGGGGCTGCTCTTGAGTGATTCCACTCATGTCTGCCTGGGAGAACCCAGAGGATGGTGGCTCATCGTCACCTCAGGAGCTCCCTTGTGGAGTTCTGCAGGGTTCCATCTTGTCTCCACTCCTGTTCAATGTGTATCTGAGGCTCCTGTGTGAGAATGTACAGAGATTTTGAGTGAAGTGATATCAGCATGCTGACAACACCGTTCTCTTTTTTTCACTGGAACCAGGTCCTGCAGTCTCGGAGCTTACCTAGTGTGCCTGGCTGCCATTGGGGACTGGATGCGGGCAAGCTGACTGAAGCTGAATCTGAACACCACCAAAATAATGATGGTCAGTCAGCCTTGGGAACTGGGGGGGGGGGGGGGGGGGGGGGGGGGGGGGGGGGGGGGGGGGGGGGGGGGGCGCCACAGGATCTCCTGTTATTGATGGGATCCATCCTCCTTTGGTCACTCAGGTTCACAGCCTTGGGTTGCTCTTGGATCCATTACTGCACCTAGACTGTCAGGTTGAGGCAGTGGCCAGGAGGGCTTTTCGCCAACTTCATCTGGCGAGAAGGCTGCAACTTTTTTCATAAGATTCAAATTTGGCCACCATCGCGCCCACATCTTCATAACCTCGAGACTAGACTACTGCAGTGAGCTCTATGTGGGACTGCACTTGACTGTTCGGAAGCTGTAGTTGGTGCAGAACACAGCAGCTCATCTTCTATCGAGGGGTGCATCACCAGGAGCACATTACATCAGTGCTCCGAATCTGCATTGGCTGTCAATAGTTTCCATGCACAATTCAAGGTGCTGGTTTTGACCTATAAAACCCTAAACGGCTCTGGTCCACATATCTGAAAGACTGCCTCTTCCCATATGTTTCATCAGTAGCGTCGGAGGTTGGCTGGGAGTGCCTTCTTGCAAGTACCATCTGCCTGTGAAGTTTTCACAACAAGGGCATGCAGAGCAGCGTTCTCAGTGGCTACCCCACAGTTATGGGACTCCCTCTCCTTGGAGATCCATCTAAGCCTGACCCTTCTCATCTTCTGGAAGAGATGCAAGACTTTTTTGTTGGGCAAGGTGTTTGCAGACAGGGATAGGGCTGGGTGGAACTGGATGTGGGGGATAAGGAAATGGTTGAGAGGGTTAGGGATTTTTTTTAAAGATGTTTCTACCAGATGTAAGCCACCCAGAGTGTTATTGGGAAGGGCAGGATCAAAACTGAAATAAATAAATAAATACATACATACATAGAATAAAATGTTTCCCCTTTACTGCCAACAGGGAAAACACAATGAACATGGGTCTCTGAAAGTAGCAGATACACTTCTTCTGTAAGGGTGTGGCTCCAAACACACCCCAAGGCATATCTGATTAAAATCTGAACAGAGTTCAAGTCATACCAGGGAAAATGAAAATTTTCCCAAGAGACAGAAAGGAAGAATGTAGCTCCTAAAATTGGTACTTGGCAGAGGATAAGTGTCCAGAAAAGTTACAGAATCAAAAAGACCTAGACAAAAATATTAATAATAATAATAAAAACTTCATGCAGAGAAGTAGTTATGTCTTTGTAGGCAATTACAAAGACTCATCACAAAAAACGCCACTATAGATGTTTGAACCACAAGCACTGTACTATGACATTTAAAAAATATATATTACTACTACTACTACTAGTGCCTAGAATGCAAGGTCCTCAGGGTAGGGACTGGTCTCTAATTAATGATTTTTCAGTGCCAGATACATTATACAATGCTTAATAAATAATAATAGCAACACTAAACACAATACAGACAGATCCCCCACCCCAAGGGACTTACAAATAGTGGAAGAACAAGGCAGAGAGGATAAGGAGGAGAACATAGGAAGAGACGGTGAGACATTCAAGAAGTTGCTCGTGCACATGCTTAGCTTAGTGATGAGGGGAGATGGAGGATCTTGAAGGAAAACAAACAGGATAAGGCAGGACTGGCCTAGAGGTAGATCATGATCCACTGGTGGACCTCAAGCTAGTCTCCAGTAGATCACAGTGTGGACAGGGGGACCAGTCCCTCATAGATCACATCTGGGAGAAGAGCAGGACTGACACCCCAGTCTGCCTCCAGGGGAGAAGACAGGCTGGGAGAGCACCTCCAGTGTGGCAGGAAAGACTCTCTCTATGAGGAATGCTCGTCTCCAGTCCTGAGACTAATTGCTGGTCTCCTTTGAGCTGGGAGCCAGTGGAGGGGTCCCAGCCTTAAACACTGGAGTCAGCGGGAGGGGCAGTGGTAGAACCCCAAGGTCAATGCCTGGATCAAGTACACCCTAAGTCTGGCTGCCTCTGGTATAAGGAAAGACATCTATGAGCAATCTATGAGGAGAGGAACTCAGGAAAGCCTGACAGAAGGCTGAGGTTTTTAGGATGGATCTGAGGGGGAGGAGGGAACAGAACGTATATGTTCAGAGAGAAAGTTCCAGACATAGGCGGCAACATGAGAGATGGGGACAAACGTGGTTAAGGGAACAGGAGAACAACAGAGTAGTAAAATAATAAGCATACAAAACCCCTTCTATAAAGCACTCAGACTGATTATCATTTGATAGTAGTTTGTTCTATGTTAACATTGTACCACACCATGGCCACAGTGCATTTCAAACAGGCACAAATGGAAGTTATACCTAACTCTCATACGTGAGAAAGTCTCCGAACAAGTTACTGATGCCATTGAAGAAATAGTTCACTTTGCCACCAATAGTAGAGAAGTGGAGTTTATGGCAGATATTCACACAGACAATATTATTATTGTTGCTCTCTCTTATTGTACAGATGTTCAGGGACCCACGTTCACTGTGTTCTCCCCATTGGCAGCAGTGAGGGGGAAAGCAGTAAACATAGATCCCTGTATATATTAGAACCATAGAAGTCTGTGGCTAGGTTAGCATACTGTTCGTTAAGTGTGAAACTAGAGATTTTAAAAGTGAGTTAGTGTTTCACCAGAAAAGGGTGGTAAATTCTTCTTTAGTCCAAGGGAACTGAAAAGGTATGGTGGAGCTACAGAAATTTCAGCTTAATGCTCCTGTTAGGTTATTTGTACTACATTGGGATTACCAGAGGCATATGCTTAGATGCTGGGGTGTTGTACTATAGATCCTGTATGTATTGTACTTTGTGTAGATTTACTGCTCTCTGATTCTTCAATCACAATAGTTCCAGAGAAAATTGATACTTTTACTAACAGAAACTCTGTTGATGATGAACAACAGGCACAAGCCCTCTGAGAAAAAAAGGGCATGAAATCTGCAGGTGCCTGGGAGCCATTGGCACCCAGACAATGGAGTCTGGCAACTGGTTCAGGGGTGTAGTGGGGCAAGAACTGTTTATCTGTCAAGATAAAGTCTGGTGACATTTTTTTTTTTTTGCTCCCAGAATACGATCTGAAATTTCATGCCAGGTATTTATTACTGCATCTTCCTTATTCGCTGGTTGATTGGCTTTAGTTTTTACATTATTTCATATTAACAAATCATGTAACTTTTTATGTTAAAATGTTTTATGTTCAGTTACTGAACATTCTAAAATAGTTAAGTGTTTTTTATTATGGTATAGAAGAGCAGATTGCACCATTCACTCATATGTGGATGTCTTTTTTAATACGTTGTAACCTAACTTTTCAAATGAAAATGCCTACGTTAAGTTGCAAAGACATGGAGGACATTTCAATTTAAATATTTAATCAGTCAAATTGACTGATTTTAATATAAATTTAATATAAATATAAATACATTTGATTTTAATATAAATATTTACTGTATTCTTAAATAGGAGTATAAAATACAATTTCATCCTAAAATACAACCAACAAAATAAAACTTTGGTACCAGATCCATAGTCCAAACACCCAGCCTAATTAGCTAAACTGGTTCAGGTCAGCCACTGAACATAGAGCACCAACCTTAGGGAAATGCTGGGGTTTAAATTTAAATAAAATAAATATGGAAGAAGAATCCCCCTTCTCCCTAGATCAAAGATTTACTGAATGAAGGCTACTTCATTCCCAGCAGGGTCAGGTAACAAGGGTCCACAAAGAATCCTCCAGTTCTACACTTGGTGGTGTGATGCATATCTACTGCATATTGCTTCCTTTCTGCCTCATACAGGAGGGGTCTGGTTCTGGTCTTCTCTGCACTCTAGACATTTACATCATGCTTTTTACCATGGAAATAGGAACAGGATCAGGCTGTGGCTACTATAAACAAATCAAGCAGTCCATGTGCTACAAAAGCATAAACTCACCACACATTTTATTTTTTTTAAAGGAGTCAGAATACACATTGTAGATTTAGTATATCACATCCATAAATTATTCAGGAAAAAGAAAATCCACAAAACAAATAAAAGAGCATGTTCTAAACTGGAGTGATCTGTTAATTGCATTAAGTTCAATTTGATTTCTTTTCGTCACTACTAATCCCTAAAACAGTGGTTTCCAAATTTTTCCAGCTGCGACCCCACCTTTGGAAATTTGTGTGTCTAATTATGCAGATTAAGTCTCACCAGGTTCATGATTGCAAAAATGCAGTGACCCCACGTGAGATCTCGAGCCCTAGTTTGGGAATGCCTGCCTTAAAATAGTAAAAAGCACTTGCAATATGGTTTCCCACCCAAGATAACAATGATTCCACATTCACACCTATTTTAAAACAATTGAGTTTGCCACACGGGCAGGGTGGACCTGATCTCCTGTGTGCCCCGTGGCGGGCAAGCACAGCTACAAAACCACAGGGCCAGCAAAGGGGACCAGGGTAGATTACCCCAGCCCCCATGGGAAAGGCAGGCTGTTCTCAGAGGTCCCATCATGCCCTGGGGTGGGCAGAGGCTCCGGCCACATGCGCGGCTGCCCCGCCCCATCCATCCTTCCCCCGCCCATCCATTATCCTGTGCCCGTACATGCCTGACAGCAGCACCAGCCACTCAAAGCCCCCTGGCGGGCTGCGCCTTGTAGCAGGGGAGACAGGAACCGGCTACTGTTCATTGGGCAGCTTTATCCCACTTTGGGTAAGGATGCTACAATGCTGCATCCTTGGCCTTTTTCTGAGGATGTAAGGCATAGCAACAGCTGCCTGCCATGCGAAGGGGTAAACATCTGGCAGCCACAGGGCACATGATGCACTGCATCATGGAACAGTGACCGATGTGGAGTAAAGCTGCCCAAACTGCAGCAAGTGTCTCATGTGCCTGCACCCTAGGTGTGTATTTAGTGCAAAACTATTAAACACTGATCCTCAAAAGGGTTCTGCTGGCGTGCACACACACACACACACACACAAAAAATCCAGACTGCCAGTTTCTGATGAGGCCTCAAACCTCAATCCTCCAAACAGATACATGCCTGCTTAAGTTTATTACAGTGCATTATTATTTATTACTATTAAGAAAATGATATAATTATTGGGAGCCATGTTCTCCACTTTGTGTTTAAAAGACACAGGGGTGGGGAGAGAACAGAAGCAAAATGTACAAGAAAAAAAAATGAGTCTCGTACAAATAGTGCCATTCAGTCATGAGAAGAAAAAAGTATGAAACAAATGACAATACACATAAGTATGAACATCTACTGGAGAGCAAGACAAAGATACCTTGTGAGGAAAGATGAACCACCTCTAGATTGCTAGTTTTAGGGCAGTTTCCATTACAGCTGGCTAGAGTATACAAAAAATGACTTTTTTTTTTTTTACATCACTGCCTGGTATGGACACCTACATGCACCTTTTACAGACAGTCCCCATATCCAGTATTTTCAGACTAAGGATCATCATATTTCACAAGAGGTCAAGGAGCCACTATGTTTCAGGGGATATGCTACATGATTCCTTTAATTCTAACACTTTCTACATTTCCTAACTTATACAAACATATTGAGACAAGATACTTCATATCAAAACTTAGAAACATGTTCATACTGCAATTTAGTAAAGCTTGTGACTTTCCATTTTTGTAAACAATTTCAAGACCTAGGGATTAAAAAGCACTGAAAATAGAGAGAGCTACTCCAGTGACCACTGATTTACCTCAAACACTACACCATTACAATAAAACACTCCTATACATTTTGATTTTTTTTTTTAAACAGACTGAAGGAACATGAAAAGACATATTAAAAATTTGAGTGTAACATGCACATCTTTCATGTTAAAGAATTATTCATTCTTGTAACCATGTCTGTCTCAAATCTGGAAGTTAAATCTCAGTGCAATATCAAGTTATATTTGACTCGGATGGAAGTCATTTAATTTTATATGTGCATATAAAAAAACAACATTTCCCAGCTGTTGGGACAGGGAAGACATAGGATATCCATGGTGGATAGGAAAGATGAAAGGGTTGGAAGAACTATATGGTTTGTCTAGTCCCCTGCGCAACTTCCCCAAATCATGCTGTCTCACTTCCTGATGCCTTTATTTATTTATTTATTTTTCTAATTTATCCACTGTTAACATGAGAGGGCTTCATCCATTTTCAGTGTAAGTGGCACCATTGTCCATTACAGCGAATGCGCCAAGTAATAATAAAACACAAAAGCATGAAAGCACATAAACTTAGCATTTAAGTCTTTACTATTGGCATTTAAGTCTTTACTTTTTAAAAGGTTTTCTCACTGATTAAAAGCTTTTATATAAGTTGTTTCCATGTGGAATCCATATCACTAGACTTTGAAACATTTTATGCAATTGAGCTTCAGTTGATCAGAAGCCATCCTCAGTAATGCATTTTCTAACGAAGAAAGCAATATCAGAGTTCAATTTTTGACCCATTAAATGCATAGTGGTGTGTGTGCTTTAATTGCATTCTGATGAATAAAAATAGATACTCTAGCAAGTTTTATTGTTATTTTTTAAAATCTGAAGTTACCATGCTAGTCAAACATTTTCTAGTTGAAAATATATGTTAATAGTTACTAAGTACACTCAAAAGTACATCATACAATGAAACATAATTTAAGAAAGTACGCACCAGAAACCATATCCTAGAGACTAAAAATACTTTTCTCTTATTATTCTACATACCAAAAATCTAAAATTTAGTTTCTCTTTCTAAAGCAATTGTTGACAATTTTCAACTAGGTTTCCCCTTCCATCCATCCCATCTGCCATGGTGTCCATGTAATAGGTTGAATATAAAGTCTAGATTATAAAATATGATATGCTCAAAAGCATTCAGATTTAATGACAAACTGAAAACTAATATAGGACATGACTTATTTCAAGACATTTCCTGGCTTCCCTGTAATCTCTTTCACCTTTTCGACTTCAAACTATTAAATCATTTATATTGCAGTGGCACCCAAAAGCCCCTACCAAGACTGGAGGTACGCTGTCCTATACATACACCATCCTAGAAAGACTGACCTTACAAAGACACTGATTGATTTTAAAAAGACATCCTAGAAAGGCTCTGATTTTACAGTGTTATGTGGTTACCAAGTGTGCCCATTCACTATCCTAGTAAGTTACTATGACTATACTTGTCAGCATATACATGGATCCTACGTCAGAACTGCAGCCCATGGACATTAATTGTACTTTTAGGCTTCAAAACCTTAGCTTTAAAAATCAAGAAACAAGTTATGCCACAACATTTTATTAATGCACTATGCTTAAATAACTTTGATTTCTCTTTTCTAGAAGATTATCTTACTGGACATAGTTGTTCTGGCATATGGAAGAATACAGTCACCCATAAATGGGAGAAAAATAAGTGCGAAAGGTAAATAGCTCTGTTTTTCCTCAGAGTTTTGATTCTATATTTAAAACGTTAACTGAAGAATAGCCTTTTAGCACACACTACCAATAAATTAAATGTTACTTAAAATGTACACATATAAAGCTTTCAGCTTCCTGCCCTCCCCCACCCACCCAAATTTGTAAAATATAGCTACCTCATGTCAACCTTGAGTGAATCGATTTTTGGGGGGTTTTTTTTTAAATTCCCATCTCTTATAAGAAAAGAAATAACAAAATCATGATCGCAGAAAATTTGCCCTCAACTTCTGTATGGAAAAAATAAATAAATCTCTTTTTCCATTCATACAATCATTTATGAAGCAATATGCATACATTAATTTTATTTTTTTTTAAAAACAAAAACCTGCCCATGGTGTTGAAAAGAGCAGACTTGACAGGAACAGCATAGGTAGATATAGCAATTCAATTACTCAATCACATCTTGTTTGTTTGAGGAAACCCTCTTTTTGTTGTTTCATGAAACATGTAATTCAATCGATCTCACTAGCATTAATTTAACCTAAACTAGCACTTTAATACCAGACACTTAAACAAATGAGGAAACATACTAGGGCCAACGTCGCTTCCTGATGATGAAAACTACCCAAGTACAACTATTTTTGCACAGTCCTTTCTTTCCTGTAAACTAGAGCTATGCTCGGCCTCCACGCACGCTATAGTCCAGAAGAAAACAGCGATTCAGTTACACACAGAAAGAGGCACAATTAGAGACAACTCGTGGCTCGCTCCGCAATTCATAAAGTTTAGAAATAAAAGCTGCTTTTTCCAAGTGTAAATGGTTCCTCTCCGCGCATGTAGGCCTGAGGCCCTGTTACAAACAGTGTCTAACAGGACCAGGCAGCACAAAGACAGGAATGGGAGATTAGTGGGAGGGAGGGAGGCCGGGATTGGGGCTCAGCAGGATCTTCAGGCTTTTTAAAATTCAAACTGCTCCCTGACCAATACAAATCACGGACACGCTACTGACTACTACACGGATTTACAGCATTAAAAACACGCCTACGTGACAGCTATATTAACTTCACCCTTTAAAACATGTGTCGGGGCCCTTAGCAAGATAGTACAGTCTAGTAAGACCCTGAACAGGAGAACAAAAAGTTACTTTTACAGACCATTTACTTTTAATGTTTCAAACAATCTCCCATAGCAAGTAAAACACCTAATTCAAAACAATGAAAGCAGTTTATTGTGCAATATTGCTACATTCTAACCACATGAACATTTCCTTTTTATAGAAGATATAGGACAGTATCAAAACATCCTGCTCAAAATTAGTCTCCCTTAACGTTCAGCTTAATTTGGAACTATTTTACATCACTATGTCAACCTAAATATTGTATGTTGATTAGAAAACATTATCGTTTCCACCACATACAGCTCTACTATTTACTTACAAATAAAAGTATCATTTGATTAAGAAAACACCACTTATCATTAGCCTTTTACAGGCACATTTGACCTATTGAAATGACACCTAATTACACAAACTTCAAGGACACAAACAACAACCCAACAACAATCCCTGAACCTCAAAGTAATCTGCCCTGACAAGAAAGAAGTAGTACCTTTCCCCATTCTTTAGTTAATCCTGAGTTTTTCCCAATTTTATTTTTTAACCTCGCGCTCTTTTTGTTTGTTTTTGTTTTTAGGGAAAAGTCCCAGCTGTACACCATGGCTCCTGAAATGTCGAGTTTATCCCTACATAAGAGCCCTCCTTCCTGTTTGCCCCCGAGTTATAAGGGTTTCTTATACATATTACATACTTATGTAATATAAATAATCATGTATAAAATTCTATATCAAAGGAATATTTTGGTGCACACTTCTCCATATATGTTTTTCTGAGCTCTGCAGGTGCTCACGTTGTGTCACTCATTGGACAAGGACTACTTTTAATCTCCAAAGGTAGGTGGGGATTACAAAGCTAATCGACTGCCAGACGATTTTAGAGGGGAGGGGGTTAACCCCTTAAACAATCCCAATCCATGTGCATTAACTTTTGTAGGTACACACTGGAGTTTGTGCAAGAGGAAATAATGAGTGTATTTGTTCCTGGGTCTTTACATTGTGTCTCTCACTGCTGAGAGTTTGGAGGGCTCTCTCGAGGCTGGTTTTGCTGGGACATTTCCTCCCCTGCCCCCTTTGGCTCTGACGAAGTTGTAAATATGGCAAAGGATCAGTGCCCATTTGCTGCTAATTGTCCTGTTTCCTCCTGCTCGGGCTGCTCTCCGGGTTGAGGCCTGTCAACTGAGAAGCCGCTTCGCCTCTCTAATCCCCGAGCTGGAGTGAAGGCGCTGGCCGGCGGGCCTGCGCCCTCCACCGGGCCTGGGCCTTTCGGCAGCCCGGGAGGAACCAATTTCCTCCACCAAACCCCGAGAGGAGGAGGAAGGGGGATGTGAAATAAACACCCCCAACTGCCACTCACTCCCCTCCGCCCCGGATAAAAGCTAATCCCCCTCCCCCCGCTCAGCTCCCGGCAGAGGCTGGGCCGCCAGGGCTCGGGGAGGCCCGACCCGCTGTCGCGGGGGGGGGAGAAACAAGGGGGGGGAGAAATTTACCTGAGCAAATCGGTGTCTGAATCCAACCGAGGAGCCGAGAGAGGGGGAAAAGGAATCCACCCCCCTCCCTCGCTCAGAGAAGCCGCCGCCGCCGCCCGCGCCGCCGCTGCTGGGCCGCTGCCGCCGCCGCGGAGCAGGAGCAGGAGGAGGAGGGGAGATAATATAACAACAATAATCCGGGCCGGGAGGGGGGCTGGCTCCTCTTCCGTCTCCTCCTCAGTGCAGCGAACATGTAGAGCCGGGGGGTGAGCGGCCGAGGCGAATCCCTTCCTCCCCT
This sequence comes from Sphenodon punctatus, assembly GCA_003113815.1. Lineage (NCBI taxonomy): Eukaryota > Metazoa > Chordata > Lepidosauria > Sphenodontia > Sphenodontidae > Sphenodon > Sphenodon punctatus. The sequence continues at coordinate 20,682 of QEPC01013329.1, read as the reverse complement.
TGGCGGAGCCTGCCTCACAACATCAACACGGGCCGGGCCGAACCGGTTCCGAGAAACACCTCACACCGAGCGAGCGAGTGAGCGAGCAACCCACCCGGGGAGGGGAGAGTGAGCGGGGGGTCGCCGCCTCCGTCGCCACCGCCTCTCTCTCTCTCTCAGTGTGTGTGTGTGTGTGTGCGCGCGGGCGGGCGGGGGAGGGGTGGCTTGGGCACGGGGAGTCGGTACCGAGGAGCGGGCGGGGGAAGGATCCTGTGTGTGTCTCGCTCGCTCCCTCTCAGAACAAAATGCCGACCGGAAGTGCAGCTGCAGGAATGACTCCCTCCACCGGCGCCAAACACCAACAGCCTCCCCCTTCCCTCGGCTGCCTCCCCGCTCGCTGCCTCAGCCCTAGCCCCGCTTCTTCCGCCACCGTCGCCACTGCCACTCGCTTCACTTCGCCCTGCCCTACAGTTGCCTCTGCCTCGCCGCGGGCGCAGCTGATGTTCCCCCTCTGCCTCTCTCGACCACTCCCCGGGCCCTTCTGACTCTCCTTGAGTTTCTCTTTTCTTTCCACCCTCTTTTCATCGGCGAAGGACGCTGGAGTTGGCACTGAAGGAAGGCCTGGCGCTGGGAGGAGCAGCCCCTGCGAGCCTGTCAAAAGAGGGAAACCACTGAAAGATCTTTGGGGTTGGGTTTTTTTTGTTTTTTGTTTTTTTACGATGATGATGATGAGAGGAGGAATTTTTGTAAACGTGGCTGCCAAATCCACAAGCGAGACGGGATTTGAGAAGGTGCTCCCTGGACTGATTCCCAGTGGAAGAGAGTCTTCCTTCTCCAGATTTAGTACGACCTGGCAGCCTTGGGACACTTACGGCTGGAGCTGATTTTATTCTTGCTATTTTAAATGTGTCTGTGGTTTTTAAGATGATGATGTCGGATTTGAAATCCCGGAGGCTGAAAATGTTGCTGGATGGAGTGATTTCCAGATGGACGTGCTTAAGAACAGCCTTTTGTAGAGAAGAAGAAGAAGGGGGGGCGGGGAGATATCCTTCCTGATTTTGAGGTGAAGGCTCTTTCGCCGAAAAATTGGCATGCTTGTTGGAAGTTTTCCTGGAAATAGGCTAATTATGGGTTGCAAAGGCATCTTTGGAAAAGGGAACAGTCCAGATCGGAAATCTTTTTCAGTTTTCCCTTCAGGTAAAATTGTTTGTGTGATGATATCACAGGATAGTAGTGAAGTGTCATTCATACATGTTGGTGTCCGCCCCTCCTCACCCCCAACTCACTTATGCAGCTCACTTTCCTCAGGCAAAATTGCCACTAATATGACTGATAATCTTGTTTAAATTAAGATTGCAGGATTGGTCTGAAAGGGTGGGAACCTGCAAGGAATTAAGCACATGTTTAGCTTCTAAGTTTACCTGTTCCATTGAAGTTAAGCATATGTGTAGTCTTTGCAGGCATTGTTTTTAGTGCATCCTTTCAACTCTGAATGGTCTGTATTAAACCAGTGAATAATTACTTGTACAAATCATGCACTTTGATCGTACCTGGCTTCTGCAGTTGGACTATTGAACTATGAGATATGGCTCCACCATAGATGTACAACCAGATGCTTTTGTCCAAATTGCAACTATTACTAGGTAGAAGAAGGTATGTAAGATTTATTCATGATGATGGAGTTCAATATTCATTTAAACATTTACATGCTTGGGGTAAAGGGGGGCAGATTTATTCAGTAAATGTATTTTGATACAAAGGTACATTTTAAAACTAAAAAGTGCTAATCTTTTGAGTCTGTCCTTTATGGAGGCTGTTCCATACCCCAAATGAACTCAGTAGCAATACACTTATGACTCATAAACCAGTCTTTAACCCCTGATATTTTCCCTCTTGTTTGTATTCATGAAGTAACAGGAGAGAGAGGAAAAATTGTAATAGCAAAAATGCAACTGTAAAAAAAAAAAAACTTGGCAGAGTGACTCATGGACAAGCATCTACTACTCCTGATGTCCATTTACTAAAAGCTTCTTCTTAAAAATAATCAACCAGGTTCAGAGGGATGTGGTCTTTTTCAAAGACTGCAAAAACAAGTCTAAACATTGGGGGGGGGGAATCAGTTTGATTCCAAATTGTAGGTGAAATAGTTTTTGGTCCCAGCCCTACAACTAGCCACGTGTAGTCTCACTGATTTAATAAAAATCAAAACAATTTTTTTTTAAACTTCACCTCAACATTGTTCGCATGAGCAGCACAATCTGCTACCGAGAGACTATGGGTGAAAACAGACATGACGCTAACCACTCTTGGTGGTCATTTATGCATGTTTCAGGGCTGCATAGGGCACCAATACAGCCCTGCAACATGCATAAATAACCACCCAGGGTGGTTAAAGGGTGGTTAGCGTCATGTCTGTTTTCAGCCTATGTGTCCTAAGGAGTTAACAGGAGCGCAAATTCCATTCATTTCTATGGGACTCATGCCTATGCTAACTCCCAGTGCATGCGGTGTCCTGGAGGACTGTACCCTAAATGTCAACAATGGGTGCAGCCCTATGAGCTGGGAGGTCCTGATTCCCACACATCCTCATGGCAGGCAGTTGCTGCTGCCATGCTGTGGGGCCACCGCAGAGTCAGACAGATGGTTGCAGGAAAGCCAGGCAGGCTGGCCATTACCGGAGCAGCCTGCACCACCAGCTACACAAGTGAGTGCCACACCTCCCTCCTCAGCCCAACTGAAATCCCACCCCCAGCCCATGACATGACTGCACACGAGGAGCAACAGCACCCAGTGCTCAAGTGGTGCCCCATGCACGGTGCAGCAAGCGTGGCCTGGGCACGTGGTTTGCCTCATCTTGGGCAGTCTTTCCCCAGTTGGAGTAAGGCTGTTCTGTGACATGACTTGGAATTTTTCCAAGGCCACATTGCGTAGCAGCCAGCTGCTTGCCCCAGGGTGTGGGTGGGGAACATCTGGTGGTCTCCAGCCCACACGATGCACAGCATCGCATGGTCCAGCTGCCCAGAGTGGGGTAAGGCTACCCGAGGCTGGTAGCCTTCCCACTCTGGCCTCTTGCACATGAGACAGGAGTGGGGGTGGAGTGCTGAGAGCCGAAATCACATCAGGGGGATCACATGAAGTTCTGTTGTGTGCAGCGGTGTTTTAGCCCATTTCCATTGTGATTTCAGTGATGGGAGGCGACTGGATTTTCAGTCCTGTCTCCCATCACTGAAATCACAATGGAAATGGACTAATCACATGAAAAAGCCCACACCCATGAGTGGAACTTAATGATCCACCTGACATGATTTTGCCCACAGCAGTTCCCCTCCTCCATCCTGGTCTCGTGTGGTTTCACCCAGTGTCAAAGCAAAATTTAAAAAATACCAGATGTCAACATCGTGTGGCGCTGTTGACATTTTGGAACTTTGTTGGTAAAAATGCCAAAGTTTGTGAAATTTCACAACTTTCTAAACATTTTTCATCAAACCAAAAATTTTGAACCAAGAACTCCACACATGCGGAGGAACTCAAATTAGGTTTGCGGCCCATACATGCCTCTAACAAGCATTTTAGTATGCGCAGTCACTGCATGTTACGTGTGAGGTCGTGGTGGAAAAAAGATTATGGATCATGGAAGCTATAAAAACAAAATAAACTGTGGGAAGAATCCTCCAACCATTGAAGTCAATGACAAAACTCCCATTGACTTTAATGGTGGTGTATTGCACCCCATGTTAAGTCATTTAATTGTTAGACTTTGACATGTAAAATGGAACTTTTTTTTCTGTGCAGAATTTTAAAAAGAATATGAGGTAGTCATGCACATTTTTGTTTTTAATTTTTGTGAAAGTTAAGTTTTGGACATATTTTTAGAGATTTGTTAGGCTCTATAGGTAGAATTTCTAGAAACACTCAAGGTTCTGTCCTCTGCCGTTAAAGTCAGCGGGAGTTTTGCCTTTGGGTGTTTTTAAACGAGATGGCAAGGGGGGGGGGGATCCGTGATTGGTGCAGGTGAGTGGGCACCATGCGTGGAAGAGCACTTCAAGCAAACAGCCCCATGCAAAGCCGTACCATCCACGCATTGCCCACCCCGTCCCTGCACAGGGCACTCTGGCTTTTCCCTGAGTACCCTGTGCGTGGCCTGGGTGGGCGATGCGTGGGTCATGGGAACATGCACCCACACACACCTTTTCAAATGAGACCTCCCCTACATGAATGGTGAGTGCTCATGCATGGGGTGTCTCATTTAAAAACACCCATTGACTTCACTGGGGGGAAGACTGTGTCCACAGTCAATTAAGAATTATAGTTATCAAAGTTCTTGGGAGTTCTGATATGATGGCAGAGTTAGGGGTAGGTGGTAGGGGAGAGAGTATGCTGTCAGGAAAGTAAATATAAAATGATAAACATTGCAATGACTTATCAACAAAGAATATTGCACCACATTAATTTCTAGGGAGATGGTCATTTTGAAAAGTCTATAGCGGTCAGGTCAGGTGATAAAATATTTGTAAAGCTCAACGTATTTCTGCTTTGTGGGTTTACAATATAGCACTAACCTTTTAGTTTCTCAGCTGTCAGAATAATGTACTTAAGTGTAATATATTTCTCTATTGCAAATTACACTGGCTCTTTGAGGACATGGAGCAGAGATATTCGTTGTTGTTTTTTTCCTCTTTCGGGAGCTTGACAAAAACGGTCCTTTTCACTCCGGAAACCTTAAGAGTCACTGTAGCTGTAACTTGCATTAAATTAACTGTTAGGAAAGAATTCACTGCATTTTGCATAAAATATTCAAGCCAAGTATCATTATAGAGAGCCAAATTGTGCCCTCCTGTGGGGAGAAAATAAAACAGAGAAGACCAGGAAACTGTATCAGTTTCAGTATGATATACATACAGATAATCTCATTGGGGAAGTGAGAACTGTTTTGTTTACACACATTCTGAAAATTAGGTAAGTGCTGCGCCCTAGCCTATAAATATCCAGATGTCCTATCCTATAAATAAATCCAGATTTTATTTTTTGGTATCTGCATCACTTCTTTGAGATCGCTTTTAAATCATGAACCCAGGCCCTATCCATATCTTAGGCCATTTTCAGATGGGTGCCCCACACCCACATTCACCCACATTTGAAAGCCACGGCGGGTGTGGGTAGGATGGGTGGGCGTCCATGGGAATGCC
>QEPC01013324.1:33372-58462 GCA_003113815.1 Sphenodon punctatus | reverse complement strand
TCAAGGAGGACAAGAATGGAGTAGTGGCGCTTAGATTTGGCGACAAGTAGATCATTGGTGATCTTGGCCAGGGCAGTTTCAGTAGAGTGGAGGGGGCGGAAGCCAGACTGGAGAGGGTCCAGGGAGGAGTTGACAGAGAGGAGGTCCAGGCAGCGGGAGTAGACGACACGTTCCAGAAGCTTTGAGGCAAAGGGAAGGAGGGAGACTGGCCGGTAACTAGAGGGGTCAGATGTGTGAGTGACTGTGCTTTGGAGACTGTGTGAGTGGTGTGTGTTTCCCTGCCTGCCCTTCCCCCTCCTGGGCTCCCCCTTCTTACCCTGTGCGCATCCCCTCATTCCTCCCTCTCCGTGGGACCCTCACCCCCTGAGAGCGTGCAGTAAGGATTGTAGGGGCAGAGCTTGGCTTCCCTGTGTTACCCGCCCTCTGATGATAGGGGTCTGTTCTCTTTCATTAGCGGTGAAGACCCACCCGCTATCCTGACGGGCATTCTGCTTGCAGGGCGCGTGCCCCCCTTCCTCGGAACAAGCCTGGGTCATGTGTGGATCTGTGCAAGCGCCCCCCAAAATGGTGACAGTTCCAAAAAGTGTCAGCCCTGCGTCCTACACACGGGTGGCTAGGTCTCCTGTCTGCAGAGGGTGAAAACAGATGGGAAGTCAGCCGGCTGGGGTCCGTGTTCGGTCTGTACAGCCACCACTCACCCCCTGCACATATGCCATGTGCTTGTGGGCAGCCCCACTCTGTGGCACCAGCAAGAGCGAAGAGAGGGGGAGGTGAGTCTGTGATCTCCTGGAAGACGCCGTGAGGAGTGGGTGTGGGGGCCACATTTCATTTCATTTCATTTTTAATGTCTATCCCGCACTCTCTCGTCAAGGCAACTCGAGGCGGCGAACAAAAATGAAAATACATAAATACAATATAACAGCCATATGAATTCAATATAACAGTTCAATACAAACAAAAAAAAACCCTCATAATTCAACAATGTTTCTAACAATCAATCCAATAATTAATCTTAACATAGCAACCCACAAAATAACCAACCCCTTCCCCCTCCCCACCATCATTTCTCCAACACCACCATCCCCTCCTGCTGCCACCAGGAGGGAAAAACGGGGTCCTTCAACACACACATACACACCCTTCCACTCTCACCAGGAAGGGGAGGGACAACCAACCACAGACCGGAATTACAAAACTGCCATAAACATAACACAGTAATTCAACATCATCTAATTCCACAGCCGGCCCAGCACATAATCCACATATCCCTGCCCCTCATCATATACCAGCCTCCCATACTACATCAATAATACATCAATTCCCACCTCACTTCCCACTTACTATCCAAGCACAGTCCAGCTCCTCCTCCCCCTGCTCGCCCCAGGGGTAAGAATACTCATCCCTCGCTTAACCAACTCCCCCTGCCACCATACGGTAATGATGTTAAACTTCTGCAGCGGCCTTGGCCGAATGGCCCAGCCAAAGGGCACGCCCCTTTGGCCGTGCCCCTTCGGCACGTGTCACTGGCACAGTCGTCGGCACGACCGTCGGCCGCTCCCTGTTCTTGTTGGGGCAGACAGGAGACGGGTCCTCCCAGGCCCTGCTTCCTCTTTACGTGTGAGAGTAGTGTCTTCTCAGCCCGACAGGTGATCGTAATTCCCCACTCCTGCCGATGACCAGCCTCCAGAGAGGGCGACTGCAACCCTCTCCCCCCAGTATCCTCATAGGGAGAGGAGGGACAACAACACATAGTCCCAGGGGATGCCCCCCCCAAACAGAAGGGGGCCTTTCACCCCTGCCCTCCTCCTCTTCACCAGAGCAGGCACACACTTTCCACACACACCCACACAGCCTCTCCAAAGGAGCAGGGGGGTGATCCATAGTCAATGCCACTTGTACTCCCCAAGGCACACCACACTTGGCTGGTTTGCACACACAGAATGACTGCCTTTTTGAAAATGTCAGTGACACTGCCACCCCCATTGTGAAGAAGGACTGTGCATGGGGAGAACAGTCCCAGCCGCCTTTTTCCACATGTGTGATTCTTATCTTTGCTTCCCCTCCCCCCACCCGCTTTCCCTTGGGAAAATGCAGCTGAGACACTGCTGGTTCTCAGCTCATTTGTCAGAATGAGCCAACAACTGTGATTCTCAATGAGGAATGCTAGAATAACAAGGGTGAATTTCAGCCCTAGTGTGGTTCATTTGGTTTCTCTGTTTCAGCCATTCCCAGTTTTATTCATTAACTTTCTACCACTCACTGCTTGCAAAAATAAATGGAAACCCAGTATAAACAAAATAAAAAATAGGGCCATAAATGCCTACTAGTTGGGGCTTAAACCTTGAGTTAACAGTAGTGATGGGGTCACACCTCTATGACCTGTGCATGGACTTCTCTTGAGCTACCGAAGCTGACCGCTGTCAGAGGCAGGATGCTGGTCTCAATGGACCACTGGTCCGACCCAGTATGGCACCTCTTTCTTATAAAGAAATTGAACATATCAAAATTGTGAAAAATCAGTTGCTGGAACATTTTCATTAATGTCGTTCAGGTCGATGACAACCTACTTGAAATAAAAAACAATAACAACGCTTCTCCTCTCGTCTGACATTTGATGTGGTGGTATCACCAGATATTTAATGTACTGTCTATATGCTGGATTTTATTATTTTCTATATGGTTTATTTAGGGATTTTTTTTTCTGTTTTTAGATTTGTCTGTTATAATGCAAAAACCAAACACCAAATAACATTTGACCTTACCTTAAAAAAAATCAGTTTATTAATTATGATCGTGATTGTGATTATTATGATTATTATCAAGCATTTATATAGTGCCAGCAATGTAACTGGTGCTTGACAAAGCAATGGAACAGACATGGTCCCTGCCCTTGGGTTTACAATCTGCGAGACAGAGGGGGAGGGAAAATGAAGGAAGGGGAACAAAGGGAGAGACAAGGGGTGTAACATTCATGAAGATGCGAGGTCTCAGGTGGACGTGCTTGGCTTGGTTACGTTGAGAATGATGGCTGGCTGGTAAATGTGATGAGAATAAGAGAACACAGATCTCAGGCAAGATTGTACTGGATGGTAAGTATCGGCAGGTGTTAGGAGACGGGGGTCTGGAGTTGGGGAGGGCAGAGTGGGGCACAGCAGGGCAAGCTTATTCAGGGGTACAGAGCAAAATAAGCAACTGGGGTGACACAGGATGCAACATATCCACAGGAAGATGTCTTTGAGTGATGGAGTTGGATCTGAAAGAGACATTAGGGAGAAGACACATCATACTCAGAAGTAACCATGAAAAAGTGGATACGGTTTGGATATACATTGCTTATACTAACATAAATACCTACTTGGATAATTACAAATTATAATTAAATATAGTAGTCTATTGGCTTTAAGGGACTAGCTCATGGTTGGTAACAAAATTTTTGTTATAAATACCTTGTTAGGAGAAGGAAGCAAGAGTAGCAATTTTTTTGTAAGAAGAAACATACCATTGGGAAAGATCAATTAAACAATGGGTGTCTTTAGACATAACGCCACCGGGAGTCTGATTGCATATTTTGACCTTGAAATGAACACTAGTTTGGCACTGTGTTCACTATGTGGTGCTGCTTAGAAACACAGCCCATAGGGATGGGCGAATGCGCTTCGGAAGTTAGGCCTGAACTCAGTCTTTTTGGACAATTGAACCCGAACCCGAACCAAAATCCAAACTCAAACCCGAACCCGCCTAACCAAACCTGATTCCCAACTCTGAAATGACCGAACAGTGGCACTGCCAGGAGGCAGTGATTCCCAACTCTGAAATGACTGAACAGCATCACCTCCTGGCAGTGCCCTCCTCCACTTCCATGCAGGGCACTGGAAGGCCTGCAGGACTTGAGACTACATCTGTCTCTGTTGCTGCTGGTGCTGGAGCGAGTGCTGGTTGTGTTTCTGATGTTCCTACAGGGCCACCAATTTCCCCCACTGTCGAGATGATCCCCAGCAGCCCAGAGCTGGTGGATCCCACCCTGGCTGCTAGAGGCAGGGCCCGATCCTCGGGCAAAGTCAGTAGGGAGAGGAGTAGCAGCAGCAGCAGCAGCACTAGCAGCTATAGAGTGGGGCACAGGGAGAGTGCCAGCAGCATGGCGGATGCGGGCAGTCTAGCCTCAGGGTCCCAGTACTCCCCTTCATGGGACATCACCATGATCACGGACAGTGAGTCAGAGGCAGACACTAGTGCCACAGAGGAGATGTCTGTAGCTGACGTGATGGCTGAGCCTCATCCCAGAGCTGTGTCACCAGAGCCACCAAGTCCTCCCCCTCGCAGCGCTGGCAGCAGTGCGTCACCCGGGGCGGGCCAGAAGGCAGGAGCGGGGGGTCGGGAATCCTCAGTCTGGGAACATTTTAAGCTAGTGCGGCAGATTGTCCCAGAGAGGTGCAGCGCACTTTGTGCAAGAAGCAGGTGAAGCGTGGGCAGGTGCTCGCCAACCTTGGGACAACTGCAATGGCCAGGTACCTCAAGGCATGCCACAGTGCTCTGATGCTAAGTGAGAAGGCAGGGGAAGTGGATGCCAGCGGGTTCCCGACTGCAGCGGCCAGTCACCCGGCTCCTTCAGCGGGCAAGCGTCCCGCACCAACTGCTGCTGCCTCTAGCAGTAGGAGCAGTATGGGGGCAGAACAGCAGCAGGAGCCTCGCCAGCAGCGTCAGTCCACTATGGAGGAGCTGGGGTGGGGGAAGCTTCCAAGGCCATCGGGTGCTGGAGGACGGCATGGTTTCTTTCAGGAGAAAGCCAAGTGCCTGTTGGCTGAGATGATTGGACTGGATGGGCAGCCCTTCTCAATTGTAGAGGACAAGGGCTTCCAGCAGCAGATTGGATTCCTGGCCCCCCAGTTTAAGCTGCCTTCCCACTCCACCTTGAGTCAGACTGTGGTGCCACAGCTGTACAGGTCTTTGAAGGACCTGTGGTCCTCCAGGAACTCCCAGCACGCCTACCAGGCAGTGACTGCACACTGGTGGCAGGACCCAGAGCCAGCGCTTGGCAGTGGCAGGAGGTGTCCTGAAGCAGGGTATAGGTGGGCCCTACTTCAGGCACATGTAATGGACAGCTCCCACACCTCAAGGGTGTGTGGTCATGGACAACGTGGCCAATATACTGAAGACAGTCCATGACGAGGGCTTCACAAGCATCCCTTACACTGCACACACCCTCCATCTTGTTGTCAAGGATGCTCTGGGCTTGGGGGATAAGGGGATTGGGCCAGGCACCCTTAGCTCCCTGGTCAACCAGGGGAGGAAGGTGTCGTGGTTCTTCAACAGGAGCGTGAAGGACAGCGCGCTCCTCCAGGAGAAGCAGGCCGAGCAAGGATCCCTCGTGCACCAGCTGGTCCAAGATGTCTCCTCCAGGTGTAATTCCACCTTCCTGATGCTCAAACTGCTTCTTGAGCAGAAAGCCACCCTGGAAACAGACATCGAGGCATCTCCGGGGTACAACAGAGAGGAATGGGAGATTCTCGCTCACACGGTCTTCGTCCTGAAACCGTTTCTGGCCGTGACGGAAACCGTGAGCAGCTCCACTGCCATCCTCAGCCAGGTGATCCCACTGGTCCATAGTCTGCAGAGGAGTCTGGACGAGATTCTGAGGGGGCAGGATTGTGGCCCTGCGGGCAGAAAATGTCTCTTCAGGCACTTGACCTGGCGCAGAAGCTGAAGGCGGTGCTGAGGGTGTGCTTTGATGAACTCCTGCGCTGGGAGGAATACGTCCTTGCAACCATGCTGAACCCCAGGATCAAGGGCAGCATGGCACTTGAGACAGCCATCTATTGCCTCTGGAATGGTCCGCTGGTGCAGAAGATCCGGCAGGCAGAGCGGACCATGCAGCAGGACACCCCTGTGGAAGGTGGGAGCAGCGACCCCTTCCAGCCATCTGGGTCTATCCCTGCCCCCAAGCCCTAGCGGTAGCAGCAGCACCAGGATGAGCAGTAGCAGCAGGACCCCTATTGCCAGAAGCTCCTCCTGTGTGCAGGCCACCCTGGGGAGCATGGGGCCCCACACAAAAGGGCAAGCAGAGTCGCTGGCGGCAGTGGGGCAGGTGGTGCCCACCCAGAGCTACCAGAGGGTGTATGATGGTGCCTCAGCAGCAGTGGAGACCTACCTGGAGGAGGAGCCATGCATTGATCCTAGCGGCGATCACTTGGCCTACTGGGCTGGCAAGGCCAACGTGCCAGCCTGATCTGTACCAGGGTTCAGGGAAGAGGTGGAGCTGCGCAGAATGACGTGCGGCAGCTTAGCCCCGCCCCCCACGCTCAGATGCCTGCCCATGGGGAGACGGGCATGTGTAGTGGCCAATCAGGCCGCTGCGCCTGACCACGTCCTGTGGTTGGGGCCTGATTCCAGGACGGGGCTCGCAAGCAGATGTGCATCACCGCCATTGCCAGCCCCATCCCGGATCGTGGCCAACCTAACCACAGGTCTGGAGGTGAAGCCGGCCTCACCTCCAGAACCATGGTTATCTTTCAACCCCACCAGAGATTCACTGTGGTGAACATCTGATGGGGCTCAAATAGACGTTAAGGCAGTCACAGCCACCACCCTGAATCCACTAAGATTCAGATTGGTTGATTGTGATCACATAACATCTGAAATCACCTAATGTGGGCAATATATTATTTTATGGTGGACCTGGGAGGCTAGGGTAAAAGTTCTGTCTTAGCCATGAACTCACTAAGTAGTGTTTGGCAAGGGACTGAGTCAAGCCACACGGGCGGCAGAGGTCCTATCCACACGTGCCGTCGTGGCGGATAGTTGCCAAAACTGTGGGGAGCTGGGCGCATGTCGCAGGGAAGCCAGACCGGCAAGATGCCATTTTGAAAAAGGGCCATGTATGCGCAGAATGGCCTCAGGAGCCTAATACTGCTGGGGCCTGAGCAGCTTTATACTAACATAGAATAGTATAAGGTAGGATAGTATAAGTAAGTAAGATAGTATAAGTAAGACAGATAGTATAAGTAAGACAGTTGTGAGAATGTGACCCTATTTACATGGACCTCTCCCGCTCATGCATATTCATGGGTGGGGGAGCCCCGTGTGAACAATGCAGTGCCTTCGGTGAGTAGGGGTGCATGCACCCGCCTAACACGCATCCCGACTCACCCCCCCATCCCTATGGACGGAGCAACTGGGGAAAACGGCAGTTGCTCCATCGGTGCGGATGAGTGGGGATGCATGTGCAGTCGTGTACATGCCCTGCCCATGCACCAGCACACCCACAGACCCCCCCACCCGGTGGAGCCATGTAAAAAGGGTCTGTGAGGAGCCACTCGAAGAAGAACAGAAGGTTACTGCCTTGTAAATAAGGTTCTTTGAGATGTCTCCTAACATTCTCACAACACCCACCCTTCCAGCCCCGCGTGGAATTTCCTTATATTCCTAGGAAGGATTGGAAGGAACTGTCATTCTGAGGGGGGGGGGCCGGGAGACAGTGCTTTTTATACTAGAGAAGCTCGAGACCATCATGTGGTCTATTATTTGAATATTGTGAGCGTGCACAATTCAGTTGTGAGAATGTAAGGACAATCTCGAAGATCCTTCTTTACAAGGCAACAACCTTCTGATCACTCACATGGGGAACGGCCCCACCAACCATTTAGTATAAGATAGTATAAGTATCCTACCTTATATTATCCTACCTTATACTATCTTAGGTAGGGATTTAGGATGTAAAGCAATATCTATTCTATCTTGGAAAATCTGCAAATATGGTTCTGACATTATTATGGCTGCTATTTCACTTCCTTCCTGTTGCTAAGGAATACTGTCTTTAAACCCACACCCCATAACTAGTTCATTTCCCCATATAATCAATTCATGCTGGCCCGGGGACGCAAATGAACTGGTTATGGGGGGGGACAGTGTGGCTATTGTAAGTTCTCGAGCAGGGACCATGTCTATCTTATTCTTTGTAAGCGCCAAGTACATCACTGGCGCTATATAAAAGCTAATAAATAATAATAATAATAATATATGTCTCTTTGCATGGCATAATTCACTTAATAGGCTGACTGCATTTTGGGTGTGTTGTGTCTTTGGTAGCAGCGCCTCCAGTTCCGCCAAACCAGGTGGCATCCCTAGGCCCACCAGTGGGACACAAAGGGGGGGGTCATTCCACCCTAGCTACACCTCTGTCTAAGACGGGACTAGAACCAGCATCCCCACTCCTTACCACCTAGTCCACCTACTGTGCACTTAGTCATTACCCCACACTGGCTTCAATGGTATGTCAACGTGGATCAGTAGAGGATCAGAAGGGTTCTTGAAAGTGCAGAAATCCTAATTATGATTTTGACTTGTTCTAAAGCAAAGTGTTTATATTTTCTGGAGCTTTTAGGAGATCAGTGCAGGTTGGCTCACCCCTACTCCGCTCCTACATCCGGGCTCAAGACTTCTGGCGCAAATCCCGCTCCCACCCTGACTTCCTCCACTAGAAATTCTCCCTCTCTTCCGCTGTCTCCCTGGCGAGGCAACACTACTATGCCTCCTGGTTGAATCCTACTCTCGTGACTCTCGCCACCTCTTCTTCACCTTTGACTCCCTTCTCAAACCCCCTGCCCCCTCCACCCTCTTCCCTTTCTGCTCAGGATCTCGCATCATTCTTCACCTCAAAGATTGACAAGATCTGCTGGGACATTGTTTCCCAACCGTCTCCTCCTCACGCTCCCTCAACACCCCTCCCCCTCTCTCCTCTCTTGTCTCCTCCTTCCCTCCTGCCTCCCTTGAGGGAATCTCCTCTCTGCTCTCTTCCTCCAACCCCTCCACCTGCCCTCTCGACCCAATCCCCTCCCGCCTCCTGACCTCCATTGCTCCCACTGTTGCCCCCCCTTTTACATGTCATTAATTTCTCCCTCTCCATTGGCTCCTTCCCCTCTGCCTTCTAGCATGCCACTGTCTCTCCCATTCTCAAAAGGTCCAGCCTTGACCCCTCTGACCCCTCTAGCTACTGGCCAGTCTCCCTCCTAGCCTTTGCCTCTAAACTTCTAGAGTGTGTTGTCTACTCCCGCTGCCTAGATCTCCTCTCTTCGAACTTCTCCTTGAACCCTCTCCAATCTGGCTTCTGCCCCCTTCACTCCATGGAAACGGCCCTTTCCAAGATCACCAATGATCTACTGGTCACTAAATCTAAGCGTCTCTACTCCATTCTTGTCCTCCTTGACCTCTCTGCTGCCTTTGACACTGTTGACCACTCGCTCCTATTGTACTCTCTTTGCTCCCTAAGATTCTGCGGCTCTGTCCTTGACTGGTTCTCCTCCTACCTCTCTGACTGCTCCTTTAATGTGTTTCTTAACAATTCCAAGTCCTCCTCCCTCCCCCTCTCTGTTGGGGTTCCCCAAGGCTCTGTCTTGGGCCCTCTCCTCATCTCTATCTACACCTTGTCCCTTGGCAAACTCATTGCCTCCCATGGCTTCCAATATCACCTTTATGCTGATGACACTCAACTCTCTCTCTCCACCCCCTCTCTCTCCCCCTCTGTCCAAGCTCGCCTCATCAACTGTCTCTCTGATATCTCTGCCTCGATGTCCCGACCTCAGCTCAAGCTCAACATGGCTAAGACTGAGCTCCTTATCTTTCCTCCCTACCCTTCCTCTCCCTCTTTCCTGTCCATCCTTATTGATGGGGTTACCATCCACCCTGTTCCCCAAGCCCGTAGGTTTGGCTTAGTCTTCGATAGTGTAGTGAAAAGATTGCGAGTAGACATTTGTGCACTGGTGGAGCCAGATTAGTGGGCATTTACATATCTTATTTTGGCCTGTATGTGTTATAGAATCCATCTTGATTGACATGTGTGTAAAAACACATATATAGAGAACTGGCAACTCATTTCATGCAATGGATGTGTTTTATGAAAGCCTCTTTGATGACTTTCTTGTATCGTATAAGTTGTTGTTTAGAATGTCAAGGCCAGGCCGAGATGTTATGGGAATTCTTATCAGGTGAGCTTGCTAGAAAGGCTAATTGGAAGCTGGATGACTCAGGCAGAAGCAGATGTATTAGCTAGCATTGGTCACACATGTGCAGGATTGGTAGAGTGAGTGTGTAACATCAGAAATCTTATAAAACATACTCATGCAGGATACAAACTGGGAAAAATGCACTCAGATCGATATTATCCCTGCAGCGTTTACAGATCACAGCGCAGTTATAGCAAGGATAAGTACAGGGCAACAAAAAACACACAAGACACCTCATTGGGTTTTGAAGAAGGGTACTTTATTAAATGCATTAAACAAAGAACAAATCAAACAACATATTGATGACTATATGAAGTGGAATGATAATGGAGAGGTATCCCAGGGAGTAGTGTGGGAAGCTGCAAAAGCCTACTTGAGAGGCCAATACATCAAAATAGATGCCTATAATAAAAAGAAAAACAAAAAAGAGTTAAATGACCTCTATCTTAAACTAAATACACTAGAAGAAAAGATGAAAAAGAAACCCACAAAGCAATGTATTAGAGAAAGGGGAGAACTAAGAGGATTAATAGACACAATAGAAACAGAGAGAGTGATAAAAAAACTCAGATATACAAAACAAATTTATTATAATAAAAGTAATAAGGCAGATAAAATTCTGTCATGGATGGTAAAACAGAAAAGGAAAAAAACTCAAATAACACAGGTACTACACCCCAACCGACAGAGCTGGATTACAGGACTAGAAATGAAGGAACAATTCCAAAATTTCTATAAAAATTTATATACCACAGAAGAGCCTAACGGGGAGGAGATTGATGTATTCCTAGATAAATTAAAATTACCTAAATTAACAGCAGAACAGAGAGAATGGCTCAATGAACCTATAACTATCCAGGAAGTACAAAAAACAATAAAAGACCTGCCTAAGAATAAAACACCTGGACCAGATGGGTTTATCCCAGAGTTTTATCAAACATATGGGGAACAGTTGGCCCCACTGCTAGCGAAAGTGTACAATGGGATACAGGCAAAACAAGAGATGCCAGAGACATTCTACGCAGCCACCATTACGTTATGTCCGAAACCAGGGAAAATTGGCAAGGAATGTGGGGATTTTAGACCCATCTCGTTATTAAACACCGATGCCAAAATATTTACAAAGATTCTCGCTACTAGACTGCAAGGGATTATTAGAACACTCATAGGACCAGATCAGACAGGGTTTATTAATGGCAGAATGGGAGTGGATAACGTCAGAAGGGCGATAAACTTAATATATAAAGCTAATAAAGATAAAATACCCACGGCTGTGATTTCACTGGATGCGAACAAGGCCTTTGACAGATTAGAAAAATTTTTCCTAATGAAAACACTAAATGAAATGGGATTTAAGGGAGCATATCTAAAATGGGTAGCCAGCATTTATAAAAGACCGGTTGCTAACATTGCAATTAATGGGGAAGTGACCCCAAACATTCTAATCACTAGAGGAACACGCCAGGGATGCCCCCTGTCTCCCCTCTTATTTGACCTCGCAATAGAACCACTAATAGCAGCTATTAATCAAAATAAAAAAATCAAAGGAATACAGGCAGGAGAAGAGGAACATAAAACAATGGTATATGCAGATGATATGCTCTTGACAATGACAAATATACAGTCCTCAATGCAGGAATTAACCAGCCTGCTTAAGGAATTCGGGACATTATCAGGATATAAGATAAACACAAATAAAACACAAGTTATGGCATTAAATAAAACAAAAATGACACAGGCAGACCTAGACGAACTAAAGCAATTCCAAATGCAAACGGAACAACTGAAATACCTGGGAGTATGGCTCACTAAAAACACAAACAACCTATATAAAAAAAATTACTTACCCCTCATTCAAGAATTGCAAAACAAACAACACTCCTGGAGAAGGCTGGGATGCTCCTGGATAGGAAAAATGAATATAATTAAAATGCAGCTATTACCTAAAATATTATATACTATACAGGCCATACCCATAACATTAAACAAGGAATTTTTCCAAAAAATAGAAAAGATTATGAGATTTGTAATATGGGGACAAAAAAGGCCTAGAGTAAGAAGAACAATATTGAAAACTAAAATAGAACAGGGGGGATGCAACTTGCCAGACATGAGGATGTACCACAGGGCCTCTGCCCTGAGAACAGTTAAAGTATGGTACGACGAGGGTAAGGAACCCAGATGGAGGAATTTGGAATTAGAAACACTAGGGTTAGAAAATGGGCAAGACATCTTTGACAGCCCAGATAAAATACAATTAAGGGGCCCGGAATGCAAGGACCATCCATTTGCAGGGGCTGCAATAAACACATGGAGGGAATGCCAAAGGAAGTTAGAGATAATACAAGGGAAAACCCCATACACCCCGTTAGATAAAATTGGGCCTAAGTGGGACATCAGAGAGAGAGAAAAAATGAAAAGATGGAGAGAAAAAGGAATATATAGAGCAACACACTTATTCATACAAGGGAGACTAAAAACAAAAGAAGAGATAGAAGAGACTACACAGGAAAAGATACCGTTCTGGCAGTATTGCCGACTGCACAGTGCACTGACAAATCCAAGGGATAAATTAAATTTTAGTAGGCCTCCCACAGAGCTAGAAAAAATTTTATTTGATAAAACAGGACAAAGGGGAATTTTCTCCATACTGCATAAGATAGTAAAGAATATATATCATTTAGCAGATGCTGGATACGTATCAAAGTGGGAAGACGAATTAATGGTAGAAATAACAGAGAAAAAGATGAAACAGATGTGGCAATATACCAATACATGCTCCAGATCTCTACTGGCTAAAGAACCCCAAATCAAATTGATGCATAGGTGGTATACTACGCCAGTAGAAATCAATAGAATAAAAGCAACATACCCCCCAACTTGCTGGCGGGGATGCGGGGAGAGAGGTACATACCTACACGCATGGTGGAGCTGCCCAAAAGTGGCCGAATTCTGGAATAAAGTATGGAAGGTTATTAGGGGGTCGTTAAATATACCATTGCCTTTTAAGCCAGAAATTGCCTTGCTGGGAATATACCCAGAAAAAGAGATAACCAAACAACAGAAGAGGACATGTACAAACCTGATTCTGGCGGCAATCCACACCATTGCAAGGACTTGGAAATATGCGAAAGGGCTCACACGACAAGCATGGTTGCAGAGACTATGGCACTGCTTATCGATGGAACGGATCACAGCCAGCCTTGAAGATAACCTAGATAAATTCTATAAAGACTGGGACCAATGCTGGACAGTACTGACAAAAAAGATAAAGATGGAACAGTTCACACACTCGACTTGCCTAAGTAAAATATACTGAAAGGGGAGGGAGGGGAAGGGAGGCAGAAGGGGGGAAAGAGGGTGGGAAAGGGAACGTATACTGGGGGAAGGGAGGGAGGGGACGGGGAGGCAGGGTGGAGAGGGGAGAGAGGTGGGGAAGGGGGAATAAATGTAATATTTTGATTGGAATGTGATATTATATTGTTAAAGTTAAAATAAAAAGAAATATTAAAAAAAAAAAAAGAAATCTTATAAAACACAGCAGCTGAGGAACCATTTTGGAACTTCACTGCTAACCTGTGTCGCACAGAGGCTGAGGGGTGTAGCAGAACTCGAGGCCCACGTGGGGTTCATCTCACAGTCGTGTCGGAGTTCTCCGGTTTTCAGAAAGGGACTTGATATACTTTTATTATCTTTTTTATGCTTGTATATAATAAATAGCTCTAGTGGCATTGTACGTCTGAGTTATCACTATTTTGATCTTAAAGAGCACACAGTTGCACGACAGATACTCACCTTTCCTTTAAACCTTACATCGACTCTGTTGCCAAGTCCTGTCACTTCGCCCTCCATAACATTGCTCGGATTCGCCCCTTTCTCTCTGTCTCCTAAGCCAAAACCCTTGGTCACACCATGGTTATCTCTCGCCTTGACTACTGTAACCTCCTCCTTACTGGCCTCCCTTGCTCTCACCTGTCCCCCCTTATCTCCATTCAAATCTCTGCTGCTAGGGTCATCCACTCGGCCTGTCGCTTTGACCATGTGTAGCCCCTCCTCTCCTCTCTTCACTGGCTCCCCCTTCCCGAATGTATCCTTCATAAACTCCTGGCATTCACTTATAAATCCCTTCACAACCTGGCTCCCCCTCACCTCTCAGCCCTGATCTCCGTACAAACTCCTGCACGCACTCTCCGCTCCTCCTCTGTCCCCTCCCTCGGTCTCCCTCATCTCCCCTGCTCCTCTAACCACCTTCATCCCTTCTCCCTTGCTGCCCTCCTTGCCTGGAACTCAATCCCTGCCCACATCCACATTGCCCCCTCCCTCCGCACCTTCAAATCCCTTCTCAAAACCCACCTTTTCCTCACCGTCTTTCCTGATGCCTGTTAGAACTTTCATCCCCATTTTTACAGTCTGCCCTCCCCGCAGACTCCTGCCTAACCTCAACCAAGTCAAGCATGTGCACCTGAGACTTCACATCCGCTTGATTGTTATTTATCCCTTGTCTCTCCATATGACCCCTCTGCTTGTTTCCCCCCTCCATGTCTTTTAGATTGTAAGACATAGGCAGGGACTTCATCATTCTTATTGTTCTGTAAAGTGCCAGGTACACAGCTGGCACTATACAAATGCTAATAATAATAATAATAATAAATAATTAATTTGCCAGAAATGCATGTCTGCTGTGCTTTAGGAGCTGCTAATCCTTGCTCCGAAATGTTTGGGGATTCGGACACTGGGTGCTCTGTTGAATGCCCTTTGGTATTGTCACAAGGGCACTCTGATGGTTCTGTTGGGGATATGATAAATAGTTACTCCTTGTTAGGAAAGCACCATCCAGTAGCAAGAACTTCTTCTGTTCATGCTAGTCCGAATACAGGAAAGGATAGGATTTTTTGGTCCCTTGCCCTGCTGCACAATCAAATTTATGCAGTATGACTAAAGATCCGCCTCTGGACCAGTCATGTGTCATGTCTCCCAGATCTATGTCCGAATAATTGATTATCCCTAATTGCAATGTCTAGTCTACTTATGGGATCCATGTATTAGGACCCACTCCATCTGCCAAAGCTCTCATATTTTATGCTAT
Organism: Sphenodon punctatus; assembly: GCA_003113815.1. Lineage (NCBI taxonomy): Eukaryota > Metazoa > Chordata > Lepidosauria > Sphenodontia > Sphenodontidae > Sphenodon > Sphenodon punctatus. The sequence continues at coordinate 43,381 of QEPC01013324.1, read as the reverse complement.
TTCATGTCACATTAAAGATGTTATTTCCAGTTTATTCATGGACACTCCCCACCCCCATGTCTACAACAGATGCAGAGTTTTTTCAGTCGTACAGTCTGCCCTGGCAATTGTAATTGTCAATAGGAAATGAACCATTAAGCACAACTAGGAGGCAGTTGATATGATGCAAAGTGAGTTTAATATAAAAGAAAAGTAACAAGAATACATTTCCCAGCTTCCAACAAGCAACTCATGCTACAAAATCAATCAGTACCTATTGGCAGTGGATGAAGATCACTCCACACATTCATTCACCCATGTAGTTACAAGGTGGTACTGAAGAGTTTTTGCATCATTAGGACACCAACCCACCATCCTAAGAGGAGAGAAAACCCATAGCTGTGAAGTCATCAGAGGAGAGAGAGATAAATCTAAGGCAAAGTGTAATTTGAGAAAGACATAGCTGGGTCTGGTTTCCAGAGGTGCTGAGCACCAGCAGCTCCCATTCACTTTGGTGGAGATTGGGGGTGCTCAGCACATCAGAAATCCAAATCCCATAAGCTCAGTCATGGATCCATGTACCGTGATTTTCAGTTCCTGGTTATTCCTGTCACTGAGGATATTTAATCAATTATGGACAGGGACCACAGTATCCAGAAGAAAGGTGCCTTCGGCGTCTACCCACCCCACAATATCCTCCCCGCCTCAAGGGGCCACATCCATAGGGGGGGACAGCACATGGAGTGCAGCATCCCACAGCGACCGGCTCACAACTAGCACGGATAACCGGTCCTGGGATGCAAAGGGTGAAAGCGGGTGGCTGGATCACCACTTCCGAGGCTGGGATCTGGCTGGCACAGGATGTGTTGCCTCCAGCGAGGCCAGAGGACAGACCGCTGTTACCAATGCCACCACTGATGCCATAACCAAAGCCACCATTCGCTGATTCAGTACTGCTGGTGGGTTTATTCAGGGGGACACCACCAGAGGAAGAAACAGTTGGGGAAACACAGGCTGGGACGTATATGCAGGAAGCCATCTTGGTGTGATGGAGATGAATCTGCAACAGAACATTAAAGACCAGAGTAATCAAAATGCATAAATACCAGTTGGAGAAAAGGGGGAAAGGTTTGGATACAACCCAGGAGTTAATATTCCTGTCTACTTTGTAAGCAAAAAATCATAAGAAGCTGTTAAAATCTATTAACTTTAAGGGTATGACTCATGATGGTGGAACATTTGTGGTGGGTACCTTGTTGGGAGAAGAAAGGAAGAGCAGCTTTTGGTTTCAGAGAAGAAACACATTGTTGGGAAGGAGATATAATACAATATGCCACATCTCTATTGCAAGCTTTCTTAGACCCGTTTTACAAAACTGTAGTAATAACTAAAGTTTGGCTATTTCATCAATCATCATCATCATCTCTATAGAATTATTGGATAATTATTATTAATAATATTACTAGATTGATTTACTTATCACCAGCAATGTGCCTCGCACTGAACATTTTTGCCTGCTCCAAAATGTTTACCATCTACGATGGACTAGGGTCAGGAGCCAAGAAGGAGGGGGACCTATGGAGACACAGGGAGATATTCCAGAAGTTACTGATGTCCATGCTTAACCTTTCAAGACAATGCTCCACTATTAAAGTTAGTGGGAGTTAAAGTCACAACTGACTTCAGCGGCTGGAGAACTTGACTCTTCATTGCAATATTCCCCAGCTGATTGAAAATAGCCTTGCTTCTTCAGTTTAGACCATTTGTGAAATTGTCACTGACCAATTCTGTTTTTAAATCGTAAGACCTTCAACACCAGACCAAACCAGCGGTTCCATCTAAATCCAGGATCTTTGTTCTGGCTGTGTCCAATCCCTGATGGACCATTTGTTGGACTGCCTCCTGAAAATAAAAGGTTTTCTCTAACCTTTCTATGGTGGTTTTGATGCATTCTGAGCTGCGAACTCTTATATCCTTTCAGACTTTTCAGTTTTTACTCAATCATAGAATTGTAGAGTCTTAGAATTGGAAAGGACACCAAGGGTCATTTAGTCCAACTCCCTGCTTGGATGCAGGATGATGACAGCTACAGCATTCTCAAGAGATGGCCATCCAGTGATGGAGAGTCTACGACTTCCCTAGGCAACTTGTTCCATTCCTGCACAGTTCTGACGGTTAGGAAATTTTTCCCCCTGATATCTAACCCAAAATCCCCCTTCCTGTAACTTGAGTCCCATTATTGAGTCCTGCTCTTTGTAGCCCTGCAGAACAGTTCCTGCCATCTTCTTGGTAGCAGACCTTTAGATACGGGAAGACCGATATCATATCTCTCCTTAGTCTTTTCTTCCCTAGGCTAAATATACTCAGTTGCTTCAACCTTTCCTCACGAGACTTGCTTTCCTAACTCTTGCTTGTCACCCTGCTCTGGACCTGCTCCAATTTGTTCATGACACTTCATGAAATGAGGTGCTCCAAACTAGCCATCATACTCGATGTGATTATTTCCTTTGTATCACATATAGATATAGGTAGACAGACAGACAGACAATTGTGAGTGAATAGTACCGAAACAAGGGTGTGTGTGTGTGTGTGTGTGTGTGTGTGTGTGTGTGTGTGAGAGAGAGAGAGAAAAGTTTTAAAAGCCCAACAAAAACTCAGTTGTATGTATGTATGTATGTATGTAGTACAAGCAATGTACCTGATGTTGTACAATCATCAATTACAATCTAAGGGAGATGGGTTTACAATCTAAGAGAGACAAAGGAGGGGAGGCAGAGTGGAGGGGAGCAGAGGGAAAGACAGGGTGTGGATTCATTCAGTCTATGCTTAGAAAGAGATCAAGACTTACCTTCTACTTCACACAGCAGAAGTCAAGGGAAGTGGCTGGCAGTCAAGAGAAGTGCTTTGAGAAGCTGTGAGTGGAGACCAATTTTATACTCTCTTGGAGGCAGCCTGAGGGATAAGAGACACTTTTTAAAAAAAATTGTTTTGCCTGAGGTTTTAATTAGTTGCTTTGGTACATCCTTCCCCAAATTATGTTGTGTACATCGTTGTGGGTGTCAGTTTCATCTCTAGCTTTGAGGCAACGTCGAGATGGATGGGGCTTCAAAACCAGATACAGTACCCCCGACCCACAGTCAGAGGACATCACACACCCTTATCTGTGATAGTCAGTTCCCACGAGGGGCAGGTGGGTTGCCCTTCCTGACTTGCCCATTGCCACGAGTTAAAAATGGGAAAGTGGAGAAATCCATTAAGCGTCCCTATGCCGTGCTGCCCCTCCACGCCTGTACCCTTCATTTCCTAGAAGCTCTCTCACCCCTCTTGGAGGTGTAGCCTTAAGCACGACACACTAGAGTGTTCGCTACACGCGAAGAATACTTGAATTTTTGAGTGGTCTATCAAGTGCCCGAACAGCACGGATACCATGTCTGGCACCTGAGAACTCAAAAATACTGGGTACTGTCATTGGGACCGATCCCATGTCCTGCACGTGCAGATGTGTGCACACGTCTTCGCAACTGCATGGTTTGCATGGGCACCTCTGCTGGCGGTGCACATGGTTCTGCTAGCGGTGCACAGGCCTCTGCTGGCGGTGCACATGGTTTGTGCATGTTTCCGTCCTCGTGCGCTGTGCACCCTGTGTACGGCACTCTGCGGCGTATGGGATCGGCCCCGCCATTGAGTTACTGATATATCAGTCAGCAAAATAGTAAACCAGTACAGGAATCAGGATGAGATGTAGAAAAAAAATGGTACCAGAAGTTAGAAGATTAGAATGAAAAATGGTAGACTGGTACATCAAGGATCTCATTGGACACTAATTGGGTACTGATTAGTACTTGATTTTGAGTAGCAGAATTCCGATGGGTGTACTCAGTTTTGTGGGTTGTCATTTCAGCTCTATTGCACACCCAAACAAACATGCAAAGGTCAGATTGAAAATGTCGTGGAGGGAATTACCACAATGCTGAAATGGAGACGTTGCCCCCGCCCATTAGGGAATCCTGAAATGTTAAGTATGCAAAATGAAAATCCTAGCACTAAACCAGTTAGCTGAATAAATATTCACGTTTTTGAGGGGTTGGGGGGATTGATTGTAGCCAACCCAAATGGTATTAGTCACAACTTTCTAGCACTTGATTTTTTGCAATTTTGATTAATTCCACTTAGGAGTGAAACGAGAGTGGATTTCCAATTCTCCCAAGAGGTGTGAGATTCTCACAACCCTGGTGAGATTTTGTGAATTCTTGCAAGAAGAATTCTCCAAAAATGCTCGGTGCCTGTGCAAAATGACTACTGAAGCCATTCTTCTGTAAACACGACGACACACACACACACACACACCGCGGGCATTTTGCACACTTACAGAGCTTTTTCTGAGGTTTCTAGAGAATCTCCTGAGATTCTTGAAACCCAAAAATGTTCTGCACATACACAAAATGGCCACTGGGGGCTCTGCATGCTCAGAATGGCCACAGTGGCCATTTTGTGTAAGTGGAGGGATTGCTGTTTTCTGACCGTGCAAGAATCTCACAAGAATGGGTGAAGAATTGGCCAGTTCAGGTCCCATTCTTGAAAATCTTGGCAAAAAACCATTTATCGCCGAGATTTTCAAGATTTACAAGGGCGAGTTTCATTTTCATTCTTGTTCATTCATTTTCACATTTTTGCCGTTTCTTCTATATCTACCATCCATTCCATTCCTTTTTGCGTGCAGATTTAAAAACACGGATCTTCCATCAAGCAACAAGAATGGGTTAGGTCCAAACTAGAACCAGACAGGTCAACCAAAATGGAAACCGGTAGCCCAAAAGCCAAATGACAGAAAAATGACAGAAAAAGACGAACAAATTGAAAACACAATGCTCAGGGACTGTCCATTGCCCAATTCATTTATTTCCATTTGAATTGTTCACATTTGATGGGCTTGCCCAGTTCAGCACATGCCTTGTTCTTTTCTGCTTTCCATAACCCCCCTTCTTTGGGATCTCTGAGTGTATTATTATTACTAATTTATTCTTACAGATAAGGCTGAGGAATGGACCATTCAAGGAGTTTCAAAGGTAAAATGCAAGAATAAGCATCATCCTGGAATTTTCATACTGTCACAAGGTAGGAAGTAAATGAATGACACCCCACTCATTTCTGAGGTTAATAAATCAGGAGATAATCATCCTAAAAATGAAAATAAAATCAAAGGGAAGGGCAGAATAGGCATTTCATAATATATGGGTTTGGTTAAGACTAATAAGCACAAAGAAATATTTATATAATTAAGGAAAATTACACCAAGCCGCACATAAAAATAAAGTCACTAGGCCTGAAATGGGCCATTTTGTGCAAGCGGTCAGAATAATGTATTTATGTATTCTGTAATTTTGCTGAATGGCATTTGTCAAAATGTTGACATCAGCGAGTTTTTGCCATTTCAGTTTTATTGATTTGTTTTCTTTCAGGCTCACGTTTTTGTCTCTTCTGGCTTATCGTCTTTCCATTAGTGTTTGCATGTAGTTTAAAAACAAAATAAACAGCCCGTAACCAATGAGAATGGGTAGGGTGAGGGAAGAATCTGGAATGGGACAAGCCATTTGGAAATGGAAGCAAAGCAGCAGATCACACAAAGGACAGGAAAAGACAGGGGGGGGAAAGGGAAAGTGGGAAATCAAACTAAAATTGGTCAGATATCTGGCGATAACCTAAGTGACGTGTGTCTGTCATCCCACCTGGGGTTGGGACAAGGATACCGGGGTAGCTCTTGTGGTGGGAACACACATCCCTGAAGCCTGGCCTGACCTAGGAATGGGTTAAGGGAATGCCATTGGGCTGGCCAACTCCACCCCCGTTCTACAGCTGGAGCCCTACCCCCATCATGATGGGCAGCTATGGTTGCCAAAAACAGGCAGTCATGGCTGGCTGCCATGGCAACACCCGATACTGGGCCAGGTGGGTGTGAAAACAGACGCGCCCACCGAGTCCGGCCCGCTCTGGCCCACCTGGGCAGCTCGAGGGGCCAGACCGTGGGGTCAGTTTGTTCTGGACCCATGTTTCCAGACCGGAGGCTAACCCTGCTGGTGTTTAAACCAGGACCACATCTGATGGGCCCAGAACAGACAGGAGAGGTTCAGCACTAGCCCAGGTGGGCCAGAGCGGGTCATGCGGGCCAGTGTTAGGTGTGTTAGCTGAGCAACCATGGTTTAATGCCTAATTCAACACTCTGCTACCAGGATCATCCACCTAGCCCGTTACTTCGACCATGTGAAGCCTCTCCTCTCCTCCCTTCACTGGCTTCCCCTTCCTGAGCGTATATTATTCTGCACGAGCTCCTCATCTTCACCTACAAAGCCCTTCATAACCTTGCTCTCCGCTACCTCTCTGCTCTGATCTCCCGTAGGGAGTTCAGAAATTCGGTTCAGTTCAGAAATTCGGTTCGGTTCGGAAGTTCAGTTTGGTCGACCGAACAATTTGAGTTCTTTCCGAACTCTGAACCTCCGAACAAAGTTCGGAAATTCAAACCCCATTGAACTAAATGGAATATTATATTTTAGGGATGGGTGAAGAGTGCTGAGTTTGGAAATTCGATTCGGTTCGAAAATTGAGTTCTGTTCGGAAGTTCAGTTCGGTCGATTGAACTGGTCAAGTTCGGTCTGAACTCTGAACTTCAGAACCCTGTTCGAGCACTCCACTCCTCTTCCACCCCTCTCTCACCCTCCCACACCTCCCCTGCTCCTCCAACCGCCTTAGTCCCTTCTTCCTCGCTGCCCCGCATGCCTGAAACTCCCTCCCTGCTCTCGTCCGCCTTGCCCCCACCCTCCACACCTTCAAGTCCCTCCTCAAAACCCACCTCTTCCACTCCGCACTCCCCAACTCCTGCTAATCGTCCCCACCCAGGATTATCCCCTACTTGTTATCTGCAAACTCCTATTTACTGTAACCAAGCCAAGAACGTGTACCTGAGTTCTCGCATCCTTGTCAATGGTGCATCCCTTGTCTCTCCCTCTGTTCCCCCTTCCCTGTCTCCCCTTCCTCTGTCTTTAGATTATAAGCTCTCGGGCAGGGACCGTGTCTATTTTATTCTCTGTAAAGTGCCAGGTACATTTCTAGCGCTTTATATATAAATGCTTGCAATAATTAATAATTAATAATTGGTCATTAATAATTCATTAATTTTGCTTTGGATTGGATGGGTTTACCTGCTTTGGTGGATATCCATTTCAGCTGTAAATATCCCCCTCCTCCCCTCTTTCTCTCTGAACTCTTATGGCCCCCAACCATTGGGGTCTCTGACTGTCCCATAATCACTAGTTCCTTCTTACAGCATAAGGATGAGTTGGGGACCAGTCAAGGAGTTTCAAAGGTAAAGTTCAAAGGGAAACTCAGTCATATCTTTGAGAAATTTTCCTAATGTCACAAGGATGCACTAAATCAGGGATGCCAGACTCATTTCTGAAGTTATTAAGTCAGGGGAACATCAGCAAAAATTGAAGGTATAATCAATGAAAAGGGTGGAAGAGGCATAATATTCGGAGTTGAGTAAGACTAACAGGCACAAAGAAATATTTAGAAGATGAAGGGAAATTACATTATGACCCTTAGTACAAAAATTGGCTGTAAACTAATTAAAACTTTGTGCAAAAAAAGTGTCGTGTATCCCCCAGGCTGCCACGGAGATAGTATAAAATCATTCTCTCCTCAGAGGTCCTAGCACATCGGGTATTTTCAGACGTTACGAGATCACGGTGAACCACGGTGAATACCCACCTGTGGTCACCGTGTCTCGAACGTCTGTTTGGCGGACGCCAGATGTTCGCCACGGTGAATACCCACATGGGGTCAGTTTGAACCATGCTTCCCGGGCTAGCTGGGGGAATGTCCCGGGAAGCGTTGTCAAAAAGATCCCCAGCGGGGACCAAAAAAAAAGCACGTCTGGCCGGTTGCCACGGCCCAACACGGCGGCCGCATTGGCCCCACCGCCCGCCCGTCTCCCCGGAGGGCGGGCGGCGGGGTGCGTGGAGGGGGCGGGGCCGTGCGGCTGCACGTTGCGCCACACGGCCCCGCCCCCTCCCACATTCCCCACCGGGATCTCCCCGGCACGTCTGCTATGGCGTTACGGGGTGATCCCGGGGGGGAATGATTTCGGTGATTTCGGTACGGGGCCAAAGGGCTCCGTAACGTCTGAAATCACTCATCATTCTCTCACGTCCCAACCACTCCTCTCAAATTCCACTCTTTGGAGAACCAGGTGAACGTGACTTGAATCAATGTCCTCCTAACTCTTAGTTTGGTGGCACATCCAGAATAAGACAAGGGTACAATTCTTGGGTTTTAACAACTTCACTCTTTATTCAAATCAAATTAACCTGGTGGGGGAAATTGCCTCCAGCAATTTAGGGTCCGTCGCATAACACCCCTCCTTGGGATGCTACCCCTGGCGCTGGCCGTGCCCTGACTATGCGCCCGGTGTTGCTTCCCCATCCCTTAAGGAGAGGACTCCAGTACTACTGAACTTCTATGTACAAATCTAAACCTCTACTGGAGCCCCACCACTAAGGGACAGCTGATGCTTACTTCGGACTGGCCCGAGCCCCACCATCACTCCTACCATTCCCCAAACAAACAATCAATTCCACTTTTGGCGTGGTGGCTAGATAGCTGTCATTTCCAGCTGGGGACAAATGCACCCCATCCTCCCTGAAAAACTGGGGATTGTGATATGTGATCCCACATGTGTCACCCGTGCTCCCCCTCGACCAGTAACCCACTTCCCGACATCCCTGGTGATGTTACGATGGGCTTTGTCCACTTCCCGGGGCGCGAGATCAGTCCACACAATTTTCACCCCGGAAACAGCTTTTCAATTTCCATTATGTCACCCTTGATGTTGATCATTAACCGCACCCCATTTACTGTCATCAGAACATTTCCCCCTAGATGAATGACTAATACATCAGGCGGAGGCCTATTCGATTCAGCCCTGAGGCACGGTAATAAGTGGTGCCCTCAGATATTTAATGTACTGTCTATATGCTGGATTTTATTATTTTCTATATGGTTTATTTAGGGATTCTTTTTTCTGTTTTTAGAATTGTCTGTTATAAAAACCAAACACCAAATAACATTTGACCTTACCTTAAAAAAATAAATCAGTTTATTAATTATGATCGTAATCGTGATTATTATGAATGATTATTGTGATTATTATCAATCATTTATATAGTGACAGCAATGTAACTGGTGCTTGACAAAGCAATGGAACAGACATGGTCCCTGCCCTTGGGTTTACAATCTGAGAGACAGAGGGGGAGGGAAAATGAAGGAAGGGGAACAAAGGGAGAGACAAGGGGTGTAACATTCATGAAGATGCGAGGTCTCAGGTGGACGTGCTTGGCTTGGTTACGTTGAGAATGATGGCTGGCTGGTAAATGTGATGAGAATAAGAGAACACAGATCTCAGGCAACAGATTGTACTGGATGGTAAGTATCGGCAGGTGTTAGGAGACGGGGGTCTGGAGTTGGGGAGGGCAGAGTGGGGCACAGCAGGGCAAGGTTATTCAGGGGTACAGAGCAAAATAAGCAACTGGGGTGACACAGGATGCAACATATCCACAGGAAGACGTCTTTGAGTGATGGAATTGGATCTGAAAGAGACATTAGGGAGAAGACACATCATAATCAGAAGTAACCATGAAAAACTGAGTACAGTTTGGATATACATTGCTTATACTAACATAAATACCTACTTGGATAATTACAAATTATAATTAAATATGGAAGTCTATTGACTATAAGGGACTAGCTCATGGTTGGTAAAAAAAAATTTGTTATAAATTTGTTATAAAGGAAGAGTAGCAATTTTTTTGTAAGAAGAAACATACCATTGGGAAAGATCAATTAAACAATGGGTGTCTTTAGACATAACATCAGCGGAAGTCTGATTGTATCTTTTGACCTTGATATGAACACTGGTTTGGCACTGTGGTCACTATGTGGTGCTGCTTAGAAACACAGCCCATAGGGATGGGCGAATGCG
>QEPC01013324.1:10984-23994 GCA_003113815.1 Sphenodon punctatus | reverse complement strand
GACCTTCTCCCCGCTCCCGCCTGGCCGAATGAGGCGGTTGAGCGGGGAGCTGTAAAATGGCGCCCGGGACTTCTGCTCTCGCGAGAGTCCCGGGCGCGCTCCTCACAAGGTTGCCATGGCAACCAGGCCTGTTCTGCCTCCCGCCCACCTTGCTGCGGCCGCTCCTTCCTCGCCTCCTTTGGCCGGAGGGAGGAAAGGGGGTGCCGCCAAACCCCCGCCGCTTTAATCGCGGAGGGGACATTTAGTTGTGTGTTATACTAAGGGCGCTTTTAGATGAGACGCTTTTAATGTGGTTTTGTAAATGTGCATTTAAATAATGCGTAATTTTTAAAAACCGGTTTTGGTATCCTCCCATCATCAAAGGGGCTCAAAACCGGTTTGGAATTAGATTAAAACACATTCAAAACGGTTTGGGCTTTTCACATGATCATGGCAAATGCGCATTTAGAACGGTTTAGGTGTTTAAACAAGCATTAAAACACATGCATGTTTCACCAATCATGCGCAAAATTTGTCTCGTCTATAAGTGGCCTATTATCTACATATGGGTGGTTTACCCTTGTTTTAAAATTTTGTATCGTTTGTATTTGGATAATCTGTTTTTAAGGACGATATTGTTAAACAATTATAACATGTAATAATACTGGGTCAATCCCTAGATTCCATAGTTTCTTCCATAAAATATTTCTTTTGATGAAATCAAAAGTTCTCTTCTCAGTGAGATTCTCATGAACCTCAAGATGGCCCACAAACATTCTGTGCATGCACAAAATAGGCAGTTTACATGCCTATGCTGCATCTGTAAAGGCAGCAGAATTTTTTGCTGCCCGTATAGCCTCTACTAAATCTAGTCCAGAGGAGCTTTACCGGGTGGTGAGGGGGTTGGTCAGTCCACCGTCTCTCCGCCGGGAACGGGAGCCATCTAGTACCCACTGTGATATGTTTGTTGATTATTTTGCAGATAAAATCCCTTGGATCCACCACCACAACTTTGACACTGCTCTTAATACAATGGGTAAACCAGAGGTTGTTGAAGCCCTGCCATGTTCAGTTTCATAGGATCGGTTTCAGTGGGTGTTGCCTGTCGAGGAGGTGGATGTTTTGGGAGCAGTTTGAGTCACCTATTGTGAACTTGACCCATGCCCATCCCAGCTGGTTAAGGTCATCTGGGAGACATTTAGGCAGTTGCTGGCGGGTGTGGTCAATGCCTCCCTTCAAGGGGGCAGAGTGCCAGGCAGCCTCAAGGAGGTTATGGTGTGGCCACTGCTCAAAAAACCATCACTCGACATTGACTCCCTCACCAGTTATCGGCCGGTCTTTAACCTTCCCTTTTTAGGGACATTGTAGCCCGGAAGCTGCAGTAACATCTCAACCACCCCAGCTATCGGGATACTTCGCAGTCCAGCTTTCGTACAGGCCATGGCACCAAGACTGCACTTGTGGCTGTGCTCAATGGCTTCCCAGGGATGGGACTCTGGGCAGATTCCGGTTTCATTTTTTTCAGTTTCAGTTCTCCATTATTTTTCAGATCTCGTTTTGGTTTTGATTTTTTCTGGGGTTTTTCATGGATTTTTTTATAATCTCGTTGACTGAAAGAGAATTTTCTCCCATTGAAGTCAATAAGAACTTATCGTGGGGGAAAAAATCAATGTGAAAAAAACAAAGTGCAAGGACCGAAAAAGAACCACAATTTCGATTTGTGGTTTAAAGACTGAAATGGCCATTTTGGGGCTGTTTCGGTTCCATTGAAACCGAAATTCCCATCCCTCTTAGTTACAGGGGAGAAGGGGACCATGAACCGTCAGGCCAGTAGAGTTGAGTGATTTCCATTCAAGTCAAGAAATAGCCAATAGTAGTGACAGAATTGGGCCTGGAGATGAGAATTGGGTCAGAATTGAGATGGAGATGAGAAGCCTTTCCCAACATATTTTAATTGGAGGCTAACCACCATTAGTTGGGCGGATATCTGTGGCTCACTCCATGAACATGACAGTCTGGCATTATGAGTCTCCAAAGCAAAACCACTAATGAGTGCTGCCCAATCCCTTCAAAGCCCGTTGCTCCCAGGAAACCTCCCAACTCCCTCTGCCTCTGGCTGTTATTGTTCCCACTTTGTCCTGAAATAAACTGAGACGTGTTGAGATGAGACTCATTTGTGCTGAATGCTGATGCATCACTCCATGGTCTAAACCAGGGGTGGGGAACCTCAGGTCCAGGGGCCAAATGCCGCCCCGGGCTAGTTTTTATTTGGCTCCTTTCCAGTTCCCAGATCTGGCCCCTGGATCCTTATCCGACCTCTGACCAATAAAAAAGTTGTTCCTGTTGGAAACAGTCACTCGGCAAAAATATATATATTTGTAAAGTGTTTCTTTTTTTCTTCTATACATAGGATCTTATTTGGATTTTTTAAGGTTTCCTTTGTCTCTACTTCTGAGTCCTTTTCACTTTAAGGGATGTGTTTTTCTTCATTTATAATACTTTTTAAAAATTCCTCTTTGAGAGGCACTATGCAATATAATGGTATATATATACATACATTTTAGGTGAATCTCAGTAATAATAATAATTTATTTGAGTAACCCGAAGGGTCATTTCGAATGCAAATACAAAATAGATGTGATAATAAGACAATCAAAACAAGTTAACAAATATAATAGGGTATCAAGGTAAAACTAAGTAAGAAAACTCTGGCGGATGTAGATAGAACAACACATTAGTACCATACAGAACAAGCTGGCTACGAAATATGGCCAAGTTCCAGGCCGAGCCCTAGGGGGTCCGATTAGCATAAGTACAAAGCAGCCATCAGTTCATAACAAATCAAAACATTTGCAATTTACTTTTTAACACCTGGCCACAATAGGAAGCCATGGCTCTAGTACAACCAGTGTCTTTGCCGCTAAGGAGTTTGGCCAGCCATAAATCGAGGTGCCAAATCGGGCACTCGGCTATGTAGGGAGATAAAAAACTCTTTCTGGATTGTGAATAGGCTGGACAAATGAAAATGACATGGAAGAGGGATTCGATCTGGGCCAGAGAGCAGTTCAGGCAAATTCTAAGGTCCCAGGAGATACCAGTGTAGCGTCCTTGCGCTACAGCAAATGGGAATCCATTTACTCTAAACAATGTCAATGCATGCCTTAGATGATAAGTCAAAGGAACAGGAACAAAGGAACAGATAGCTAGACTCCAGAGCTTGCAGTTTGATACTAGGGTATAATGGAGCTACTTTTTGTGTATTTATCAGTGAGTTCTGCATCTGTGCTACTTGGTCAAGAATTCTTTCCTTGAGTAGTGAAAACATGCCTTTCGGACCTTAGAGAACCCAAGTTTCTCTATTTCCCTTTCAACTGCAAGAGACCAGGAGAAGGTTCTCGCCTCAGTTGAAATAAGCATGGCAAGGCAATCAATGCTTGAGGGGAACTGAATCACTTTGAGCCAATACTTAATAGTAGCCAACAAAGCTGAGGTTTTTATAGTCCGTGAGGCAGTCTCTGCCCTTAACAGTACTTGGGGGACAGCTCTTGGAACACCGAGAATTACATGGAGAAACTTGTTCTGAATGGGTTCAAGAGCATTCAGACGTGAAAGACCCCAAATGGGAAAAGCATACAGAAATTGGGGCACAACCCTGGCCCTAAATAGACACAGTGCTGGCTTAGCTAATCTGCCAGCCTGAGAATAGTAGTAACTTTGGATCGTGCACGAAGTCTTGTAAGTCTGGTCAAGGGAATCTCAGTAATAGAAAGAGGAATTATCCTCCTTAGAATAAAAATTGGAGACCATGTAAGTGGCGGTTGAATATTTTTTAATTAATATATTATCACCCAGGTTTCTCAGCATAACAGGATTTTCAAATTTCCCTTCTATTTATTTGTAGTAACGATATACCCAGAGTTCATGGATACTGAAAGAAGAAGCCCTGGTAGAAGACAACTTCTGTTGAAATGCGCTGGCTTTTTTGCGAAGTTCATCAATTACAAATCTAAGAAACTGTCATATCTGACACTGCGTCTGATCCGAAACTCTACGGATCCTGTGTGCACGCTCATACACGCGGTTTCCACGGGGCACAATGTGCCCACAAAAAGGTTCTGTGCGACTGCGTTTTGGATCAGGGGTCACTCTTTTTATATTGATCAAAGGACATTCAAATATATGATTTATACATTTTGCAAACGTTACTCATTATAATAGAACCTTTTTGTGACTGTTTTGTTTATCTTTCGGAAACAGACCATTTGCCTGTACTCGCATGATGAGGAAACTTATTGACTTCTTTGCTAGTTTCACTTTTTCCTGTTTGGTTATTAGTAATTATCACTGTGTCAGTACTTTCGTAAATTCTTCCTAGGCAGGAGCAGCTCATGCTCTGTAAAGTTTCTTATATGCTGCTTGTTTCCGATCGTAAGTTCTTGGTATCACTTTCATCCTTTTCCTTATTGGACTTCTTTTGGCACCTCATAAACTGTATTTTCATTGTTGTGTTTAAAGGGCGTCACCCTTATTTTCTTCATTCTAATGCTGGAAACTTATGTAAAGTGCTGGAAACCAACAAAATACAGTGGAAACCAACAGCTGTTAAATTCCGAAAACTAATGAAAATAACAGAAACAAATGAAAAATACAGAAAACTAACAAAAAATGATGGACAATCATCCGTGCTGTCAAAATACCTGCCAAAACTGCAGTACTTGACCAGATCTGTAAATATCGAGTACTAATCAATACTGAAGGATTTACCTTGTGTACCAAAATACTGATTTCTGGTCCCAATTCCCTTAATGATTTAACAGTTTGCCCATTGGTACCAATCAGTAACTTGGTAGTGGTAATTCCTAATATTTCTCAGTAACTGGGAGCCTGGTTAGTACTTGGGTAGCCCATCTGACTTACTCTATGACTTTGTTGCTGTCTAAAATCATGGGATTATATTTAAGTCTCAAAATGTCACCACAGAGGCTAATATTTTGGGAACCACTTAACATAGACTAAGGTGGGGAAGAAACAAGATAGGGTTGGCGGTTAGGGCTTCTGCAATGTCCAGAATAGTTGGTATTGTATTCTCTAAGCAAAGGCAGGAAGGTGGAAACAGAGAAATATCTTCAAAGAGAAGCTAATAAATGGAATCCAGATTAATTCCTGAAGCAATTCTAATTAACTCAGTGCAATTTTGGCAAGGGATTAATTTAAAAGAAAAAGTTGAGGGTGAGAGAGGCAGGTCAAATTTAGTGAGGCTGGGGAAAGAAAAAATCTTGCAAACAAAGCAATTTAGGACTTGAGGCAGGTGTGACAAATATGTTATGGAAACAGATCAAAAGAAGGAATAATGGATTGCTCCCACCCAGGAGGCTGTCTGACACACAGTATAAAAGAGCTCGACACTCCAAGCTCCTCACAACACTTCTCTCGACTCCCAGCCACTTCTCTCTCGACTTCTACTCTTCGGAGAAGCAGGTAAGAGACCAGCTCTTCCTCACTCTAGTCTGGGCAGGGCATAAAAATCCTCTGATCCTTAGCACGTCGCCTCTGCTTGTTTTCTTCTTTAAAACAAGAAGTTATGGGTGAGCACTAGGAGTGGGAATTCCGGATCTTCCAGTATCCGATACTGCCGGTATTTGGTCTACTGGCAGTATCAGATTAAACCCGGTAATCCGGCCCTTTTACCAGATTCCCCATACCGGATTTTTTTACATTGCAGCCATTCAAATGAATGACCACAATGTAAAAAAAAACACAACCCCCCCCCACTTTCCCTCCCCAGTCCAGGCTACACGGATGGAAGGGGGGCACCACTCACCCACCCTGCCCAGCCTGGCTTTAAAAAAAATAAATTTTCCCCCGAAGTCCCTGCTAGCATGGGCTCTGGGCTGCCACCGGAGGTAGGTACAGTTGTACTAGGGTGATCCCTGCGGTGGGGGCGGTTTAACACCCCCCACCCCAGTGATCACCCTACCTCCCCACCCAGGGATCTCCTACCTTGCACTCCGGGCAGCGGCGGCACCGGTCCGACTCCGGCAGCTTCAGCGCTGGCTGTGGTTGCCGGCTTCAGTGCTACTAGGTCTTCCGGTGAACTTCCGGGTTTCCCCGGAAGGCCTAGTAGCGCTGAAGGCAGCAGCCACAGCCAGCGCTGAAGCCGCTGGAGTGGGACCGCCGCCGCCGCCACCACCCGGAGTGCAAGGCAGGCGATCCATGGGTGGAGAGGTAGGGTGATCCCTGGGGTGGCAGTGTGTTAAACCACCCCCCATCCCAGGGCTCACCCTAGTACCTGCTGGTGCGGGCTCCGGGTCGCTGGTGGCGGCCTGGAGTCCGCACAAGTAGGGACTTAGGGTTAAAAAAAAATAAAAAATTATCCAGGCTGGGAAGGGGGGGGGGCCTTCCACCCACCCAGTCTGGTAGGGGGAGGTTTTGGTTTTTTTCCCCATTGATTTCAATGGGGACAGTTCCCCATTGAAATCAATGGAACAAATCAGGTACCGGTAAACCGGTACAAATCTGGCAATCCAGTTTTTTTTAAATCCAGTAACAAGTAAACCCGGTAGCCGGTAATTGCTCTGATGTCCCACCCCTAGTGAGCACCCTCTTTAAAACAGGGCTGAGGAAACTTTTGTGTTCCAGGGTCCACTTTGAAAACAAGTAGAAGGTTGAAAGAAGTTGGGGGCGTGCTTAAGGATGTGTGCCCTGGATCTATCCTCTCTCCTTGTTTGTGTATTGTAATACCCAGCCGGACTTGAACCTCCAACCTCCAGGTTGCCAGAGTACCTGGTTGGCTCCAGGCCTGTTTCCAGCAACTAGTCTCTCTTCCCTATACTTCTGCCCCAGCCTTCTCTTGTCTGTCTTCCCTCTGGCCCCACATCCCAGCTTCCTGATTGGGTACTCACCAGTATATGAGGCATGCTGCTCCAACAGGAAGCTGGCAGAACAACTTCCATTCAATCTCCTCTCCTCGCCATTGAATATACTACTCCTCTCCTCTCTCATGCAATTTTGGTCCTGCTCCTGGGCACCCCACTCTCCTACTGAAGTGAAAGAGAAGTAGAGAAAACAGAAAGAGGGGTCCCACCCAATTCACTCTGTAGTGAGGCCAACCCTATTTATTCCAATGATCATAGGTAGAGAGATTGGGACAGTTAGAGAACTTGAAGACAATGAGATGATCTAGAACATTCTCTTTATCTCTCCACCCCCCACCACCCTCCACACACTCATGTCACTCAAACTCAGCTGGGTGAATAGAAAAAGGCAGAGCATCTTGGTGGGCCAATGAGGGAGCAGGGTTTTTTGCATTGATTTTCCCGTAGAAGTCAATGAGAACAAATGGGAAGAAAATTCAATGTCAGAAAACCAAAAAGCCAAAATCAAAATTTTACCGGAATTTGGGTTTTTCAGATTAAAAATGAGACCGCCATTTTTGGGCTCATTTGGTTGTATCTGAAAACAAGTTTCCCACCCCTACAGAATGCTGAAAAATCAAGAGTGGATGTCGATATTCTGGGACCAGAATTTGACATTCCAGAACACTGGGGAAATGATCCGGAACTATTTGGGTACCAATAGGTATCTGAATTGTTGCCGGTTGCAGAACTTCAACAAGTAAATCTATTTTTGCGGGTATGTGTTTCACCTCTATACCCAACCTTTAGAACTTCACTGTTTTGAAGTTCTCGTTGTATAATGAGAACTGGGAATCTAGCCCCAGGAGTTTAATTTTGACGAGATACTTTCTGGGTGAATCATCAGTGACTATCCTTCACTCAGAAGGTCTGGAAATCAGAGCTCTTTCAGACGACGCTCAACGGAACTGGTTTTTGCACCTTTCCATTACATAGGAGAGGGGAATTCCTTCTCTCCCAGAGGCTAGTTTGAAAATTAATACAATCTCTAAGAACTGCAGACAATTCCTGAGGGGGTGGTAGGGAGTGGTGCTTATGGGATGCACTCAGGAAGGAGGATCATGGCTCTGTGCCAGGGACAAATGTACACTGTCTTTTTCACCTTTGAGGCAATGGGAAAACTGCAGTAAAACAGGTCCCTGACCATGAATCTGT
The DNA here is from genome assembly GCA_003113815.1 of Sphenodon punctatus. NCBI lineage: Eukaryota > Metazoa > Chordata > Lepidosauria > Sphenodontia > Sphenodontidae > Sphenodon > Sphenodon punctatus. The sequence continues at coordinate 15,946 of QEPC01013324.1, read as the reverse complement.
CCCCTCTCCTTTTGTGCAGACCCCCCTTTCTACTCCCTTCCCCTGAGCTCAGTCTTTCAGTGCTTGGAGGTAGGATCCTCGGGTCCAGATCCTGGAACTGAAAAGTGAGGCCAAATAATAACTAGCCATGAACAACATGTGGCCTCCAGGCCTAAGTCAGATTTACAGTTTTATTAGATTGGCTTCAAGAATGATGACTGACATTCACATTCATTTTGATTTTAACCCACCCTTCCCAAAGGTGAATGTGTGTGTTTGTGTGTGTGTGTTGCACATTCTGTTCACTTTTCTCCTTAATGTGCTCCTGCAGATTCATCTCCATTGCACCAAGATGACTTATTGTGGATATCCCCAACCCTGTGTTTACCCAACTGTTTCTTCCTCGTGTGGTGTCCCCCTGAATAACCTCGCCCCGTTGTGCGGTACTGGATCAGCGTATGGTGGCTCCGGTTATGGCATCGGTGGTGGCATCGATTACGGCACTCTGTCCTCTAGCCCCGCTGGAGTCAACACTTCCTGCGTCAGCCAGATCCCAGCCTCAGAAGTGGTGATCCAGCCACCCGCTTTCAAGCTTTGCATCCCAGGACCGGTTATGTCCGCTAGTTGTGAGCCGGTCGCTGTGGGAGGCAACACTCCATGTGCTGTCGGCTCCTATGGAGGTGGCTCCTTGGGGCTGGGAGGATATTCTGGGCTGGGAGGATATTCTGGGCTGGGAGGATATTCTGGGCTGGGAGGATATTCTGGGATGGGAGGATATTGTGGGGTGGGTAGACGCCGAAGGTACCTTTCTTCTGGATACTGTGGTCCCTGCGCATAATTGATGAAATATCCTCAGTGACAACCAGGAACTGAAAATCACGGTACATGGATCCACGACTGAGCTTATGGGGTATGGATTTCTGATGTGCTGAGCACCCCCAATCTCCCCCTAAGTGAATGGGAGCTGTGAGTGCTCAGCAACTCTGGAAGCCAAACCAATCTTTTTTATGTTACGCTTTACTTTCAAATTCATGTCTATTTGCAATGATAGCTACGTTTTCTGATTAAGACTGTGGGTGGGACTCCCACTCACACAAAGGCTCCTCGATGCCGCCTTGAGACTTCATCAACAAGTGGAGGTGAAGAAACGACATTCTCTTCAAGCTGATTGATTTTGTGGCTCAAGTGTATTGTTGGAAAGCTGAAAAATAATCATTCCTGTTTCGTCTTTTCTCATTAAAATCGCATTGCATTTTAACACCTGTCTCCTGGTTTTCCTTAGTTTTCCATTCATTAACTGGTTGGTTGGTTGGTTTATTTACTTATTTGGTTAGTTAGTGAGATTTTTATCCCACCCTGCCACATTATCTTGAAAAAGATAAATACAGCTGTGTGTTGTCAGTGTATTGATAACAGCCACCCCGCTCCAGTTGTTCACAACCTCTCCTAGAGGTTGCATGTACACATTGAACAAGACTGAGGACAGAATGGAACCCTGCGGGACTCCACACAGGAGGCCTCCAGGGGACAATGTACAATCCCATAGTACAAACCACTGAATTCTATTGGGAAGGTATGAACGGACAAACGCAAAATGGTTCCATCACCTGATTATTATACCAAAGAACACCAAAATACGGACAACCACTGTACCAAAATTCCGACAACTGTTATACTTAAAATACCCATGTCAGCCCAAATTTTAGACATTTTTTGTGTATTATTTTGGTTTCCCAGATAATTTTCCGTACTCAAGAGGTGAAACCAGCAACCAGAATTTTGGCTTTTTGAGTGCTCATATATTCTTTGTGTACCAATTTAGATTCCCGATACAGTACTCGAAAATGTACTAAATCAGGTTTCCATTTCAGCTCTTCTTCCTGTGTCACCCTATCTTCCCCTCCCCCTTCTCTCTCCTCCCTTGTCTGTCCTAGAATGTAAGCCCCTTGGGATAGAGATCTCTCTCTACTTAAAGATTGTACAGCATCAAGTACATTGGTTTATGTTATTAAATTACAATATTAATGATAATATTGTCATTAATATTGTCAACTGGCGGTTGTTTACTTCCAGTGTTTGAGGTGAAGACTGTGTTGAGAGCTGATTCAATCCTGATTGGCAGCTTCCAGCAAATGTGAGGGGGGAGCCCCTGGATTAGGTATTTCCTCATCCCCTCCCTCCCCCCAGTAAAGAACAGCAAGGGCAGCTGAACCGCAGTGTTTGAAGAAGCTGAGCTGAGCTGATGTAGGGTGTCTTTAGACATAACACTGTTCGGTGTTCTGTAACACAGTGTCCTGCCGTTACAGTGTTTAGACGTGCATTCGCAAAGCTTGCCTGCAGCATCTGGTGAGATGGGGGAGCAGGTGACAACTGTTTAGGGGAGTTCGGACTGAGCTCAACCAGTTCGGTCGACCGAACCAAACTTCCAAACCAAACTTGATTTTCTAACCAAACCGAATTTCTGAACTCGGTTCTGTTCATCCATCCCTATAAGATAATATTCCATTTAGTTCAATGGGGTTTGAATTTCCAAACTCTGTTCCCGGGAGTTCGGAGTTCAGACCGAACTTGAATAGTTCTGTCAACCGAACCGAACTTCCGAACCGAACTCGATTTTCTAACCAAACCAAACCGAATTTCCGACTCGGTTCTGTTCACCCATCCCTACAACTCTTTACTCAGCTACTTGGGTCATTGCCCCCACACCACCACACACACAACGTGTATTTTTAATACAAGTTTCTTAAAGATTTGCATAGGTGGCAATCCTATGGAAGACTCTGTGCCTGAGCTGGGGATAAGATAAATAAGAAGGGGAAATTTGGAAATTCAATAATTTTATTTTAATAATATTAGCGAACATGCACAATTGCCCAAAATATCATAACTAGTGCTGAAGCTCCATCCCTGGAAAACTTCACAATTCACTGGGGGTTACGTTCCCTGGTTCTAAATTTCCAAGTTCTGAAGTTCCCGGAACGAAGGTAGGTCCTCGGAAAGCTTTGACGTACGTTGGAAAACTCAATTCAAGTGCTGGCGCCATTGCAGACCTAGTTAAGTGATCCAAACGGTTGACCCTAGCGTCTCTCTGCTAGGAAACGAGCTTCTCTGAGCTAGGAAACAAGCTTCTCTGAGCTAGGACACCAAACTTAGTGCCATATTTAGTAGGCAGGGGGGTCTCGGAGTGTCAGGACAGGTTTTGATTGACTGGCAGGGGCAAAATAAAAGTGGCTAAAGGGCCATTTTCCATTCTCTTTTGTGAAGTCCCCTTCGCCGCAGATAGCGGCGATGGCGCAATTGCCGCGCCCCCCGTCGTGGGACGCAGGAGGAGGAAACCGGAGTAGCTTCAATTGCAGCTTTGAAAGGAAGCAACCCGGGCAGAGGTTGCCGGGGCAACGAGCGGTTTGGGCGCGAACAGAGAGGGCCGCGCCGAAAGGGAGTGAGCGGACCCGCCCCTTTTAGGAGGGGCGGAGCCACTCTGGCCGCGTGGAGACGGCATTCGCATTCAGGCTTTGAGCAACGCAGCAGCAAGGAGTGTTTGCTGCTGCACTCCCCCAGCTTAAAGCCAGAGATGGGCCGGGCAAAAAAGAAGGGTGCGGAGGCCCAGAAAAGGAGCCGAACGGACGCGAATACTGGTTCCAATTCGGGGGGGGGGAGGCTGGGGGGGGTACCGGAGGGTGCCCCTACTAGGGCAGAACTGGTTGCCCGTCTTGCAGCCTGCGAGGCCATGTTGAGGGCCCGCCCACCAACCCCGGCCCAGGCAGACATGCAGCCACTCGGAGGGCTACCCCAGACTAGACAGGAGGCCCGGGATGGGGGACTAGCCCCTGATGAACCAGGTGGGAGCTCCACGACTGGGGGGGCAGAGGGTGGTTTCACCCGGGGCCCTGGCCTATGTACAGGCCCCTGAGGCAGGGCTCAGACGCGGCTCCAGGGTTATTTCCACACCTGCCCGGTACAGGGATGAGGGTTTCACCCCGAGAGCGGGGCTGAATTTGAGGCTTGGGGAAGCTCACGAGTCCAGCCCCAGCGACGGTTTAAGGGAAAACCCCACAGGGCACAGATGGGTGGGGGATGAAGCAGAGGTGCAAGGGAGTAGCAGGCAGGATATAGGGCCAACAGGCCTACAGGACTCAGACTTTCCATGCCCAGTAGGGGGAGTAACTTCATGGGATCCCCTTGGGGTCCCTGGCCTTGCCCAATATCAGTTACAGAGGGCGGGTTCCATACCCGTGGTACTGGGTCCTTTAAGATCTCCAGTGGTTAACCCATCGGGGCTGGATGTGCCCGACCAAATGTTCCCAAATGTAGGTAGTGAATCACCACCAACAAGGAGACGGCGTGAGGCCCAGGTGCACCAGGACGGGACGACAGATGATGCAATGTGGCAGAGGATTATCGCCATTGAAAACACGCTGCGGGGAGAGGCATCCAGAGAGGCGGGAGCAAGTACCAACATGGACCCGGGCAGCAGCGTCAATCTGAGGGAGAGCGAGCAGGGTGAGCCTAACGCACACGGAGAAAGGGCAAGTACCAATAGGGGTAACACTGGGGGCACCCCAGAAAGCAGTGAGGGGTTAGGGACAATCACCAGAGAAGTGGGCCAGCAGTCCAGATACAGGGCCCCGCAGGAAACCGCGACCAGGGAGACACGGTCAGGGTTCAGAACAGCAGTAACGGGGGTACAAGAATCAATAGCGCCACAGTTGATGAAAGTTAATGGGATCTGGGCATGGGTAGTTCCCGCTTCAGCCCCAGCAGAAGTGATACAAAGGGCGCCCCTCTCCAGCACAGATATAGAGATGGCAAGCACGGGAATCTCCGAGGTAACATCACCACCCCTTACTGAAGGTAGTAACCAGGCACAAGGGGGGAGTGGGGCAGGAACCTCACCAGTGATCCGCCCACCAGGAGGCATCATTGCGAATGTAGCCGCCCCATTTGGAAGCCACCTAACGCAGGCGACCAAAGAAAAAATATGGC
>QEPC01013322.1:367655-393782 GCA_003113815.1 Sphenodon punctatus | reverse complement strand
GCCCTGAGAGGCCCCGTCGGGAGGGGCCAGGAAGTACGAGCAGGAAGTACGAGCGCGCTGGACGGAGCAGCTGCTGCTGCCGTCTCTGGTAAGGCAATTCCTTTTGTTTTTCGGGGGGGGCGGAGAGTCAAGCAAGCCCCAGCAGCAGGGGAGGGCAAGCCCCGGCAGCTGGGGAGGGGAAGCCCTGAGGATTTTACCAGTGCGGGGGGAGGAGGAGGCAAGCCAAGCCCCCCCCCGCATGGTAAATCGCGCCGAGGCACAGAATTGGGCCCTGACTCCCGTGGAATTTTTAAAAAAATTCCACGGAAGAATCGGGGCCCTGGGCCTCATGATTCCAATTGCCAACCAAGCAGCAGGAAATAGGAATGTGGCACCCAATTATTTTTTCTTTTAAAAAGCCTGGCATGATAAAGGTAAAGGTAACCCCCATCCCGCAGCATTTTCCCTATGGACAGGACAGGTCAAACCATTCCATACCAGGCCAGCCCAGGTACCCCTCCCGCTCCCGCTCCCGCTCCCGCTCGCCGCCGATTTCTTACAGATCCAGAACTAGCACACAGCCTAATTCACCAAAGAGAATGGGAAATGGCTGTAGCTACTTTTATTTTGCCCTGCCAGCCAATCAAAACTTGCCATGGAGCTTGACCAGCCAATCACAATTTGCCATCTGGCTTACCATCACTCAGCTGTCCCCTCCCATACTCCCCTCCTACCAAATATGATACTAAGTTTCATTTCCAGAAGAACTTCAACTGTGCAGCCATGCATTCAGTGGTGTCAGTATTCGACGAAGGGTTTTGAAGTTTTTCTAAGTTTTCAGAGAGGCCTTGGTCCTCAAAACTTTGGAACCCAGAAATTCTGAACCAAAGCCCGGAATCCTCTGTGAATTCTGAAGTTTTCTGAGGACTGGGTTTCAGTACTACACTGAGTGTCTGAAGAGCTACTCAACTTCATGGAAAATTCCCATTACTCCTCATCAAAGCAAAGAAGCACATGCATTCATTTAAACAAGAAGAGTTCCACTAACTTCAGTACAACCAGTCACATGATGAACATTTTGCACATGTTTATCTACTTTGCAAAATTGGAGTTTCGGGCTAAAAAATTAGCTGCATGCAGAAAACATCCAAACCAGATGTAGACAGATTAACGGGCAGTGCACATCATCCACTTGATCCAGGCATCAACCTAAGGTGATCTATGCCTTCTTCTAATTTCCAGTTCAAGGGCAACCTCAGGAACCAGTCTCAGAAGTGGAGAAGAACATTCCCTTCAGAGAGAACCTTCTCTGCCACACTGGAAGTCATCTCTTAACCCTTCCCTTCCTAGAAACACTTCCTGGGGCACCTGTACTGCTCTCTTCCCCATAGACAATCTCCAAGGAGTTTGTCCTTGTAGCAGGGAGCAGTCCTGCGGGCCTGCTTCCCATTTAAGAGGGGACCAAGTGAGCCAGCCGGAGGGCTGAGCACATGCGCATGGGCCTGGGAGAGCCAGCCCATAGCTACGATCAGCCTGTCGGAAGAACAGGCTGATAACCCCTGGGGCAGGGTGGGCAGGACACTGGCCCTTTAACGCTGAGAAGAAGCCTGGTCATGCCCACTCTGCTGGAATAAAAGGACAGGCATGGTAGAGAGGAGAGCAGTCTCTGTGGGAGCTGAAGGAGCAACATCTCCCTGGAGGAAGCCTAAAGGAGATCCTTCCCACTCTATGCTCTCCAAGGTGCTGAAGGCTGGAGAACGAGGGTGGACCCAGGCAAGTGGGAGAGACTGTGCCCAGGAGGAGCCTTGTGCCTGTGGAAGGCTTGGCCAGACCCTGGGACTTTGAAGCCTGCCTGGATGGACTTTGGGAGTTGATGTTAGGTTGCTTCCAAGCCTGTAAGAGACTGACCTGGGCCTGCAGGGCGGAGGCAACTGAGCTGGCAGGCCCAGGGATTGTGGACACTGAGTCTAATAAAGACTGTGTATGTATCACCCTCTGGACAGCTATAGCAGGGTACCCCCTTCCTCAGAGGCTCGGGCTGAACAGACATGACAGAGGGTTAGAGTTAATTCCCCTAAAGAGACCCCAGCACCTCCATGTGACCCTGGGAAGACCCCCTGCTACAGTCCTCCTCCCACACTGTGATCTCCTGGAGACTGGTTCATGTTCCAGAAGTAGATCAAAATCTACCTCTTGGTCAGCCCTGGCCTGAATAAATGAAGCCTGATTTCCTAAAGGAAGATAATATTCAATATATACCTATGAGATTATCCAGCAATAAAGGAGTCACATGCAATTACTGTTGATTTTTGTATATTTGGGCCATCTTCTTCTCTGTCCAATTTGGTTTAAATCAGCATGAGGAATCCACCTTTTTTAGCATGGTGAGCAATGTTTGCTGTTGTTAGCCAAGGTGTTCTTTCAGCTACAAAAGGGTTGACATCTCCATTCTAGGTGCACCCAATGATACAAATTTTGAAGGCCTGACTTCTCTTAGAGACCTCTGACCTTTTTTGGTTGGAATTTGGGCCAAATTTGGCTGAAATTGGCCTGTTGTTTCAAAAAAGTTGTCATACACCTCATTTTAAGAAGGACATGGAAATTTTGGAGAGGGTGAAAAGGAAAGTATTAAAGATGATAGATGATGATGGTGATTATTATTAGCAAGCATTTATATAGCACCAGCAATGTACCTTGTGCTTTACAAAGTAATGGAATAGACACGGTTCCTGACGTAGCACTTACAATCTGAAAGACATGAGGGTGGGGGAGATGAAGGAAAGGGAACAGAGGGAGGGACAAGGGGTGTAACATTCATGAAGATTCAAGGTCTCGGGTGCGCATGTTTTGCTTGGTTACATCGAGAATGATGGCTGTCTGGTCCATGTGGTGAGGTTACAGACCTCAGGTAACAGATTGTACTGGGTGGAAGGTATCAGCAGGAGTTAGGTGAGGGGTCCGAGGAGTCGAGGAGGACAGAGCGGAAGAGGTGGATCTTGAGGAGGGATTTGAAAGGGAGGGGGCTAGGCTGATGTGGACAGGGAGGGAGTTCCAGGGGTTGGGGGCAGCTAGGAAGAAGGGACAAAGGTGGTTAGAGGAGCAGGGGAGGCATGGAAGGGCAAGAGAGGGGACAGATGAGGAGCGGAGTTCACAAACTGGAGTATGGAGGGAAATTAACACAGAGAGGTAGGGGGGAGAAGGTTGTGAAGAGATTTATAGGTGAAGACTAGGAGCGTGTGCAGGATTCATTCAGGAAGGGGAAGCCAGTGAAGAGAGGAGAGGAGGGGCTGCACGTGGTCGAAGCAACGGGAGAAGTAGATGACCCTGGCAGAAGAGTTTGGGATGGAAATAAGGGGAGAAAGGTGAGAGCGGGTGAGGCCAATGAGGAGGTTACAGTAATTGAAGTGAGAGATGACCAGGGTACGAACAAGGGTTTTAGCAGAGGAAACCAAGAGAAAAGGGCGAATCTTAGGAATGTTATGGAGGGAGAAGCGACAGGATTTGGCAACAAAGTCGATGTAGGGTTTAAAAGAAAGGGCTGAGTCAAAGATGAAGTCTAAGCTACAGGCTTGAGGGATGGGAAGGATGGTGACCCCATTGATAAGGATCGACAGGGAGGAGGGAGAGGAAGGATTGGGGGGGGATAAGGAGTTCAGTTTTAGCCATGTTGAGTTTGAGTTGACATTGAGACATCCAGGTAGAGATGTCAGAGAGACAGCTGGTAAGGCAAGCTTGAACAGATGGAGAGAGAGAGGGAGTAGAGAATCAGAACTGAATGTCATCAGTGTAGAAGTGATATTGGAAGGAATGGGTGGCAATGAGTTTGCCTAGGGACAGGGTGTAGATAGAGAAAAGGAGAAGGCCAAAGTCAGAGCCTTGGGGAACACCAACCAAGAGGGGACAGGAGAAGGAGGTAGAGTTGGCAAGAAACATATTGAAGGAACAGTCAGAGAGGTAGGAGGAGAACCAGTCGAGGACGGATCCATGGAAGCCAAGGGAGTGAAGCGAGTCTAGCAAATGTGAATGGTCAACAGTATCAGAGGCAGCAGAGATGATTTCAAACACAAAACATATGAGAAGAAATTGAAGAAGCTGGGTATATTTAAGAGGGACAAAAGAAGAGAAAGGATGGGTATAATAGTCTATAATTGTTGAAAGGCTGCCATAGAGAAGTTGGAGAATGTTCTCCCTCGATATGGAAAGCAGAAAAAGGAGGCAATGGACAGAGAAGTTTATTAATTTATTATTATTATTATTATTATTATTATTATTAGCTTTTATATAGCGCCAGTGATGTACCTGGTGCTTTACAGAGAATAAAAAAGACATGGTCCCTGCCCGAGAGCTTACAATCTAAAGACAGGGGGAGGGGAGACAGGGAAGTGGGAACAGAGGGAGAGACAAGGCATGCAACAATTATGAAGATGCGAGAACTCAGGTACACGTTCTTGGCTTGGTTACAGTAAATTAGGAGTTTGCAGATAACAGGTAGGGGATAAACCTGGGTGGGGATGGTTAAAAGGAGTCAGGAAGGGTAGAGGGGAAGGGTGGGTTTTGAGGAGGAATTTGAAGGTGTGGAGGGTGGGGGCAAGGTGGACGAAGGCAGGGAGGGAGTTCCAGGCATGCAGGGCAGCAAGGGAGTAGGGACGAAGGCAGTTGGGGGAGCAGCGGAGGCATGGGAGGGTAAGGGAGGGGATGGAAGAGGAGCATAGTGCTCAAACAGGGGTATGGTGTGAGATCAGGGCAGAGAGGTAGGGGGAAACAAGTGCAGAATATGCTCAGGAAGGCAAAGGCAGTGGAGGGAGGGGAGGAGAGGCTGCACATGTTCAAAGTGACGGGCTGGGTGGATGATCCTGGCAGCAGAGTTTTGAACAGAGATGAGGGAGCAAGGTGAGAGCAGGGGAGGCCAGCAAGGAGGAGGCTACAGTAGTCGAGGTGTGAGATGACTAGGGCGTGGATGAGAGTTTTGGCAGAGGAGACAGACAGAAAAGGGCGGATCTTAGCAATGTTGTGGACGGAGAAGCGGCAGGATTTGGCCACAGAGTCAATGTAGGGTTTGAAGGTGAGGTGCGAGTCGAAGATGAAGCCCAAGCTATGGGCTTGGGGGACAGGGAGGATGGACACCCCTTCAATGGCAATTGACAGGGAAGAGGGAGAGGAAGGATTGGGAGGGAAGATAAGGAGTTCAGTTTTTGCCATGTTCAGTTTGAATGTATTATTAATTATTATTATTATTATTATTATTATTATTATTATTATTATTATTATTATTAACAAACATTTATATAGCACCAGCAGTGTACCTGGCACTTTACAAAGTAATAAAATAGACATGGTCCCTGCCCCTAGGGCTTACAATCTGAGAGACAGGAGCTGGGGGAGAGACTTAGGAAGGGGAACAGAGGGAGAGACAAGGGGTCTAACATTCATGAAGATGCGAGGTCTCAAGTGCACGTACTTGGCTTGGTTACGATGAGAATGACATCTTGGCGTTGAGACATCCAGGTGGAGATATCGGAAAGACAGTTAGTGAGACAAGCTTGAACAGAAGGGGAGAGGGAAGGAGTGGAGAGATAGAGTTGAGTGTTGTCAGTGTATAGGTGGTATTGGAAACTGTGGGAGGCAATGAGTTTGCCTAGGGATTGGGTGTAGATAGAGAAGAGGAGAGGGCCAAGAACAGAGCCTTGGGGAACCCCAATCAAGAGGGGTAGGGAGGAGGAGGGGGAGGAGTTAGGAAGAGATACATTGAAGAAGCAGTCAGAAAGGTAGGAGGAGAACCAGTCGAGGACAGAGTCCCGGAATCCCCATGGAGTGAAGCGATTCAAGCAGGACCAAGTGGTCAAGAGTGCCAAAGGCAGCAGAGAGATCAAGGAGGACAAGAATAGGGTAAAGGTGGTTGGATTTAGCCACAAGAAGATCATTGGTGATCTTAGCAAGAGCGGTTTCAGTGGAGTGATGGGGGCGGAAGCAAGATTGGAGGGGGTCAAGGGAGGAATTGGCGGAGAAGAGGTCGAGGCAACGGAAGTAGACAACCTGTACAAGGAGTTTGGAAGCAAAAGGGAGGAGCGAGACAGGACGGTAATTAGAGGGTTCAGAGGGATCCAGAGTGGACTTTTTGAGGATGGGGGAGACAGTGGCGTGTTTAAAAGCAGACAGGTAGGAGCCGGTAGAGAGGGAGAGGTTGATGATGTGCAGGAGGGGAGGGGCGATGGTGGAAGTAATGGAGGTCAGGAGGCAGGAAGGAATGGGGTCCAAGGGGCATGTGCAGGGGTTAGAGGAGGAGAGCAGGGAGGAGATATCCTCAAGGGAGGCAGGAGGGAAGGAGGACAGGAGAGAGGTGGGGGGAGGAGGGAGAGGGGGAGAGTGGTAGCGGGGAGAGGACTTGGAAGCGATTTCCAGTGAAAAAGAGAGCAAGATTCTGAGTGGAGAGAGAAGAGGGAAGAGGAGTACAGGGGGGGTGAGGGTCCCGGGAGCAGGACTCAATGTGTGAGGCATAGTACTGCTGTCTAGCAAGGGAGATAGCAGAGTTGAGCGATGAGAGGCAGAATTTGAAGTGGAGGAAGTCAGAGCGGTAGTGAGATTTGCACCAGAGACGTTTTACAGCCTGAGTGCAGGAGTTTCCATCTTTGGAGCACTTAAAGATGTGGCTGGATGAGAATATGTCTGGGATGGTGTAAGTATTGCAAAACCTGCAAATGGTGGCTTTAGAGTTAATGACCCTTGTGGTTCCTTCCATTTCTACACACCCAAACACAAAAGGTCATTGTATGAGTCTTCATTCCATATGAAATAGGACTAACACTTTGTAATAGTCGTTGTAAAAAGACTTTCTGAAGAGTAGTCACAGGGATAACTTGATGGAATAAGGAACCCATGGCTTGAAGGAGTGAGGATCTTCAGGATTGGGCTCTTATATTTTAAAATAAAATTAACAACCCTCTTAAAGGACCACGGAAACCTTTTTCCCCACCAGAAACTGATGAGAAGCTGATTATTTCAAAACTGAACCTGAAGGGAATTTCCCTCATAATTCTACTCCTTTAACTTCCCCTCAGTGGAATCCTGAGAACACAGGCATTGATGAAAGAGATTAAATGGATTTAGCCTGACTTTGCAGAGCAACTGTTAGGGATTCCAGATTTTACTGTTGGCTTTAAATATATTCTACCGAAACAACCTAGGTGACACAACCGCATCCTTGAGGGATTAATGGAAGGTTTCAGAATAATTATCATGCTACCACACACACGCTGCGGGAAAACTCACCCTTTTAAAAGAAAGAAATGGGAAAACAGTAGGGACGGGAATTTTGGGCCCTTTTCAAACAAACCACGGTGGATGGGGGGATGGGTATGCGACAGGTGGAGGTGGGTTTGCACCCATTCCCACCCACCTCCACCCATCTCTACGCACGAAGCAACCAGCATTGGAGTCAATTGCCCTGTGCATGGGTGGAGATGGGTGGAGCGTGGGAGCTTGCACGCACCACACCCGCCTCCGGTGGTTTTCCCACTGGCACCCTCCCCCACTGCCTCCGGCAGCAACCTACAGTGTTCATATGGACATTCCCCTCCCCCGCACATATGTGTGGAGGGGAGGGGGTACCTGTTTAAAAAGGGCCTTGGATTCAGATAGAACCAAATCAACCTGAAAATGTCGGATTCAGAATAATCTGAAATTTTGGAATCTTTTTTCGTTTCAGGTGATTCAGATGTTTTACATTGCTTTTTTAAAAAATTCAGATCTTTAACATTGCGGTTTGTTCCCATTAATTTCAATGGGGAAAAATGCATGCCAAAAATCTGAATTTGGAAAAAACCAAACCAAATCAGAATCGAAATCTGAAATTACTAAAGAACAGAAACCAAAATTCGAATCTGAAATTCCCCCTGGAATCCAACCCTTAGAAAACAGGGTTGTTGCTTGAAAATGCTGCTTGTTGTTTAAGGAATGGATTGTGCTAAAAGGAACACAGTCCAGAAAAAAGAGCATTGAACAGCTGGCAAGGGGCAGCGCTCAAATTGCCGGACACCAGGCAGAGTGGCAACAGGATTCGTAGGGATGGGCAAACAGAACTGAGTTCGGAAATTCAGTTCGGTTCGGTTCAGTTCGGAAATTCGGTTCGGTTCGGAAGTTCGGTTCGGTCGACTGAACTATTCGAGTTCGGTCCGAACTCCGAACTTCCGAACAAAGTTCGGAAATTCAAACCCCATTGGACTAAATGGAATATTATCTTTTAGGGATGGGTGAACAGAGTCGAGTTCGGAAATTCAGTTCGGTTCAGTTTGAAAATCGAGTTCAGTTCGGAAGTTTGGTTTGGTCGACCGAACTGGTCAAGTTTGGTCCGAATGCCAAACTTCCGAACCGCGTTCGCCCATCCCTAAGGATTCACACCAGGCATGAATCCAAGCAGAAGTAGGTCAAGCAAGCACCAAAACATAGGGCACAGTCACCAAGTGTTTAATACCCATATACTAAAATACACGGGTCTTTTTTCTCCCGCATATATGTAAATGTGCAAAAATTTCCTAACCCAGACTTTGATTTATTTCTCATGCATATACCATCAGTGAACATATAATTGAAATGCACTTTTTATCATTTACATATTCCATTTCACAACCATTTAATTGTTTTTTTCTGCATTAAAATTTCTGACCTCCAGAATAATTCCCCTTAACCCCGTTCAACCTTTTTGGGTAAACTATTATGTTCTCCTTCCTTCTTCCCTAAAGATGGAGGCTAGAGAATGGAAGCAGGAATGGTCAGTTCCACATCCCAGCTATGTGCCTGTCTATGCCCCTGGAGGACTGTGCTAAAATCCCACACTTAAAAAGAACATTTTTGTTCCCACTATCAAATTATGTACATAATTAACATGCACATTTCACACTGCCATTCTTACATTCCATTGTAACACCCATCCTTGGAAAGTAGGCTGGAAAGGGAAACAGAGCTGAGGCAAAGGGAACCAAAAAGTATACAGCCAGGGGTGTGCAGCAGGCACATCATTTGTTTTTGTTGTCATTTACAAAAAAAACCCTTTGTTTTCAAGGGGTTTCAGAAAAAAAATGTTCATTTTCTTTTTGTTTGTTTGTTTATTTTTATTGAAAATAATATTTTTTTTAAAAACACAGTGTGCACATACAAAATAGCTGCTGGACCATTCTGTACATTTACAGCCTTTTCCCAAAATGGTACTGGCAGTGTCAGCGCCATTTTGGAAAAAGGAAGTCGAACTACGCATGTGGAAAATGCCCACCACACATGTGCAGACTGGCTACACTTTTCCAAAAAGGTGCTGATGCTGCTGGTGCTATTTTGGGAAAGGGTGCATATTAGGGGTGAAACTCAGTCCTCAGTTTTTCTCAGAATTTACTGAGGAGTGCCATACTCGACTCGATTCCACCGAGCACTAAGGAACCAAGTAATGGTCATGGTACTCAGTTCCTCGGTAACTCTGCAATCAAGAACAGGAAGGGGGGAAGATGGACATTGGGGGCAGGTAACAGGGAAGTCAAGTTCAGGGAAGGGGGCAGTGGGGGGCAGTGAAGTACAGGCCAGAGAGGATCAGGGGTCAGGAAAGGAGAGCCAGCAAACTCACCTAAAAGCTTCAGGAGCTGGGCATGCTGCTCTGGAAGCTGCCTTCTTTGAATGAGATAAAGCTCTCTGGGAGCATGCTGGGAGATGTAGTCCAGCTTGCTCCCAAACAACATTGTTCTAATGCTGTCTGGGAGCAAGCTGAACTACATTTCCCAGCATGCTTCCAGAGAGCTTTGTGTCATTCAAAGGAGGTGGTGGGGTCGGTTCCATGCCCCACGTATCTCGCACACAATTGCACACACAGCCAGGCAGGTATCAGGCACGCTCATTGCTGGCACATTGTGCCAAGCGCATACGCAGGCTCCACAGGGCATGAGATAGGCTCCAGCGTCCAGAGCAGCATGACCAGCTCCTGCAGCTTAAGGCAGAGTCCAAACAGCAGCATACCCAGCTCCCACGTGGCTTTTAGGTGAGTCAATCACAACCCCTTTCCTGCCCTCTGCTGCCCCCTTTACACCCCCTTCCCTGCCCCCAGTGTCTTATTCCATGATGCCCCTTTCCTGGTTCATGCTGCTGGCTGTGCTTCCCTGTGCCACACACACATCCCTGCACTCGGCCCCTTTGAATTCTGAGTATTTTCCGACGTTCTGAGGAACAGCCCAAACACTCAGGACCGGTTTTCGGAACCTTAGAAATACTCAAGAATATTTGTTTCAATATTTGGAACAGCCTTAATGCGCTCTTGGTCATTTTGGCACAGTGGCCATTTTGTGCATGTGAGTCATTTTTCATTTTTGCAACAAAACAGATACTTTCCCCCTTAGTTTTTGTCCATTTTGGTTCCCCCGGCCTCTTGTTTTTGTATTCTAATTACTAAAATGAAAGGGGCATCATTCATTTTAGTAATTAAAAAAACAAACAAATTGCACACCCCTAACAGACAGCCTAGAGGCACCAAGACTGAGTCAGACACTGAACCCAGATATTGCTTTGCCTGGTTTCCTTTGTCTGTCATGTGCCTTTTATCAAGGCCAGACAAGTCAAGAGCCAATCATGGCTTAGTGGACAAAGAGCCCCATCAGGATGGCAAGTTGCTGGAGCACAGCACAGCTTAATGACCTAGAGCAAGGGTCAAAAGCAGAGAGCGCTGGTGGTGATCTGGAGACAGTTACCTCCTCCAGCATCTCAAGGCTGCTGGTTCTAGTTCTATGTCTTGTCCCATGCACTATTCCCCATTTATGCTGCATTTTAAAAGCCACATTTGGAGGCTCTTACAATGACCCAAGATCAGTGACTCAAGGGAACAGTGCATTCACACATTACAGAAATTGCGGAATTATACCTGGTATTATCTCAAGTTATTTTAATTGTCCATTTTGTAATGTGTGAAAGCAGCCTCAGTCTTTTTTCTCTATCCAAACTGTTATCACCCTTCAAAACTCATTAATACGTGTTCAGTAAAGACTGCTGGGATTTGCTAACATATTAGCTTCCTCACAAACTTTCTAGAATATATCCCTATCCTGCAAACTTTCCCACTTTGGTGTTTAAACTTTCCTTGAGGTAATTTTTTTAAGGCTTTACTGATGGGCTGTTTTAGGCTTTGTAGACTCAACCAGTATTTTCCATTCTGTTGTGTCTTTCTATGTTGATAGCTATACATTCCAGAGAAGCCTTCCAAAATAGACATCTCATTGACCATTGCCCCAGCAACATTTCAGCCAATTAGAATGAGTGACACTCACTTGATGAAGCTTCATCTTGGGTTTGCATCATTTGCTATGAGGAGTGAGCTAAAATACAAGCTTGTTGCTCAGTCCCTTCACAGCAAAATGAACATACTTTTCCACAGAATTAATAGTGGCAACAGTCTCTGGCACTGTCTTTCAGAAACAAGATTCCTGGCACCTTCTGCAGTGTATTTGTTGACCTACAGAACCTGTCAAATGCTTGGTTTCTGGATGCATTAAAAATGAACTGTCTGTGTTTCTTCCACACTATTAAAAATTTAGCACCTTATTTCCATTCTGATGGGTGGGGATTTCTAAGTATAAATCCCCAACACTGTGACAAGAAAGCAATTTGCAAGAGTGTGGATCTCTATTAAAGTTTTTATTTTAACAATTTGTATTGAAAATGTTTCTTAGGGTGAAAACAGACATGACGCTGACCACCCTTTAACCACCCTTGGTGGTCATTTATGCATGTTTCAGGGCTGCATAGGGCACCAATACAGCCCTGCAACATGCATAAATAACCACCAAGGGTGGTTAAAGGGTGGTTAGCGTCATGTCTGTTTTCACCCTTAATCGCAAATTAGGTATGACACTGATGGGGTAGTTCTATATCAGAAACCTTCTTCCTGCCTACTGTGCATGGCTTCCCAGCTACATAAAAGCCACATTATAATTGTCACTATTCTAGAAGTTCATAGGCAGTAGGATACTAAGATGGAGAGCATATTGGTAAAACGTCAAACCTACATATAGTAGAATCCATATAGACTGAATTTGGTTAAGTAGAAATATGAAACTCAATTCTGAGTTTTTCTCAGTTATTGTCAAGAATCATGGTTCTCAACTCGTTTTAAGCGAGAAATGATAATTGGGCTGAATATTGTTTATGGCTTTAGTAATGATTCTTAGCTATAATTTTAACAGTATTTCAGGCCAATCCTAAGCCCCAGGAACATGTATGCGAGGCATGGATGATGCTTGTATACATCCACATGCAACCCCATTATGGGAATTGTGGCACATGTGCAAACTGTGTGGAAACTATGGGGAACACACATGAGCTTGCATGCATTAGCCGCATGTGCGGGTTTTTTTTAATTAAGCCCTTTGATTGTTTCTTTTAAGCATTGGACAACATACAGTACCAAAGAGAAGTCCATTTCTTTATGGTTTGCTTAGCTGAAGTTCTGATAATTCTATTTGAAAAGATAGACAGAATAAATAGATAGGCAGACCGTGGTGTTGGAGGCATAAAGAGGACTTACAGAACTTCAGAAACAGCGCCAAAGGCCTGCTGAGTACCCAGGTCGATTACCCGGAAGTTCCGGAACTAGTACCCAGAAGTAATATTCGGTACAGCCCTACTGTAAACTAGGGATGTGCAAACAGAACCGAGTTTGGAAATTCGGTTCGATTCGAAAATCGAGTTCGGTTCGAAAGTTCAGTTCAGTCAACAGAACTATTCGAGTTCAGTCGAATTCCTAACTTCTGAACCGAGTTCGTACATTCAAAACTGGGGTTTTTGGCCTTCAAAACTGGTTCAGATTCGACCAAACAGTTCGGTCGAATTTGAGTTCAGTTCGAAAGTTCAGTTCAGTCGACCGAAATATTCGAGTTCGGTCCGAACTCCAAACTTCCGAACCGCGTTCGCACATACCTACTGTAAACATATTTATTTTCTAGGTGCTTTTAGGATCCACTACTGGTTCCCTTAAGTGTACTCTGTCCTCCCTTTTACCTTCCCCTATCTTAAAGTATTTTATTACTATTTTAAATTGTTTAAAATTGTTTTAAAGTGTTTTAAATTGTTTTATGCTTTTATATTGTTTTATATTCTGTAAAGTGCTCCGAGTGTCATGCAAGGCAGGGGGATACTATATAAATTAAAATTTATTATTAGTATTAGTATTAGTATTAGTATTAGTATTAGTATTAGTATTATGAGAGGGCTCTTTGATTAGGGTACCAGTCACAGCTGGATATCAGTACATTGTAACTGACCACTGGGTAGTTACATCACATGTGGCACATATGTGGGCCGCCTGCAGTGGGAAAGAGTGGGATACATAAATAAATAAATATACATTTTCAACATAATCTGTTCCACATCAACTCAATCAACAAAATGTGTTTTCACGCATTAGGTAGGGTCACATGAGAAATTATCCCACATGAGAGGCCATATTACCTCACATGAGCCCGTGATGCAGCTAACCGTCTGTCCAGCGGCCGCCAGATGTTTGCCTCCTTCTCTCTCAGTGTGGATGGATGGCTGCTACACAATGCATTGACGGAGAAGGCCAGTGACACATCAAGCTACTGTTGCCTCACCCAGGCTAATGTGAGGCCATGCGGCCACCTCCAATCTGGTCACCAAATGTAGCCTCACCTCAAGGCAAGGCTTGAGGATTGGGTCTGGAGGAGTGTCCTCACCCCAGACACCAAACAGCTGATCGAGGGTGGAGGCAGAGGAGAGTGTTCACCCTGACCACCAAATAGGTGAGCACTCTGGCCCTGTCTCATGTGGCCTTACCCATAATTATAAACCAAACGTTTCCTTCTGTAATAGGGCAGAATACTAGGATGTTGCTAGCCCTTTAAGGTAGCTAGCGCCAACAGAAGTAGCACAAGCTGAACTGTAGGTGCTATCAGCTGTGCAGGACAAATGGTGAAGCAGAAGCAGCCTTTGGCTGGGCATGGCCAACCAGGCATAAAGCTGAGCCAGAAGAGAGATAGCTCAGTCTGCCTCTGGAGAGAGAGCAGAAAGGAGCTCCAGCTTCGGAGCCTGTCAGACTGAGAGCCAAGACAGCTTGTGAGCCTGAGAGAGGCTGGAGCAGAGGCAAGAAGCCTCTAAGGAGCTCTTCAGAAAAGAAGCTGCCCAGAAGGAAAGAAGCAGCTACGGTTTGGTTAAGAGACTGTGGATACCTCACCTGCAAGTGAGAGTAAAGATGGTGGGGAGATTGTGAGAAGCCCACAAGAGGGAATTGTTGGCTGGAGCTGAGGACTGTATTATGGACTAGAGCAGCAAGAAGTCTGGAAACCTGGCTCAACTGGGGTAGTCAGGTTCTTGGGGCTGGAGGGGTTGCATCCCCGACACTAGCTATGACCCAGAGGGACTGAGATTTGATGTATGAATGTATACATTAAGAAAGACTATATGCTGATTCCACGTTGAGCCTGTGTAATTTAGACCCTGATCCTGACATCACTTACCACAAGACACCACCTGCCCTGCTACACCTTCCTATACACATTTCAATTGAACACTACAGCCTGTGGGCAGAGGGTCCTCGGCACTAGCTAGAAAGTGATACCTTTATCATGGATTAATTGGAGAAGACAATTTGACTCCAATTTTTTTTTATCTAGTTTATTTGGTCTTGTAGCTGAGTTGTGTTATTCTGTTGGGCCCTCTTTGGGAACAACAGAGCTGGCAAAGAAAGCAGCTTGAGACCGATTCTTCCTATCCCTGCACATGATGGTAGATTGACAGACCATGGCAACAGACAGATGGTAACCTTATTTCGATTGTAAACTCTCAAGCAGGAAACGTGTCTATTTTATTCTCTGTAAAGCACCAGGTACATCGCTGGCGCTATATAAATGCTTATAATAATTAATTAATTAATTGCTATTATTAACTAGATGGATCAGGTTCCCAGGACCATTTTGATGCTACTTGACCACATAAAGCAGAAGAACATAAGTACCATGCTAGGTCAGACAAATGGTTTACCGAACCCAGCATCCTGTCTCCAGCAGTGGCTATTCTCTGTCACTTTGGAGAAGTGCCAAACAAGTCATAAAGGGGCGATCCATTCCCTACTTCCCTGCAGCAGTCACACTCTCAGCTGAAATGGTTGCATGGGGATTCCTTTGTTATAAATAAGGAAACTGCCACATGACTAACCCTGTTCACAACTTAATGCACTAGAGCAATGGTTTCAACCAGTGAGTCAGGGATTATTATTATTAATTATTATAATTATTATTAGCAAGCATTTATATAGCACTAGCAATGTACCTGGCACTTTACAAAGTAATGGAATAGACATGGTCCCTGCCCTAGGGCTTACAATCTGAGAGACAGAGAAGGGGTGGGGAGACATAGGAAGGGGAACAGAGGGAGGGACAAGGGGTGTAACATTCACAAAGATGCAAGATCTCAGGTGCACGTGCTTGGCTTGGTTACATCGAGAATGATCCACTGGTAGGTCCTGGAAGGATCTTAGGTGGGTCTTGGAAGTGTCCTTGGGCAACCTGGGGGTGGCAGTGGCAGAGGTGCGTGGGGTCCTGGGAGCAGTTGTGTCATTTGTCTCAGAATAACCTGCCATTTGTTCTGGTCATCTGCATAGCTGAAGGCTGGANTCTTTGAACTTCTGCATAGAACTTCTCCCAGAACTTTTGTGGCTAAAACGTTGTCCTGGTAAACTGCTTTGCTTCAGGCAGCTGTGGTCACCTGGTTTCCATGGCAGCCCCTCACTTCTACAGCTGCGACTACTTTAGGCTGCCTCAGGGCAGTGTGTGTGTGTGAAGAGTGCATACGGAACTTACTTGTGGACTTGTAAACCCAGAAGATTGAAAGACCAGCACTTTAAGGTGTGTGTAAAAATGCCCAATGTCGCAGAGCCAAAACACATTAATGGTGAGAACTCAGAATCTACTTCAGTAAGGACCATAAAAGTACATCAGAATGGTTAACTATGCTAGCAGAAATCAAGTGTGAAAGTAATTTAAAGACTTTGTGTGCCACAACCTGTAAAATCAAATTTTTCACCTAGATCCTTGAAACTGCAACCTGACTTTTGTTAATGGCTCTTAACTGATAAGATTTTGGGCTGGAACTGATGAATGCACAAGCATTAGATATTTGAGCAGTTTCTCAGAGTTTAACCTGCTAACTAAGATTTTTTTTTTCTGAGGTAGAGAATAATGTGCTGGTTGCTCTCTCCAGATTATTCAAGGGGAATGACCTTGAAACTGATCAAAGCCCAGTGAGTTATTAAAAATTGAGCAAAAATTGGTTGGTGCGGGAGCAAATATGATTTGTGCTCCAGGCACCTGAATTATAAATGCATCTTATTGACTCAACTTTCCTCTGCTCTTCTGAGGATTTAATCAGTCTGCTTGGAAAGGAAGAGCTGTGAAGTTTAAGCTGTGGATCAATCTAGACATTTCCACATGTACCAGCAACCACAGAAAATGGGTTCAGATTTCAGATGGGCGAAGTTAGAGTCCTCCCCCCCGTTGTAAGTCAAGGCTCTGGGAGTTATGGCCTTCTCTTTTCAATGACTTCTCCACATCTTTAACGTGGCTGGGGAGCGAAGGTGCACAACAATACTCTAGTGTAGCTGCTTCTTCTGTTCACCCAATTGTGAGGATGATATCACTTTAAGAGCCTGCCCGGTACCAGCTTTGTTTAGTCATGCTGAGGTACGTAGTTTGTCATATTTACCCTAAAGGCATAGACTCCACTAGACACAAAGAGAGACACTTTTTAAACAGGTGGGAGAGAGGGAGGGGGGGCTGTGTTTGTGTGTGTGTGGAACACTGCCTCGGGTGCGATGGGTGGGCACAGATGGGCGCACACCCATCTCCACGCATGGAGCAACCTGCCTTTTCACCAGTTGCTCCATGTGTGGGTGATGGGTAGGGATGGACGAACGCGGTTCGGACGTTCGGAGTTCAGACAGAACTCGGTCTGTTCGGTCGACCAAACCAAACTTCTGAACCGAACTCGAATTTTAAACCGAACCGATTTTCTGAACTCCGTTCTGTTTGCCCATCCCTAGTGGCAACACATACAAAAAAACCTGGTTTTGAATGGCCGAACTTGGTTCGGAAGTTTGGAATTTGACCGAACTTGGTCTGTTCGGTCGACTGAACCGAACTTCCGAACTGAACTCGAATTTCAAACTGAACTGAACCAAATTTCCGAACTTGAATTTCAAACCGAACCGAATTTCCAAACTCTGTTCTGTTCACCCATCCCTAGTGATGGGTGGGGGTGGTGGAGATGGGTGGGTCGCAAAGCACATCCGCATGCCTGCACACCCACTGTGGTGGTCACATGGGTGGTACCCATGCATACACATACAGTGGATCTGTGTGTGCATGCGTGGGTCCATCTCGTGTAAAAAGGGCCACTGAGTTTTGGTAAATCTTGAGTAAGCATCTCTCTCCTTCAAGCAAGCGCTCTGTTTCAAGAAACCATTACAAGAACCCACTAAATAACCCATCTGCCTTTAACACAGGGTAAAAACAAACATGACAGACATCCGGTCACTGCCCGACCTGAGCTGGGCCAGGCAACTGTTGTAGACATGGTCCAGCCTGGGTCAGGTCACAGAAGAAACATGCGCCCCGCCAGGCCACCGGCTGCACAGCCCGGGGGTGACGAGAATGAAGAACATGTGGCTGGACAGCCTGGCTCCTGCATTACACACAGAGCCCTGTCCCCTGCCATAATGGGCAGCCCTTGTGAGCAGTGATGGCCAGCCATGGCTGTCCATCATGGCAAACCTAGATGGGTCTGGAAACAAATGTGCAGCCCCATTGTGGTCAGCTTTGGTCCGACTGGCCGGAGGCTAGCCAGGGCTGTGATTCTGGAGGTCCCAGGATCATAGACCAGGCTAACCTCTGACACACTCCAGAGGAATCTGGGGAGAACATCTGGTGGGCCCTCAACAGACATGCCGGTGGCTTATAGACCAAAGCCTGAAAATGCAGGCCACAGCAGGCCACCTTCTTGTCTGTTTTTACCCATAGTGGTTCTCAACCTTTCTGTTGGTGAGACCTACCAAAAATCCAGGCCTGGGAGTGGTGGAAGTGGGAGAGGCAATCCTGGTGGCATGATTGCATGTGGCATGCGGTAGCTGGAAGCAGCAGGAGGCGGAACCCAGAGAAGCCATACCCGGAGGCAGAGAAGCTGTGAGAATCCATACTACACGGACTGCTTTTAGACGAGCGGATCGCCGTCGCACAACCCGCTCGTGTGACATTTCAAAATCCCAGAACGCGGGATTACACGAGACGGAAGTAGGGGATCACGCGCATGAAAGGCGGTTGCGCATTATTTGCCAATCGCAAATTAAATACCTCGATGTGTGAGGTATATAATTGGCGGTTGGCAAATAACGCATGACCGCCTTTCATGCGCATGATCCCCTACTTCCGTCTCGTGTAATCCCGCGTTCTGGGATTTTGAAATTTCGCACGAGCGGGTTGTGCGACGGCGATCCGCTCGTCTAAAAGCAGTCCGTGTAGTATGGATTCTCACAGCTTCTCTGCCTCCGGGTATGGCTTCTCTGGGTTCCGCCTCCTGCTGCTTCCAGCTACCGCATGCCACATGCAATCATGCCACCAGGATTGCCTCTCCCACTTCCACCACTCCCAGGCCTGGATTTTTGGTAGGTCTCACCAACAGAAAGGTTGAGAACCACTATGGGTAAAAACAGACAAGAAGGTGGCCTGCTGTGGCCTGCATTTTCAGGCTTTGGTCTATAAGCCACCGGCATGTCTGTTGAGGGCCCACCAGATGTTCTCCCCAGATTCCTCTGGAGTGTGTCAGAGGTTAGCCTGGTCTATGATCCTGGGACCTCCAGAATCACAGCCCTGGCTAGCCTCCGGCCAGTCGGACCAAAGCTGACCACAATGGGGCTGCACATTTGTTTCCAGACCCGTCTAGGTTTGCCATGATGGACAGCCATGGCTGGCCATCACTGCTCACAAGGGCTGCCCATTATGGCAGGGGGCAGGGCTCTGTGTGTAATGCAGGAGCCAGGCTGTCCAGCCACATGTTCTTCATTCTCGTCACCCCCGGGCTGTGCAGCCAGTGGCCTGGCGGGGCGCATGTTTCTTCTGTGACCTGACCCAGGCTGGACCATGTCTACAACAGTTGCCTGGCCCAGCTCAGGTCGGGCAGTGACCGGATGTCTGTCATGTTTGTTTTTACCCTGTGTTAAAGGCAGATGGGTTATTTAGTGGGTTCTTGTAATGGTTTCTTGAAACAGAGCGCTTGCTTGAAGGAGAGAGATGCTTACTCAAGATTTACCAAAACTCAGTGGCCCTTTTTACACGAGATGGACCCACGCATGCACACACAGATCCACTGTATGTGTATGCATGGGTACCACCCATGTGACCACCACAGTGGGTGTGCAGGCATGCGGATGTGCTTTGCGACCCACCCATCTCCACCACCCCCACCCATCACTAGGGATGGGTGAACAGAACAGAGTTTGGAAATTCGGTTCGGTTTGAAATTCAAGTTCGGAAATTTGGTTCAGTTCAGTTTGAAATTCGAGTTCGGTTCGGAAGTTCGGTTCAGTCGACCGAACAGACCAAGTTCGGTCAAATTCCAAACTTCCGAACCAAGTTCGGCCATTCAAAACCAGGTTTTTTTGTATGTGTTGCCACTAGGGATGGGCAAACAGAACGGAGTTCAGAAAATCGGTTCGGTTTAAAATTCGAGTTCGGTTCAGAAGTTTGGTTTGGTCGACCGAACAGACCGAGTTCTGTCTGAACTCCGAACGTCCGAACCGCGTTCGTCCATCCCTACCCATCACCCACACATGGAGCAACTGGTGAAAAGGCAGGTTGCTCCATGCGTGGAGATGGGTGTGCGCCCATCTGTGCCCACCCATCGCACCCGAGGCAGTGTTCCACACACACACAAACACAGCCCCCCCTCCCTCTCTCCCACCTGTTTAAAAAGATTCTCTCTTTGTGTCTAGTGGAGTCTATGCCTTTAGGGTAAATATGACAAACTACGTACCTCAGCATGACTAAACAAAGCTGGTACCGGGCAGGCTCTTAAAGTGATATCATCCTCACAATTGGGTGAACAGAAGAAGCAGCTACACTAGAGTATTGTTGTGCACCTTCGCTCCCCAGCCACGTTAAAGATGTGGAGAAGTCATTGAAAAGAGAAGGCCATAACTCCCAGAGCCTTGACTTACAACGGGGGGGAGGACTCTAACTTCGCCCATCTGAAATCTGAACCCATTTTCTGTGGTTGCTGGTACATGTGGAAATGTCTAGATTGATCCACAGCTTAAACTTCACAGCTCTTCCTTTCCAAGCAGACTGATTAAATCCTCAGAAGAGCAGAGGAAAGTTGAGTCAATAAGATGCATTTATAATTCAGGTGCCTGGAGCACAAATCATATTTGCTCCCGCACCAACCAATTTTTGCTCAATTTTTAATAACTCACTGGGCTTTGATCAGTTTCAAGGTCATTCCCCTTGAATAATCTGGAGAGAGCAACCAGCACATTATTCTCTACCTCAGAAAAAAAAATTCTTAGTTAGCAGGTTAAACTCTGAGAAACTGCTCAAATATCTAATGCTTGTGCATTCATCAGTTCCAGCCCAAAATCTTATCAGTTAAGAGCCATTAACAAAAGTCAGGTTGCAGTTTCAAGGATCTAGGTGAAAAATTTGATTTTACAGGTTGTGGCACACAAAGTCTTTAAATTACTTTCACACTTGATTTCTGCTAGCATAGTTAACCATTCTGATGTACTTTTATGGTCCTTACTGAAGTAGATTCTGAGTTCTCACCATTAATGTGTTTTGGCTCTGCGACATTGGGCATTTTTACACACACCTTAAAGTGCTGGTCTTTCAATCTTCTGGGTTTACAAGTCCACAAGTAAGTTCCGTATGCACTCTTCACACACACACACTGCCCTGAGGCAGCCTAAAGTAGTCGCAGCTGTAGAAGTGAGGGGCTGCCATGGAAACCAGGTGACCACAGCTGCCTGAAGCAAAGCAGTTTACCAGGACAACGTTTTAGCCACAAAAGTTCTGGGAGAAGTTCTATGCAGAAGTTCAAAGATCCAGATGTTTAAGATCTGGATGAGTGATTTAGACACATAGGAAGTTTAGGATGCAATAGCAAACAAAGAGGGACTATTGCCAGCCTGAAAAAGAGATCTGATAAGCTCAAAATATTGCACACACTTATTATCAAAAGTTATAGAATCATAGAATCTTAGAGTTGGAAGATACCTCGGAGGTCTGCTAGTCCAACCACCTGCTCAGTGCAGGAAATCCACAGCTACAATATCCCTGACAGATGGGCATCCAGCCTCTCTTTGAAAACCTCCAGTGAAAGAGAGCCCACCACTGTCCTAGGCAGTTTGATCCAACAAAAATATTATTTCAGGCTTTCTCCAGTTTCTCACCCTCATGGACTGCTCACCGATGCTCCTTCTACTGTCCTACCATTCAGGACTCCTCTTGCAACTAAGCACACCTTCAAAGTCTCAATTGTCCCTCCCTATGTTCCTCACTCCCTTGTCCATCCTAGTTTGTAAGCCCTTTGCATCTGGGATGTGTCTCTAATTCATGATTGTTCAGTGTGCGCAGATTACTGGAAATTGATGATGATGATGATGATGATTGATGATGATGATGTTGATTGATGATTGATTGTTGACAACGACAATGACAACTATTGATGATAGGGACTGACATGATATTCACACTCTAAACAAACCCTATTCTGTAACCTCAACTTCTTGGTTCCCCACTTCCCAGGAAGAATGTAGAGGCCAGTATGGCTGTGGGTGACGACCCTCACGTCTAGTGCAGTTCGTTGCAGGATCAGGGCCACCTCACTCATTTGTCAGTCAGCTCCCTTCCCAGGAACAGGCACTAGGCAATAGGGGTGGGAACTTCGGATCATCCGGTATCCGATAGTGCCAGTATTTTGCTGTACCGGCAGTATCGGATTAATCCAGATATTGCGGGTACCGGTACCAGTTCCCTGTGCTGGATTTTTTTACATTGCAGCCATTGAAATGAATGGCCGCAATGTAAAAAAAGAAAAAAAAAACCAACCATTTTTTTCCCTCCCCCATCCAGGCTGCGCGGGTGGAAGAGGGGACACCCTGCACCCACCCTGCCCAGCCTGGATTTTTTTTTAAAAAAATTTCCCTGAAGTCCCTGGCTCCGGGCCGCCGCCAGCGACCTGGAGCCTGCACCAGCAGGTAGGTACTAGGGTGATCCCTGCGGTGGGGGGTGGTTTAACACACACCCCACCCCAGGGAACACCCTACCCCCCACCCAGGGATCGCCTACCTGTGGCGCTCCAGGCAGTGGCAGAGGTGGTGGTTCGGCGGCTTCAGTGCTGGCTGTGGCTGCTGGCTTCAGCGCTTACTAGGCCTTCCAGGGAAACCCGGAAGTTCCCTGGAAGGCCCAGTAAATGCTGAAGCCGGCAGCCACAGCCAGCGCTGAAGCTGCCAGACCGCCTCCTACTCCACCGCCGCTGCCCGGAGCTCCAAATGTAGGCGATCCCTGGGTGGGGGGGTAGGGTGATCCCTGGGGTGGGGTGTGTGTTAAACCACCACCCCACCCCAGGGATCACCCTAGTACCTACCTGCTGGTGCGGGCTCCGGGTCGCTGGCAGTGGGTTTAACACCCCCCACCCCAGGGATCACCGTAGTACTTGCTGGTTCTGGCTCTGGGTCGCCAGCAGCGGCCTGGAGCCTGCACTAGCAGGGACTTACAGTAAAAAAAAAAAAGTTAAATCCAGGCCGGGCAGGGTGAGTGAGGGTTGCCCCCCCTTCCACCCGCACAGCCTGGGAGCGGGAAGGATTGTTTTTTCCCCCATTGATTTAAATGGGGACAGTTCCCCAGTGAAATCAATGGAATATATCCGGCACCGGTAAACCGGTTTTAATCCAGTAAACCGTTTTTGTTTGCAAACCAATAACCAGTAAAACCGGTAGCCGTTTTTTTGCCAGATGTCCCATCCCTACTAGGCAATGGTTGCAGGCTAACACCAATTTGTCACCACCAGTGCAGATATATATATATATACATACAGCTTACACAGTTCATCAGGTACACCCAGCTTCCTGACCCTTCCTCTGGGTCCCAGAGTGCACCTAGCCCCCCTTGGGCCTTGGCCTAGTCAGCTTGCAGCCTCCCTTCCTCACTCCCTTAGTTAGCCTCCTTCTCCAGGTATCTTGGCTTCAAGACCATGACCAAGATAGAGCGGCTAGGAAAGCGAGGGAGAAACAGCAGCTATCAGTCTGTGCTCTTTGCCTGCCCTAGCTCAACTGACTCCAGCTAAGATAGGCCTCCTTATATACCCCTGCAAAGGGGTGGGGTTTCAGTGACCCCTGGGTTGCTCTTAAAGGAACAGCATGTGTGTGTCACAGTGGCTTATGTCCAGGTATGTGCATTTTTTTACCACTTCCCCCAAAATATATTTCTTTTAATATTCTAACTCTAGTCGATATTCTTGTAATCCATATAGATGCCCAATCTCTCTTCGGATCTTGCTAGATTCTTGACCTCAACAACATCCTGTGGCAGTGTGTCCCATAGTTAAATTGTAGTTG
The DNA here is from genome assembly GCA_003113815.1 of Sphenodon punctatus. NCBI lineage: Eukaryota > Metazoa > Chordata > Lepidosauria > Sphenodontia > Sphenodontidae > Sphenodon > Sphenodon punctatus. The sequence goes on along the minus strand of QEPC01013322.1, from coordinate 370,168 downwards.
AACAATTACTTCAGTTATGAGTTTGCTACCTATTCATGTGATGATGACAAAAACAACAACAAAAAAGAAGAATTAAGTGATAACCGAGATTACTTAGGGTGACTGGAACAGATCAGATAAAATAAGAACATCTAAAACTGCAACCCATCATACAATTATGTGAGGTTGCAAAAAATCTTGTCAACTTCTTCTGCAATGTTATGAGAAGATCAATTGTTGCAGAATTTAAGGACCAACTTTGCAGACTGAAGAGGCTTGATTGCTCGGGAAAAGGTGCATATGTATCTATGGCTTTAAATCCTATATCTCAGCAAAAACAAAATGCCTAAAACATTGGATGTAATTAATCCACTCTCACCCTGGTCTGTGTGTGCCCCTTAGGCATGTGCACACACCAAAACTGGAATTGCACATGCACATCATATGTGCACACAGGGGGACCTGGGGAAAAGTCCCCTGCCTCTAGGGATGGGTGAATGTAGTTTGGAAGTTTGGAGTTAGGACCGAACTCGACCAGTTCGGTCAACCCAACCGAACTTCTGAACCAAACTCGATTTTTGAACTGAACCAAACCGAACCGAATTTCCAAACTCAGTTCTGTTCGCCCATCCCTATAAGATAATATTCCATTTAGTTCAATGGGGTTTGAATTTCGGAACTCGGTGCAGAAGTTCAGAGTTCGGACCGAACTTGAATAGTTCAGTTGACCAAACCGAACTTCCGAACCGAACTCAATTTTCGAACGGAACCAAACCAAATTTCCGAACTCAGTTCTGTTTGCCCATCCCTACCTGCCTCCTAACCGCATCGTGACTGGGAAAGGGAGAAGTGGGGCTGAGGGGTGTATATTCATTTCATTTTCTATTAATTACTAAAACAAATGGATCTCCTTCCATTTTAGTAACTAATGTTATGAAAACGAATATTATAGTTTCATTCGTTATAGTTTAAAAATAAAAAAATATAAAGTAAAAGAAAAAAGAAAATTGCACATGCACAAAATGGCCACTAAAGTCACTCTGCACATGGGTACCCTTTTCCAAAATGGCGGCGACACTGCTGGTGACCTTTTGTAAATGGGTATTCATGTGTAGAATGGCCTTGTGTCCATTTTATTTTATTTATTTATTTATTTGAAAAAATCACTCTGCATGCAAAAAATAGCTGCTGGACCATTCTGCACATGTGGACTGACAGCATCACTACCATTTTGGAAATGGGCAGCCAATCTGCACATGAGCAGTGTTTGTTTTGTGCATGCACAAACCAGCTGCTCTTTTCTACAATGACAGCAACAATTTTGAAAACACACATACACAGAATGGTCCACTGGCCATTTTGTGCATGCACGGTGAACTCATTCTCTCTCTCTCTCTCTCTCTCTCTCTCTTAATCTAATGAACTCCCCCCCCCCCATGAACTGGTTTTCACCAAACCCCCTAAAATGAATTGTTTTTATCAAATTAAAAGGAAAACGAAATAGAAAACAAAAGGGATGTGTTCTGCACACCCCTAGCAATGCAGTAAGCAGTAAATGAATGATATGCAGTATGCAGTAAATGGTAAGCGGAAAGTTGGTTTCTCAGGATGGTATCTCACAGAATTGTGAGAATAAAGAAATTGCATCAGTATCAGGAAATTGATCCCGGTTCCCAATACGGCAAAATTACTTGTGAGCAAACGTTATGCTGCTCACTTCAGCCCTAGTAATGGTAAGAACAGCTGAAACCAATAGGTGTTTCTGTATTCACAGATATTAATCACATTTTCAGATACCCAACTGAATATCCAAATAATTATTCACCATGGAAATTATATTTGCATATCTCTTTATTTTGGTATTGCATTTTGGTTATTTAAGTCACTTAGATATTTCAGTTATTTCATTCCAGTGCAAATCAAAGTGACCAAAAAATAGGGCTGGGTGAACAAATTGCCGTTCGGGTTCGTTTGCATTTGGTTCGGCCGTTCAGATCGTTCGCTGGGGTCGGCTGTGCGGTTCGGTTCAGCCGTTCGGTTTGGGTTCGGCCGTTCAGAAAAAATTATCGCAAGAGCACGAGCGTGGCAGAAACTAGAAATTTGAGTGCGTGCGGAGCTGTGTGGCGAGTGAGTGTGTGTTTGGCTGGGTGGCTGTTCAGTTTGTGTGTTTTGGCTGTATTTGGGTGTGCTGTTATTGTTGTGGTTGGTGAGTATTGGTTTGTGTTGTGGGTGACTGACTGTGTGTTTTTGGGGGGGTGTGATTACAAAAAAAATGAAGAAAGCTGCGGTGCTTCTTCCCTGGCTGGGGGCCAATTTGCGGCTGAAGGAGGAGGAGGAGGAGGAAGAGGAGGAACTAGAGGTCGCTGCCCCTACTACACCTCCAGTGGTGGTGCCCGGTTCCTCGGTTGAGGAGCAAGTGGCAGGCTCAGGAGGTGCTTCCAGGTCTGTAAACTCTTTTTTTTACTTTCAGGACAAGAAAGGCTCTATCCGTTAGCGTGAGCTCACTGGCATGCGGGTGGATGCGTGGGTGGCGG
>QEPC01013322.1:324425-334679 GCA_003113815.1 Sphenodon punctatus | reverse complement strand
AGGCATGGCATTGAGTTTTGCTAATTCCCCTATTGACACCCCAGTGCCCCCATGTGGCCCTGGAAAGACCCCCTGCCATTTTGGAAAAGGGCAGTCAGCCTGCGCATGCCCAAATGGTGCCACAGATGCACAGAGCAACTTCCCTTTTCCAAAATGGCGCCAATGCTGCTGGTGCCATTTTTGGAAAAGGGCTGCAGTGGCCATTTTGTATATGTGCAGAGTGTTTTTAAAATTTTCTGGAGATTCTCATGACTACTTGAAACATTAACAAGTTCTTGACAAGGTCTCGGAAACATTTCTTGATTCTGGTGAATATCTCGTGAGTATCGGAACAATTCTCATTTCAGCCCTATTTTTGCTAGCACTGGGGCCATGTCATGAGGGTAGCTGGATTCATAAGTGTCAGAAACTTGGTGACCAAAGAACAGTAGCCCTTTTGCTTTCACTGCAGAGTTTCTTTCAGTGGGTGGTATTTTTGGATTGGGGATCTATGAAACTTGACTTCCTCAGTTTTGAAGGGCTCCATCAGCCCTGGCATTGGGCCACCTGTCTCTGCCCCCTCCTCCCGAGATAGCCCGGATGTTAGGAAGGAGAAAAGATGTCCATCATGGAAAGTAATATCAAGCTACCAATGACTAATTGCTGGACAACAGGCATCTCAAGAGAGTGCACGTTGGTCAGTCAGTAATTTGGAAGGTTGCCAGTGGTCTACTCTTAGGAATTGCTGTCCTGATCCATTTGACTAATCATCCACTCCTCTTTTTTGCCTCTCAGTGTGTTTTCACATGAGAGGGGAGTCTCTGGAACCTCTGGTCACTCCACCCCCCTCCCACAGCTGCTGCTGCAGGCTCCACGTGGGACCACACCAAATGCGTTCCTACCTGCTGTAGTTTGCTTGTGCTCTCCCCCCTCTACCATAGGCTTGTGGTTGTTCATCAGGCATTGTAGGCTGCTGGCCATGACTTTATGGTGTTGAATGTGCACACATGCCCCAACAGAGGGTGGTGGTGGGGAACAGGAGTGTCGTGTGGTCTCCCCGTGTCCCCCCAACACACAGGAGGCAGCTCTAGGGTAGTGCATTGACCTGGATTTGACCACACTGCATGCTACACATATCTGGCATTGATGCCGTGTGGAGCAGCCCAAACTGGGGCAATGTCTCCTATGTTAGCACTCTGAGCTGCATACAGTCTCTGTTATCAGCCCCCAACCAAAATAAGTAAATAAATCCTTCCTCTTTTAGAGCTGTGCCCTGCAAATCTTAAATCTCCTGACATTCAAATTAACCCTTGGTCTAAATCACTGTTGGAGTATTGGGGGAGGGGGGGGCGCAGAAGAACATTTGAAGCTTGCAATGATGGGTTTTTCTTTAAAGCCTGGTGATCCTAACTTGCTGCAAGAAGAGAAATGAAAATTCTGCCCCTGAAACACCATGGGAATCCAAGCTGCAGATATACAGCTAAGCCTGCCATATTTTCAAAATCCTGGGAGTCCTAGGGCTGCAGGCCCCAAATTAAAGCTACTCTTCAATCATTTTGCGAGTTTTCGTGCTGCTGAGGCGCAGGGGAAGCTTGCTATATTTTCAGAACCCTGAGGAGTTTGTGAGCTGCAAGGCAAAAATGAAAATATGTTCTCCCATCGCCAGGGGAACGTCATGCTATGGAGGGCTGGTGGAAGCTTGCTTCACTGTAGTTTTCCCTCCCTCCTCCGCGATTAAGTGAGATATGGACTTGTACTTAAAGGAATCCAAGAACTTTCTGGGAAATACTTCAGATAAAGCTCTTGAACTCATGGTGGAAGGATGATCAACAATACATGTAGCCAGGATACTGGTAGCCTAGGCAAAATGTAAACAATGAGAGGGAGAAGGAGGGGTTTGAGGATGGGATGGAATTAATGGAGCATATTCTGCTTATTTACAGGAAACAATGTTCAGCTGATGATTACCATGATGGAAAACAAATTTGGCCCATGTAAAATGAATTAAAAACCAATGCCTAAAGAATTCTCCTCAGCTAGTCTTCAGTTCTGTTATTACCTGCATGGCAAGGATATGTTGCACATTCTGCCCCGATAATCTATTTTTGGGGGTTCTCAAACCTTTCTTGATTTTGTGACCCCATTTTGAGACTTAACCCTAGAACAGTCATAAAAAAAACACTACATTACTTCTGTATTGAGGTCTAAGTGACCCAAAGATGATGATTGATTAATAATAATAATTAATAATAATAATAAACTTTTAGAATGCATTCAGAATGATCTCCATTGTATGGATTTAACTTAAAACTTATTTAACTTAAAAACATTATTAAATATAAAGGAACTCTTCACAGTGAATATACGCAGGGTATAACAGACCACACGTTTTAAGATGCTGATGCACCAAACACAACAGCACATTTCATTTGGGGTCTCTCAGACCCCAAAACTGCTTGGCTGCATTTTAGTTCAAAATGAGAACCACTAGCAGTACTAGAGAGAGAGTAAGGTTGCTGTGTTCATCCCAAATATAGGCAATAGAGACAAAGCAGTACAGTGAGTGATATCTTTATTGGATCAACTCCAGCGGGTGGAGGTTTGCAAGCTTTCGGACCTCACAGGATCCTTTTTCAGGCAAGTCAGTCATTAGAATTATAAACTTAGCAAAGCAGTGACGTATATACAGGTTTGCCTATATTTCTTTTACTTTTAATTTTGATATGTTTTTGATGTCTAAGAGACCCCAGCTGCTGGAGAAGTTTGCCTACTGGAACATTTCAGGGACTAACTGACCCCAAAACATTTTCATTTGTTATTTTTTCATGCAAAAATGCAATGCATAGGACAATGAAATTAATAGGAATGTGTTGAACCCCTGGGGATTTGGGGTTTGGGCGAACCTGAAACCATTCGGTTTGGACCGTTTGGGCTGAACCTGTTTGGGGGGGCGGAACCCATTCACGGAGGCTGAAATTCAGTTCAGGGGGGGCAGTTTTCCCTCCTCCCTCCAGGCTGCGCGGGTGGAAGGGTCCATTGGTGGCAGTGCTCCAGAGCACTTCATACCGCTACTAGGCCTTCTGGGTCAAACCGGAAGGCCTAGTAGTGACCTAAAGCACTCCGGAGCACCACCACTGATGGACTTGCTGCCACCGCTGCCGCCAGACCCAGGGCCCTGGCACCACCAGGTAGGTCAGGATCTGGTAGCAGCGGCGGCAGAGACGGTGGGTCCGGCAGGTCCAGCGGCGGTGGCCCAGAAGGCCTAGTAGTGGCCTGAAGTGCCCCAGAGTGCCACCACCACCAGATCCGCCACTGCTGCCACTGCCGCTGCCACCGCCAGACCGAGGGCCGGAGCCCCGGCACCACCAGGTAGGGCGATCCCTGGGGTGGGGCGGGTTAAAAATTTTTTCCCAGGCTGGGCAGCATGAGGGGGAGGTGCTCCCCAGCACCCCTTCCACCCACACAGCCTGGAGGGGGAGGGAAAACCTGGTTCCTCCCTGCCCTCTGCCCCCCTCCCAAACACGTTTGAAAACCCAAACTTTGTTCGGTCAGTTCGGGTGGGGGTCGGTTCGGATTCATGGTGTTCGCAAACAAGCCCAACACCCCAAGTTCGGGCTGAACCCTGAACTTCCAAAACACGTTCGCACATCCCTAGAAATGAATATAGATAGCTTGCTTTTTTCTGTTATTTGAAAATGCTAGGGCTGAAAAGTCCTCACATTCTCGTTAAATCTCAGCAAGAATTGGCTTCTTGCTGAGATTTGTGAGAATGAGAACAAGAACAGGTTGAGAATTCGTCAATTCTTGACTTGTTCTCACACGAATGTCATGTGGCCGAATGTCATGTGGAATATGCCCAAAATGGTTGCTGCCGTTTCTTCGTACGGCCATTTCTGTGCAGGCCATTTCTGTGCATGCGCAGCCCCTAGTGGCCATTTTTCACATGCACAGAGCATTTTTGGATGTCACAAATCTCACAAGATTCTTAAGAACCCTTACAAAATGCTCTGTGAATGAGAAAAACGGTTTCTGGGGCCTGCACATGTGCAGAAATGGCTGCAGTGAACATTGCGTATGTGTAAAGCACATCTGAGATTTTCAAGAATCTTGTGAGATTCTCAAATATTTTGTAAGATCTTGCATGGGGCTATGAGAATCTTGCGCGTTCTCATGAGAATGTGTGTTATTCTCATTTCAGCCCTAGAAAATGCATTGAATTTGGAGAGGAACAAGTCCTGCCCAAATTAGATCAATTTTGATATCAAATATCTTCCCAACATTCTTGGGTTAAATATAATCCTGAGACACCCCCCCCCCCGACAGCAACAAAGACATGCAACGTATGTGGAAATATCAATTGGGATCATTACCACACATGCAGATGATATGACAGCATAGTGCTGAAATGGATACCAAAATTATTAATTTACAATGATATTCGGTATTTCAGCAGTTATCCATCCGGTTACTAACTGGTTACCAAGGAAGTTAACCGCCAAATCATAATACCAGATATTAGGACTGAGATGAGAGCAAGTTTTCCCATTTTGAAGGAATATACTGACTTTTGAGTGCTTGTGAGTGTCCATTGGTACTTAGTTACTTTCCAGCAATTCTGCACTTCCGCCATCTTTTCATCATTTCTTTCTGGGAGTTTTTTGTCACTTTTGTCACTTTCTGGTTTTGTCACTTTTGTCACTTTCTGGGACTTTTTGTCACTTTCTGGTACTTTTTCTTCACTTTCCAGGAATTTTGCAACAGCTTTATTCCATTTTACAGTACTTTTATGGAAATTTCCAGCACTTCCCTGGTGCTTACCTGGCAGGTTTGGGTCTTTTCACAGCCCTCAGGGGTGTGTGCAGACAAAGGCCCATGGCAGACCCATTCAACTTGTGAAAAATAATTGAAAATGGGGAAAACAGCAGGAAAGCTGGTAAGTTCCTGTGTTGCATGAATATTGGTGAATGGTCTGCTTCCAATGAGATTTTTCATTTCAGGTCTACCTCAGGACTAGAGCTGCAATGGGTACCCACAAAAATGGATATTCTCACTGAATTGCTGGTACCTGAATTGACTTAAAAATACTGGCTACTAATTGGTACCCAATATTTCAGTTTTCTGTCCCGATTTTTTAATCAGTAACCTGAGAAATAGGTAAATGGGTGATGTAAGTTATCTATTTTTCAGGTATCCAGGTACACAATTAGTTATCAGGTCTCCCATTGAATACCTGGCACGCTGATGCTAAGAAATGCAGGTACTACCCATGGGAACCAAATTAAGTACCCATTTCAGTTCAACTCATGACCTAAGGGTTTGTGATTGGGAAAGGTTTCTATAGGAGAAATTGGATGCTCAGTATGTGGTGAGAGGAGGTGCATAGGGATGGGCAAACAGAACGGAGTTCAGAAATTCGGTTCAGTTCAGTTTGGTTTGAAATTCTAGTTCGGAAATTCGGTTCGGTTCAGTTTGAAAGCCAAATTCGATTCGGAAGTTCGGTTCGGTCTACCAAACAGACCGAGTTCGGTCGAATTCCGAACTTACGAACCAAGTTTGGCCATTCAAAACCAGGTTTTTTGGTGTGCGTTGCCACTAGGGATGGAGAACAGAATGGAGTTTGGAAATTCGGTACGGTTCAGTTTGAAATTTGAGTTTGGTTCAGAAGTTAGGTTTGGTCGACCGAACAGACTGAGTTTGGTCCGAACTCCGAACTTCTGAACCGAATTCGCCCATCCCTAGAGGTGCACCACACCTCCCAAAATGGCGATGAATCCATACACTGAATCTACACTTCATGAAAGAACCAGTAAATACAAATTCAAGAGCACAGTGGTGCAGGGCAGTCTCATTGTTAATTTAACTGTCCCATTGCTGTGGGGATTTCTAGGGGGCTGGAATTAAATATGGAACTGCCTGCTGTGCCAGAAACTCAGGCGGACCTGTCTACCCGCCCCGCAAAGTGAATAAGTGGTTGAGAGATCTTTCCGGAACTATGCAGAGAAACTTCTAAAGAGAAACAGAAGTGCAGGGAAACCAATCTTTAGAGCTTAAAGATCTCTGCAAGGATAGTGGAGATTTTGGAGTGTTCCTTCACCCTTCCTGCACAGATAATAAGAGCAAGAACAGAAGCCTGGATGGTAAGTAGTTAGGCAGGTCTTAAGTTGTTCTAATCAGATTAGCAGAGCAAACAAACTGGGGGGGAAGAATGAAATATTCAAGATGAAAACACTTCAGTCGATAATCAGAGCAGAACACGCAGGGGACTTCTCGAGGGCAGGAGACTCCTAATCAGCCCAAGGCTTTGGCACCATTTAGATTTGGCGGCTCAAGATTAACATTTTCCATTCAAAGCAAAAGCCTTTGAGGTTTCTTCAACATCCAGAGTGTTGATCAAGCTATTTGTATGCAGTGTATGTCACGTCAGAGCACAAAGGCATGATGGGCTCCTTTATGTTTCAATGGGCAATAAAAAGTGAGTGTAAAACAGAAACTCAGGCTTTCAAAGGAAAATATGTGCAAAGCAGAACACCTTGGCTCTTTTCACACTGACACTCTACACTGATAAAATGGGTGTTATAGTTTATTATCCATGTTTTCAGGGCACCCATAGAGTACACCTGCAGCCCTGCAACATGTATAATACAATGTAACACTCATTTTATCAGTGTTAGAGTGTCTGCGTGAAAAGGGCCCATTTCTCTATAAGCTACCCCCAAACCTCTTTAAGAAGAAAAACCTTGCATCCAAAGTATCTAATGAGCAAGCAAGTTGTAAAGTTGATTTACAAAAGGCAAAGGAACAGCAGTGTCTGAAAAGAGTGGGGTGGGAGAAATTATCCTAAGATTTTCTCAGGTCTGAATCCAAACCTTGTTGAAGTCAATGGGATCCTTATCATTGACATCAGTGGCCTTTCAACGAGACCTGCTTAAATTTAGGCATAAGTTTAAGTGTATTGCTATTCAGCAAAGCCCTTAAACCACAGGTTCTCCAACTGTGGGTTCAGGCTAAGGCATTTATGAACAGCCGTTCTGTGTTCATGGAACAGTTCCACATAAATGAAATGTCTGTCAAAATTTTTGATCGGCATTACAATCGGACATTTTGCACATACATAAAATGACTACAGCTGTATTGCACATGTGCAAAATGGGGGCAGCTGTAACGGGTGCTGCCATTTTGTGTATTTCGCTGCCATTTTTGATCTTTCTGGCAAATGGAAATCAGAACAATCTTTTGTTCCAATTTTCATTGAGAAATTGAAAATCATTGGGATTTTCATTAAGAAAATCTTTCTTTCCAATTTTCATTGGGAAAACCCTTATCAAAAATGGTGGTGATGCCATTTTGCCCACTGCCATTTTGTTTAAGAACGGTCACTATTGTGTGCATGTGAAAAACGGCCCTGTTGGCTGCATCATCAGCCTTACTAAAATGGATTGTGGGATGAATTAATACAGTTTAAGAACAGTATTTTGAGTAAGTGTTTTCTCATACTGGCTTAAAATGGATTAAACTGGTAAAGAACCTAGAGAAAACCAGGCCAAAGACATACACTTAAGGCAGTAGTTCTCCAAAAGTTTGCTTGCATGATTGGATCCCATTGTGACCCTTCAATATAATGCCATGACACCAGACAGCAACAAAGGCATGTAACATATATCCAATATCAGTCAGGATTTCAGCCCCATTCACAGAGGGCATGACCCTATTTGGAATGTTATAATAGTTGGGGGTCTGATCCTCTTTCCAGCTTTCAGGCTAGCTGCTACAAGTGCTGACTCAGACATGCACATGCTCTCCAGATCTAATCACAGATGGTTTTATTGATGCATTTATTTCAGGCTTTATGTAAAGCTACAAGGAGACCAGTCACATTCCAATACCCTCGGGATTGCTGATAATCAGAAAGGTTGAGGAGAAACCGTTTACCTGCAAAGAATGAACCCCCCCCTACCCCCACAGCCACAGGAACCAAGCGAACCACTCTATGCATAAAACCAATGGGTGTTTTTAATTTATTATTATTATTATTATTAATAATAATAATAATAATAATTAATTAATACATAATTTATTATTTATTTTATTTGTATTAAAATATTTTTATCCTGCCTCTTCTGCTCACAGCAGCTTGAGGCAGCTAACAGCAACAAAATAAAACATAAATACAATAATAATATATTAAAACACTATTAAAACTATACAATTATATTAAACTGAGGGTAAAAAATAAATCATCCTACTACCCTCACCCTTCACCCATCTCCCGCACCGAATGCCTGGCAGAACAGTCAGGTCTTTCCAGGTCTTGCATCAAAAGGAGGGAAGCCCATTTTGTGCCTGGTGCTTTACAGTCGTGATTACTGAGAAAGGTCCCACTCCCTGCCCTAAGGGGCTTGCAATTCAAAGAATGGGAGCCAAGGGCGAGGGGAACATTGGGAGATATAGGGATACGTTCATGAAGCTAAAAAGTTGCAGGCACAAGTGCTTAGCTTGGTTACAGGGTAAAAGGGGACTCCTGTTGGAAAAGAAAGTATAAAGAGACATGTAGCTGGAGCAGTAGGCTATGGGGGTGAGGAGCTAGGGAAAGCCTGATGGAAGAGGAAGGTTCTGAGGAGGGATTTAAAAGTTGGAAGGGAGGGAGCAGAGCATATATGCTCAGTGAGTAAGTTCTAGCCATGGGGGCAGCATGAGAAAAGGGGGGGAATAGTTTAGGGAGCAAGAGAGCCAGGGGTTGGTGAGGGTGGTGGTAGAGGACAAGCAAAGTTCCCAGGTGGGAACACAGCAGGAGACAAGGGCATAAAGATAGGGAGGAGAGAGGCCATAAACAGTCTTGAAGGTAAGGACAAAGCATTTGTGCTGGGTGAGAAGGGAGAGGGGGAACCAGTGGAGAGAGGTCTGAACATGATCAAAGCAACGGGTGATAGGGATGTGCGAATACGGTTCGGGGGTTCGGCGTTTGGCCTGAACTCAGGGTGTTCTGCCCATTCGCAAACACCCCAAACCTGAACTGCCCCCCGCCCGAACCAGCCGAACAAAGTTCAGGTTCCGAACCTGTTTGGGAAGGGGGCGGGGGACAGGGGGGAACCCGGTTTTCCTCCATCCTCTAGGCTGCATGGGTGGAAGGGGTGCCGGGGCTCTCCTCCCCCCCACCCTGCCCAGCCTTGTAAATGTTTGGTTTTTTTTAAAAAAAAACAACCCACCCCAGGGATCACCCTACCTGGTGGTGCCGTGGCTTCCGGGTCCCGGGTCCAGGCGTTCCGGAGAAAAGCCTAGTAGAGGCCTGAAGCGCTCCCGAGTACTGCCGGACCCGGACCCTCTGTCACTACCGCTGCCGCCACAGAATCCAGAGCTGGAGCCTGACCTACCTGGTGGTGCTAGGGCTCTGGCCCCGGGTCTGGTGGTGGCAGCGGGCCCGGCGGCACTCCAGAGTGCTTCAGGCCTCTACTAGGCCTTCCGGGATGTGATCTGGAAGGTCTAGTAGAGGCCTGAAGTACTCTGGAGTGCTGCCGGACCCGCTGTTGCTGCCGCCACCCCCAGCACCACCAGGTAGGACAATCCCTGGGGTGGGGTTTAAAAATAAATAAATTACGAGGCTGGGCAGGGGGGGGGGAAGGTGAGCCCTGGCACCCCTTCCACCCACGCAGCCTGGAGGGGGGAGGGCAAACTGGGTGTGCCCCTGTCCCCTGCCCAAATGGGTTCACACCTGCCGAACAGGTTCAGGCCGAACAGCCAGAACCCGAATGGTTTCGGGCGGGCCAAACCCTGAACGGGCCGAACCCCGAACCCTCCGGTGTTTGCACAACCCTAACAGGTGAGGTGAATGACCTTGGCAGAAGAGTGCTGACCAAAAGTGAGAGGGTCAAGGTGAATGCAGGGAAAGTCAGTAAGAACCAGTCAAAACAAGAAATGGCTAGAACACGGACTAGGTTCTTGGAAGTGACTCCAACCAAAACCCTCTGTCTGCTAACAATGTTACATCCCTTGGTTCACGCATATAACTCCCCCATTTTTTGACTAAAAGCCTCCTATTTAAATGTAATGTTGATATTAATTATCTTGCTTTCCCCTCCATTCTAGGAAGTCTGTGGCTAGGTCATTATTATTATTATTATTATTAAACATTTATAAAGCACCAGTTGCAACCTGGCGCTGTACAGAACATACAATCAGATGCGGTCCCTACCTGTGGCTTACAATCTAAAAGACAAGGAGGGGGAGACAAGGAGAGGGGACAGCGGGAGAGACATGGGAGAAGACAAACAAACATTCAGG
>QEPC01013322.1:271152-306668 GCA_003113815.1 Sphenodon punctatus | reverse complement strand
TATAACTAAGCTAACTACTATGTATATCTATCTAGTAACTGTCTATCTAATAACTATCTATCTATCTATACAATATTACACAGGGGGAAACACAAAGAACACAGGGAGGGGTACAAAACTGAAATGAAAATCAATTTAATAATATTCCTACTCTAAATAAATCCAAAACTTAAAACAGGGGATGGGAATCAGGGATAGAATAAGAGGGAGAGGGAAAAGGAATAAATGGAGGGTGGAGGCAGGAAGGAAGATTGAACACAGGGAACACAGGGAGGGGTAAAAACAAAAAAATAACACCTAAATCTATCTAATATAATCTAAATAAATGATAATATGGAGGGAAATGGGCTGGATGGGTGAAATAGGAGGAGGATGGCAATGGATTAGGATTAGGAAGGAACAAAAACTGCTGGGAGAGGGAGCCTTCTGAAACGCCTGCTGTTCAGGAACAGTGACTAGCTCAGAAGGTATTGGGAAGGGGGGAGGCAATCAGTTTTGTTTCTTGCTGCGCCCGTCTCACCACAAGCCCCATTGGCTCCGTGCAGTCTAGCCCGTGACAATCGCAGACTGCGAAGCCAATGGTCTGAGGCGAAAAGAGATGGTGATTGAGCAGACTGGCTGCTACTCCAAGCCTCTCCACCCCTGGTGCCTGGAAGTCTGCTCCTCAGCTGACTCCCCCTCCTTGCCATGTTTGGCCTTCCAGTGACACCACATTTTTGTTGTTTTAGCCAGTCAAACTCACCCGGACATGATCTGAACTTACCGAACTGTTCAGTCATTCGGAATTGAGTTCGGTTCGGTCGGTTTGTGTTCGGATTCGTGTTCGGTCATCCGAACAGGCTGAGTTAGGGCTTCCGAACCGTGTTCACCCATCCCTAAGCGACATGCACACCCCTAGGGAGAAGAGATAACTGAGAGGGGACATGATAGAAGTTTACAAGATCATGAAAAATGTGGAACAGGAAAATATGGAGCTGATCTTTACCCTTTCTAAAAACAACAGAACTAGGTAGTTAAGTCAACAGGATGCAGATTTAAAACAAATAAACAAATTAATTTTTCATCCAATGTATAATATGATTGTGGAACTTAATGCTGGAGAATGTTGTCCAAGACCAGTGGCATAGTAGACTTCAAAAAGGAACTGGGTGAATTTTTCAAAGCCAGGTCCACTAAGGGGTAGCGGAAGCTAGGGGAGGATGGCAGGAAATGTTGCCTAGTTCCCTGAGGCAACCAAGGTTGGCAACTGTCAGAGACAGCATGCTTTGTCTTACCCAGTAAATGGCACTTCTTATGTTCTTAATGTCACATGGCCTCCGATGAGACCGAGTCCATTTATTGAGTGTGGAACTTGGACACTGAATTCTGATGTAGTTTGTACTGGAGAGAGGTAGCAATTAGTGCGGAGGCAAACATTTATTGTGAACTTCAAATCTCTTGAAATAATTTCCTCCATTCCCTCCTTCCAACTCTGTTTTTTATGCCCTGTGAAGTAAAGAATTTTGTGATCTTGGCAAGGGTGACAAGTTCATTTCCCAGTATTTGTTGAAGCGCACACATACCTCTTTTGAAATTGTGAGCACCAGTTCATTTCAGATCCAGCAGCAATCAGGGTGCAAAAACAGGGGGAGACAGAGGGAACGTCTTGATTTAAGGTGCAAGGGGCAGCCTCCCTCTTCATTTTAGCCCATCATGACTCCCAGGTAGAGATGAAAAGGGTAGCTGATTTTTTACTAGCAGCAGGTAATACCAGCATTTTCATTTACCATGTCAGATACTTGACGAGTGACTCACTTATCAGTCAGGTACCTGAAAATTGGAAATTTCTGGTACTGATTTTTCAATTTTACAACCACCAACCAGTATCTCAGCACAGAAAACCAAAAAAATCAGTACTGGAAGTTGAAAAATGGGTACCAAAAGTCGACGTTCTGGGACACTGGATATACTGTGTTGAAATTAAGTACCATTCGGTGCCCAACGTTGTTGGGTTGAATTGGGTACCAGAAATTCAACAGGCATATCTGCTTTTGTGGGTACTCATTTCAGCTCTATTCCTGAGTCATGGGAGGCTGAAATTAAGGAGTGAAGTGTCTCCTACACTCCAAACTCATGAGTGGAGGGAGTCACCTACGTTTCCTCCCATTTTTACATGAAGGGTTAGAAGTGGAGATTGGGGGTGGGGGGTGTCAGTGGGCAGGGCTGTCTTCCTGTCTGTGTGGACTGTTATTATTATAGTGGTAGCAATAACATTTAGCTATTTTAATGCCATCTGTTAAGACTGACAGAAAATACCTATCTGATATCTTGAAAAAACAGAGATACTGAGCAGGCAAGTCAAGAGGCACCAAGAGAATGAAGCAAGAGAGATTTAATGTATACTGAGCAATCCCTCATGACAAATGACTCTTCTTTTCAATCATTATCAACAAACGACTCTTCTTACAACACAAAGTTGGTGTGTAATAAAATGTAAACTAACATATTCCTCACAGACTTTCTGTCATGCATGAGGCTTCCTTTCAACATCAGTATTTTCTGTTTCTTTGTTAATGACTTTTCACCAGTTAAAAATAACACACACCATTGATGTCCGTATTAAGCCTAAATTGGATATCACAGGCTCAGGAAATAAGTTTTATACCTGTCCCATGAGTGCTCAGGTTGACCTGTGTCTTAGATTTAGGGGAGACTTTCAATAAAATTTCTTGGGATGAAAGAGGGGTAAAGTCATTTGACATCAGATGCCCTGGGCCTTGTGATGTGTTGGAGCCAGTGGGGCAGATGAGCTTTATAAGTGTCTTCATTACATTGGTCATAATGTTCACCTGTTAGGTAATGTACAAGTGATAATCAATATGCAATTTAGGCCTCAAAGAAACTCACTGAGAAGGTTGTGTTGCTTTGTTTTTGTTCTGCTAACACAGCCCAAAGAATGAAATAAATAATATTCAGAAGGAGACCAAGTGTGGCCATTAAATCCCAAATAAAGTGGATAAGGTGTTGAACTAGGACCTGGAAGATCATGGTTCTAAATCCTGCTTTACCAAGACATCACTGTTTGGTCTTGGCCAAGTCACATTCCCTCATTCTTGGATTCTGATCTTCAAAATGGTCATAAACCCAAGGTTGGTTCTGGGAGGGTGACCTACAGGGGCATAGCTAGGCTGGACTGGGCCCTGGGTACAGGAGATGGAATAAGGCCCTTCTTCCCCCTCCCACAGCAACAGGGAATGTAAATGCACCAAGAGTGTCACTGCCTCACCCTGAACCAGGCTCACAGACCCAGGTGCAGCTGCACTACCTCTCCCTACTATAGCTACACCCTGTAAGGATTGTAAAGTACTTTGAGCTCTGAAGCATTATAGAAATCAGGGCTGTCCAACTGGTGGCCTGAGTGCTAAATCCAGCCCCCAGCCTTTAAATCTATTTTTATTTACTATTGGTGTTTTCTAAACAAATTCTGTTTCCAGAATGAGATCATGCAATGACAACTCCAAACTCTGGTTTGACTTACACAGTTCATGTTGATAAGTTTGGTCAGGGTTTGACTAACTAGTCTGCACTACAGAAATAATAGACATTGGACGCAATCCCATGGCCTGTGGATCCCCGTGCATAAGCCGCGCATGCGTGCATGCACGTGGATTGTGAGTGGTTTACACGTGGTACAATGTGCCGGCAATGTGGATGTGTGCGGGTCCCGCACAGCTGCATGTGCACGCAGCTCTGCATGGGTTCCTCAGGCCATGGGATTGGGGTCATTGGCTGCATGATGAGAGATTTTGTTTTTGCAATCCAGCCCATCAGCAAATGACTTTGAGGCAATCCAGCCCACGGGGGACAAGAAATTGGACAGCCCTGATGTAAACAGTCAACAATAAGTTAAATTCTGCATACCCAGGATATTCATTAATGAACAGTAGCAGGAATGACATCACCATGACAGGGACAAATTGGGTCCAGCCACACGAGCTGTGAGGGCCCGATCCCCGCGCAGCCCTGTGGCGGGCAAGACGGCCACTACACTACAAAGCTAGCATGGGAGCCAGGTATATGGTCATGGGGAAGCCGGGTGGGCCAGCTGCTGCCACCACGGCTGGAAAAGGCCACAGTGCTGGCCATACAAGTGGGCACCCAGCCCTGCCTGTCGCCCTCTTCTGGCTGGAATAAAATCCTGCCCCCGGTCATGATGTGGCCACGGGTGACAGTGCATGCCGTTCAAGGTTCCGCAGCAGTGCTCCCTGCATGGTGCGGCAAGCACATTTGGGCACATGAGTTACCCTACCATAGGCAGCCTTAGCCCAGATCAGGGAAGGTTGGTCTGTGAGATGCATCCTTGGAATTTTTCCAAAGAGGTGTCACGTGGCAGCCAGATGTTCACCCTGCCCTGGGGAAGGGGGAACATCTGGTGGTTGCCGAGCACATGAGCCACTACATCACGTGGCCCGGGTGTCCAGAGAGGGGTAAGACTACCCAAGGCATAGTAATAAACTCTACTTGTCTCATGTGGAAACAAAGCACCCATTGATGAAAGATAGGTTTTTGGTTTCCCTTTTTACCAGGTCCTGGCAATTCCAAGTCATCTGGATGAATTTGCTGATATAGTATTTGGAAAGTATAATCTGGTGGAGTCAATCCAGACTGTCTCTGCCTGGAATAAGTATCATCCATTGCCCATGGCGATAAGTCTGTCAGCTGATTCTTGTATTTTGGCTCATCTTGGAAACTTCTACTTTGCTTTGAAGAGTCAATTTTGGGTTGGGGATGTTCATTCTTGTCTCATTCGGATCGTTGTCAAGTGGTTTCACCTACTGGTGTAGACAGTGTGTTTGGGGGATGTGGGCAACAGTTGTGAATCAGTGCCTAACTTGGTTGATGAACGCCAGCTGGGAGGCAATGCAGTCTGGGGTTGTCCATGCCTCTTTGACGCTTAAAATTAAATAAAATAAAATAATTAGAAAATCTTTTACTGTAGGTCTATAGTTTACTACTCCTGACCTTAATACTACTAAACTAACAGTGGGTTTTGCAAGTCAGTCGATGAAGAATATATTAATCCTCTGGATTGCACAGAAGAGTGTAATAACCATAGTCTTGGTAGACAGGAATCGTCACAGTACATGTTTTGGTGAAACAAATATCTACAGTAAATAACTCACTCATTGAATTCGCCCACTCCAAACCGTATCCACCAAAGCAGATAAAAAACTATTTGACTCCCTCTCATCAGATATCTGTTTTGGATGTTTTGGTCCATTTTTACTTGTTTGTTTGGTTATTCAGTTATTTTGGTACAATTATCACTATTGTACATGTGCAGTAGCCAAAATTAAATAACCAAGTAACTGAACAAGGAGAAATACAAATACCTTACCCATTTCTATTGCAGTTATGAATCAGATATTTAGATTATATTTGAAATTGTAAATAATGGATAAAACAGATGTGATTTTGGCAGTGTGATTTTTAAGCATGTGTCGCCAGATGTTGGCCCAGGATTGCCCTAGGGAGTGTTGGCGGCTAGCCTGGGCTGTGACCTCAAAAAATCTCTGAGGTCACAGCTCGAGATAAGGGCCACCCCATGCCACCAAAGTGGGCACAGCCGACTAGCACATCTGATGTGGCATGCCATACCCATCCCAGGCTGCCATGGTTGTGCCTCATTGGCCGTCATAGCTTTATGTCATGGCATGCCAGGGGATGGGGCACTGGGAGCAGGACACGGAGGGGATGGCTGCCCACATGTTTGTTGTGCTCCTATCCCTATCCAGGCCATGTGGCCATTGGGATGGTTCCCCCTCTGCAGGCAGATCAGTTCAATGCCCTGGCTTGACCCGGGCCATGTAGCCTGCGATTTTCCGTTCTGAGGCAGACCGGGGACAAGTTTGATTTCATTTTATTCAGATTGAATATCCTATCCTTTTCCAACTTTTTGAAGCAAAAACACTGACACATTTTCTTCACATAAAGAACTCTGCCAATGCCAGAAATTAATGCAATTGCCTACGAAGTGTTGAAAAATTAAACTGTGTTTAATTTTTAATGCTTTAGAGGTGACATGAGCACCAGAGGTTGACTTAAATGGGTGAAGAGTAGCATATTAATTACACTTCATGGTCATGGTAACATATTGAAATAAAGCCATGTTTTTGGCTAGTGCAGAAAGGGGTAGTGTGTAGAGGTGCAATCGGACACCCTCAAAAACAGTGTGTGGTGTCTGACTTGACCCGAATGGGTTTGGGCACCAGTTGGTGCCCAAATGTGACCCAACAGGCTACCCACACACATGTGCTCTTCAGACTGACTCACCCACCTGGTTGCTCCACCCAGCCTCTATTCATCTGAGTCAGGTTCTTCCTGCTCTGCTTTTCTGAGTTGGTGGGGTGTATGTGTATGTGAAGAGGTCCCCCCATGCTCCAAGCCACAGCTTCCAGCGAGAAAATCAGTGACTTAACAGCACATCACAGTCCTCATAATGGGGATGGTCAGGAAACATTATACACCACTGTCAGAGAGCTCGTTGGACTGGTTCAAAAAGGCCATTCCAATTTTGTTGGCAAGTTCTGCAAAATCAGAATAGCTACTGAAATTCTAGTCAGAATTCCGATCAGAATAAATTACTGATCAGAATTCCAACCAGATGCTTTTGCGCTTGTGCAAAAATGACTTCCGTCGCGCTGCGAATGCATAAATGGCCACCGCTGTACAATAAAATGTACTGATTGGACTGAACATTTTCAAAAATTGCCTTTATGCATATGCAAAATGATGGCAATGCTTCTATGCATGCGCAAATGACGGCTATGATTCTGGTTCTGATTCTGGTTCTGCAGTTCTGGTCGCCCCATCTCAAAAAAGAGATAACTGAACTAGAAAAGGTACAGAGAAGGATAACAGAAATGATCAAGGGCATGGAAGGGCTTCCGTATGAGTAGAGGCTTGGTAGGTTGGGGCTCTTCAGTTTGGAGAAGAGACAACTGAGAGGAGATATGATAGAGGTCTATAAAATCATGAGTGGTGTGGAACTAATAAACAAGGAGCAGTTATTTACCCTCTCAGTTAGTACTAGAACTAGGGGACACTCCATGAAACTCATGGGTGGCAAGTTTAAAACAAATTTAAAAAAATATTTGGAACTCAGCGTATAATTGGGTTGTGGAATCTACTGCTAGAGGCTGTGGTATAGCTGAGTACTATAGGTGAGTTTAAAAGAGGTTTGGAGAAGTTTCTGGAAAATAGGTCCATTAGCAGCTATTAGCCAGACAGGATCGGGGAACATGAAAGGAGCTGGGGGAAAACAACAGGGAATGGATCCCCCATTGTGACCTGTTCGGTGCTTCTCCCAAGCCACCGCGATTGGCCACTATTGGAGACAGGATGCTGGGTTAGATGGACCGTTGGTCTGACCCAGTATGGCACTTCTTATGTTCTTATTCTGTGCATGGGCAAAATGGTGGTCACTGTACAATATCTTCTGGAATTGGAACCAGAGTGAAATTTCAGTCCCAGGACCTGGCCACAGTTAGGGGTTCAGGTGTTACTGCAGGCTGAGCTATCCACTTGTTGGGAGACCATGGGATTGCAACCAGTGTCACAGTCAAAGGTCAGGGTCAGGCCAGGACCAAATCACTATGTCAGTCCAATCCATCATCAGACCACAGGGCAACACATGGGCACAGTCAGAGAAGATAGACACAGTAGGTGCTGTGATGCATAGATGCTAGGATTGATGCACTAGGGGCTGGCAAAGGCACCATTTCCAATTTCAGAATGCAGGGGGGACAGCTTTCATCAGGGGCCATTGTAAAGGCCAGAGATACAGGAAGTCATGTAGGACAATGAAAACGTGGTATGAAACAGCTCTTTTGAGATCTCTTTCAAGTGTTCTCCTAGGGACTGAGTTCTCCGGGACGGTGTATAAGACAATTGCAGTAGCTGAGTCTCAGGAAAGGAGCACAGGACTGGAGAAGAAGCCATATCTCAGGGGCTGGACCACAGCAGGAGCAGAGACCAAGTTTGCAATTTGGCATCCAGGGACTTGAACAGGTCAGGAGAAGGGGAATAACAGGAGCACACAGGACATTCCTAGTTAGCAGCCACCTAGAAGCCTCGTGGCTGCTCAGGCATCTCACCATTTTCTGTCGTACTCCTTTATATCCCTGACCCAACAACGAGAGATAACGGTGTTAGAGAAGGTGGTGCCACAGGAATGGCAAGAGTAGGCCTGCTCAGCACATTCTGTAGAGCTGTGACTAAGACGGCTGACTTGCGTCCCACACGTCCCAGGTTGAGACCCAGTGGAACGTCATCATCATCCAACCACCTTAATAATGCTGAAATGGACTGCCTCAACCCCTGGGTGCTGGATCGACCCCTGCAGTCATGCGGAGGTGCCCTGCTCGAGGTCCCGTGAGTCTTCCGGGGGGCCACTCAGGAGAGGGCATTCTCGGTGGCTGCGCCACAGCTTTGGAACTCCCTTCCGGTGGGGGTGCGGTTGACCCTGGACCTCCCCTCTTTTTGGAAAAGTTGTAAAACCTGGCTGTTCCGCCAGATATTTGCTGGGGGAGAGGGGTGAAAGGGTGGAGACTGGGGTGGGGTGGTGATGGTGGTGCTAAATGTCGCCCTCCTTATTGTAGTTTTAAAAAATGTTTTATATTGAATTTTATTTGTGTTTTTATATTGTAAGCTGCCCCGGGCTGCCTGATGGCAGGAGGGGCGGGGTATTAAATTGAAAAATAAATAAATAAATAAATGGGAAGTAGATTTATTAATTGCATTTCCAGGTACCCTTCATCTATATAAACAGCATCTTCCACCAAAATAAAGACATGCATGTCTCATTTGGGGGGGGTATTCTGAAATTGTGGTATTTTGGTCATTTTGGAATTTCAGTTGCCTCATTTTTAGCATTTGCACATGCACAATAGTGCAAATAAGGCAGAAATGACATATTTGAAATGCTAAAATGCCTGGAATACTGTAAGAACCAAGCAAACAAACAAACAAACAAAAAACCCTCAACATCAAAATGGAACAACCGAAACAAATACCCAAGAGAATGCAAGTGCCAGGTATCGGTTTTTACTTAAACTGCCATTCAAGATTTGGCTAGTATAGATTTGACAAGTATATCAATTTTTTTCAGGTACCCCATTTCAGTTCTAATGTTAAAATACATAGACGTAAGTTACTTTAGTCATGCATGTAAGCTTAGTAACTTTAATAGGGTAGCTTGTATTCAAATCACCTCTTCTTTCCAGGTGTTTGCAGAGTCAGACCCCAAACTACTACTACTACTACTACTACTAATAATAATAATAATAATAATAAATAATCAATAAATTACTTTGCATTTAGCAAATGCAGATAACTTGTAAATGCAACTTGCATTTAGTTTAATGTTCTTCCTTTCAAGAAGGAGCAAACCCAGTTTTTCTTGTCAGATTATAATTACTTTCCCTCTAGGTCTAAGAGTTCTTTCAGCTCAAGTTATTTTTACTGCCTTATAGGCAGGAGGCAAATTCAGATTGTCATAACAACTCACTATCATATTCAAACATGAATAGCTTTTTTTTTTAAAAAAAAAGAAATTAAATGAAGCAACATTTCATAGACAGAGTGAGTTACGGGGTTTACAGGATTTTTTTTATATAGATTTTTTACATGACATCTTTAGTAAATCTATCCTGATAAATGGACTGCTTTAATATTACCTGGAGCTAATCGTCTTTGCTGAAGAATACAGGTGAAATGGATAGTGGATTTGATATTTGTGAATATTAGATGCTTTTTTGGATAGCCCTCTAAATATCCAAACAATGGGACCGATCCAAGATATGCAAACATACCAGGCGTGTGTGGTACACATTGGACGTACACCAAGTACACAGTATGGGGACAATCCAACTGCCTGCATATCCTGCCCACAGGTGTTATACTCAGACCCACCTGAGGCTGTGCTGTGTGCATGGCACACGTGCACACTTGAGCGTGCACATTCTGGCTGTAAGACGTGTGGGGGGGTCAGCATACATGGGACTTTAGATTGTCCCCAATGTGCACACTGTGTGCTTGGTATCCATGCATTACACATGTTGCACACATCGCAGCCAATCTAAGCTCCGCATGTGCACATTTTGTGTGTGCCACATGTACACTTGGTATATTCACTGCACACCCTGGGTGTGCACCATTCACAACATGTTGCACGCACAACATGCATTGCATGCAGACCTTGGATTGGCCCATGGTGTGCACATGCACTGTGCTTGGTCTGCGCTTGCAAAAGTGATGGGCGAACCGAACTGAGTTCGGAAATTCAGTTTGGTTCTGTTCAGTTCAAAAATCAAGTTAGGTTTGGAAGTTCAGTTCGGTTGACCAAACTATTCAAGTTCGGTCCGAACTTCGAACTTCCGAACAGAGTTCGGAAATTCAAACCCCATTGAACTAAATGGAATATTATCTTATAGGGATGGGCAAACAGAACCGAGTTTGGAAATTCGGTTCGGTTCGAAAATCGAGTTCGGTTCGGAAGTTCAGTTTGGTTGACCAAACTATTCGAGTTCGGTCCGAACTCCGAACTTCCGAACAGAGTTCAGAAATTCAAACCCCATTGAACTAAATGGAATATTATCTTATAGGGATGGGCAAACAGAACCAAGTTCAGAAAATTGTTCGGTTCGGTTCAAAAATCGAGTTCGGTTCGGAAGTTCGGTTCGGTCGACCAAACTGGTCTAGTTCGATCCAAACTCTGAACTTCCGAACTGCGTTCGCCCATACCTAGCTTGCAACCTGCTCATAATGTCTTCAGATACCTTGGATTGGGCCCAATATTCACAACCTAAATGGATATTTGCATATCTACTTTTTCCAGTAATCTGGCTTAATAATTTATTTTGGTATTTTGGTTATTTCTGTTAGTCATTTTGATCACCCAGTGTCTTGGTTTTGTCTCTTTCACATGTGCAATAGCACTCAGAGTGCCAAAACAAAGTAATGAATGAGCAACCCCAAATAGCAAAACAGACAAAGTTAAATAACCAAGCCAGAATAACTAAAACACATATCCCAAAAGGTGAGAAGAGGACAGCAGTTGGACTGAATCAAGGCAGGAAAATTCATAGGCTACAGTATCTACTACCAATACTCATTTTGACTCTTCCTATGAACCTTAGGGGAAGGGCGGGGTATAAATGTAAATATACGGGAACATGGCCTTGCTCCCCCATATCTCTCTGCTCTTGTATCCTGCCACATTCCTGCCAGGGAGCTTTGCTCCTCCTCTGCCCCCACCCTCACCTGCATGAGACTCTCCTGCTCCTCTAACTGTCTTTTCCCCTTCTCTCTTGCTGCCCCTCAGGCCTGAAACTCCCTCCCTGGATACATTCATTCTGCTCCCTCCCTCCCAACTTTCAAATCCCTCCTAAAAACTCACTTCTTCCATCAGGCTTTCCCTGGTCATGTGTCAAAAAGTTTGTCATGAGTGAAATTGCATCCTTATCCCGCCCTCTCTCATAATCTCTTCCCGGTAACTAAGTGAAGCACGTGCACCTGCATTTTCTCAGTCTCATGAATGTATCCTTGTCTCTTCTGATGTTCACCTCTCCTTCATCTCCCCCTTCCTTGTCTCTTAGATGGCAAACCCTTTGGGGTAGTGTCTATAGCTACTGATTGTACAAGTGCCAGCCAGGTACACTAATGGCACCATACAAATAAATAGAATAAGAATAAGAATTAATAGTTATAAAATAAATGAAAAATAAATAAATGTCAAGCTCATTTTCATGAGGTAGCCAAGATAATTCTAGATGCTAGAACCTAAAACTTCCATAGAGTAAACAAAAGCTCAAGTCTGTCTTTGTGCTCACACCCACCTTCAATGTGCTCCCCTAGTGAAGCTATTTACACAGACACAAAACAGAGCCAAATGGTGTGTGTGGGGGGGGGGGGGGGGAATCACAACAGACTCTTCAGGAATCAGGAGGCCTCCTACCTCCCTTCCTTCCTGTCTCTCTCTCCTTGTGGTGAAAGAGCTTGTTGTTGAAAAACTTTCCCTTCCCACCTCGATATCATTTCCAGAGGTGGGGGGAATGCTGGCCCATCTCCCACTCTGTTATATATAAGCTCAGTAGCCCAGCTGACTCCATTTTGCGCTCTTTAGTCAGGCAAGCTAGTCACTCAGCTACAGATTCCACAGACTGAGTGTACATGAGACATTGGGATATTATCACATGAGACGGGAACTCCCTTGAACCTGTGCTCAGTCTGTGGGCCCCCCCAGCAGCTGCTACTCACAAGACCACACCAAATGGGCAGGTGTTCCTCCCTGCTGTGGTCCACCCACTCCTCCACCATAAAGTTGTGGTGGCTCCTCAGCCACCCTGGCTGCTGACTGTAACTCTATGGTGCAGAATGCATAGAGTGCTCAACAGATGTGGGACATGGGACAGCCACATGAGTGCCTCATGGTATCCCCAACACATGGGAGGCAGCCCCAGGAGAGCACGTTGCCCTGTGTTTGCTTGGATTTGATGCATGATGTGCTCCCCATTTCCAGTGATGATGCTGTGTGGAGTGGCCTTGGGGCAGCCCCAGGCTGAACATCTGGTGGCCCCACAACACATGAGCAGGTGAATCTGGGGCTAATGGTGGTGTGAATTAGGGATGGGCGAACGCGGTTCGGAAGTTCGGAATTCAGCCGAACTCGATCTGTTCGGTCGACTGAACCGAACCGAATTTCCGAACTCAAATTTCAAACCGAACCGAACCGAATTTCCGAACTCCGTTCTGTTCTCCCATCCCTAGTGGCAACAAACACACAAAAACCCTGGTTTTGAATGGCCAAGCTTGGTTCGGAAGTTCGGAATTCGACTGAACTCAGTCTGTTTGGTCGACCGAATAGAACTTCCGAACCGAACTTGAATTTTAAACCGAATCGAACTGAACCGAATTTCCGAACTCGAATTTTAAACCGAACCGAATTTCCGAACTCCGTTCTGTTCGCCCATCCATAGTGTTAATGGGGCAACATATTGTATGCTAACACTCAATGTGGTGTTTTTATAAAATTATTCTTCTGGGACCCATTTTGGGCCCTGTTACTACTGTGTAGTAACCATTCACCCTCATCCCCTAATCGGGGTGGAGGCGGTTTGTCACCACTCCCTCATACTTTGGGAGGAAGGAGCAAGGCTTTGTGGTGGGGACGGTTACAAACAGCTGCTGGCCTAAGCAAGGGTTACCCTGGCAATGGTGCCTGTGTCACGAATGAAGCCTCACAAGACATGGCTTTGGAGGAGCCATTTTTGAATATTCATACTCCCCATACGTTCTGCAAAGGCAAGGGGACCAGAAAGGATGTATGAGCCCATCTACTCACCCCTTTTGGTAGTACTGTAAGTGTAAACTGGTCGCCAATTGGGGCTGGGAAGGAATTTTTTCCTGAAAGCGAATCTGGTTAGATCTGAACGATTGGGTTTTTGCCTTCCTCACAAGGTTTGCTTTGATTGGCTTCAGAGATGAGGAATTTGGCCTAGTAGATATCTGGCATTTCTGTTTGTTGCACTCTTGGCAGGGATCAGAGGTAGGTTGAGTTAGGGCTGAAATGGCAAGCCTCTGTGGTAGCTTTTTCCAATGGAAAAAACTCTTTCACAATGAGTGGTAACGTGCGATAGAGACGTTCATTCTGCTACTTTCATTCCACTACTTCCACCAGCTGCAAAAATAGTGGAACAATGTTTGTTACGACAGTTTCTGAAATTGTTCTAACAGTTTCCGAATTCCGAATGCCAACGGAAAAGCTTCAGAAAGTTGCAGACAATTCCAAAATGGCAGAATGAAATAACGGAGCGGAAAAAGAAGTTGCTGCTTCAGCCCTAGTTCGAGTTCTGTTGATGGACTAGAATACGCCTTAAGTAGGAACATCTACTTAAGAGATGGGACCTTGGAGGCACACATGGACTCAGGGCGGCCCAGTGTCTCGTCCATCCCGGGGTGTGTGTGACTGAGGTGAGTGGCCGAGTCAACTGAGGACAAGCAGTGTTCCAGGAGAACAAAGGTGACCGTCCCCCTTGTTTATGACCCACACCCGGGGTGTGTGTGTCTAGGCTTGAGCACACCAGTTAAGGGGCCATACCTCCTCATTAATACAAGACATTTATGCAAAATACATGGTGCAGGGATGCATTGATTCCAATGCAGCCCCACACTGGTTCTAATGCAGCCATCCATTGGAAGCAATGCAGTCCTGTACCATGTATTTTTCATAAGCATCCTGTATTAAAGGGGAGGTGGTGGCCACCTTGGCGCTGGGGTATAGGGTAAGTTTGTCAGAGCATTAGCAGGCAGGAGGCAGTGACCCAACCCCACTTTGGGAACCTCCTGCACCGTTGACGTAGTTAGGTTAAGTTAATTAAGCTGGACCCCAGTTTAAAAGGGGGAGGGGGGGTCCCTCCCACCCTACTTTTCATAATTGTTATAGTAATAAAGAGTGTGGCTGTTTAAACCCACAGCTATCTCCTTGTCTCCTTCCTGCGTGCAGCAACAATAGATTCATACCTCCTTCCCTCAGAAGTACACAAATACATGAGGCCTGTGGAGGAGGCTAATAAGGTTAACTGCATGCATCCAAGTTGCAAAGACTTCTGAAATGACTTTCACAAACTTCCTCTTCTGCTGAATAGACCTAACGCATTGGTCTTTTCTGTGCCAGATTCTGCACACAAAACGGGGGGCTATTTATTCTCATGACAACGTTTATATCTTTTATCTCTTCCTTAAGAAAACATCTGTCCATTAGCATACTAATGGTCTCTCTGCCAGCACTTAATGGGACAACTTTTATCTTTATGATCCCATCTGGTTTCAAGCAACTTTTGGAAAAGGAAGAATTAAAAAAAAAAGTTGAACATCTAACATCCCCATTATTTTCTGTGCTACAGACAGTTCAGGCACAGTGAATGGTTTTAGTATAGGGGTTGGGGAAAAGTAGAATTTCTTGTTATTGATAATCCTGCCTTGGTGAAGGAGATTGGGCCAAATGATGCTTTAAATCCCTTCCAGGCCTACCATTCAGATTCAGATTAGTCTCATTATTTTCAGGGAATAAAACTGCAAATATTATAATGCCACTATAATGCCACCTTGAATATTGTGTGCAGTTCTGGTCGCCCCATCTCAAAAAAGTTGAAATAGAAAAGGTACAGAGAAGGGCAACAAAAATGATAAAGGGTATGGAACAGCTCCCCTATTAAGAGATCTTAGACATGTTGGGGCTCTTCAGCTTGGAGACAAGATTTCTGAGAGGGGATATGATAAAAGTCTATAAAATCATGTGTGGTGTGGAACAAGTAAATAGGGAACAGATATTCACCCTCTCAAATAGTAAGCTATTTGAGTAACCCATGAAACTAACAAGTAGCAGATTTAAAACAAATTTTAACAAGCATTTTTTCACTCAATGAAGTTGTGACATTTGTTGCCAGAAGATGTGGTCAAGGCCAGTAGAATAGCAGGGTTTAAAACAGGATTGGACAAGTTCCTGGAGGATAGGTCCATTAGCAGCTATTAGCCAGAGGTAGGTCTGGGGAATCTAACCTCTTACTGTTGGGAGATGGAAGTAAACAACAGGAAATGGATCACTCCATTGTTACCTGTTGGGTACGTCTTCCGAACAACTAAGATTGGCCACTATGACCGTTTTTACACAGACGCCCCCACTTCTGCTTGGTGTTCGGGTGGGTGTGCAAGAAGGGGAAGTTCAGGTATATGGCTGGCGGTGGGTGGGAGGATGGGTGTCTGCTCAGTGTTCTCCCATGTGAACACTGAGCGGGATGGGTGGGGGTGCATGTGTGCTCCCGTGCACCACCCACCTCCACCCATCGCACACCCATATCCACCCATGAAGCCCTCGGAAAAACTGGAGGAGGCTCCGGGTGGAGGTGGGTGTGCGTTCCTTGTAAAGGGACACACAACCACCTCCATCCACCATGGCTAACGCCCATCCCCCCCCCACCTCCGTCCATGTAAAAATGTATTTATTTTATTTATTTAAAAAATGTATACCCCGCCCCTCCTGCCAGGCAGCCCGGGACGGCTAACAAAGGCTCAAAAGGGCCTATCAGAGATGGGTGCTGGGCTCAATGGACCATTGGTCTGACCCAGTATGGCACTTCTTATGTTCTTATGTTTCTATTCTATTTTTTCTTGTTGGAATGTCAGGGCCTTGTAAATGGGTGATAGGTCACATTATAAATAAATAAATTATACGCTTCTGCAGAATCAAAACCATTTCCCCCTGACTACTGATCCCTGTTGCTACTCTTCCAATTCTTGTTATTTGTTGTTAAATGTTATTGATGCTTTTTCAAAATGCTAGAACTCAGGGACGTTTTATGAAGCTGACTGGCAGCAGGTAGGACTGAAACTCAAACTGATAGTATGAAATATTCACAACAAAAGAGCATTTCTCTCTGTTGTGGATTCTCTGATGTTGCAGAGTTTCTTTTCCTACAGCAGCTTTGAACCCTCAGCCTTACCAACAATTGACCAGCAGCGTTACCGGTTCAACTGCTAGTGCTGCTCTCCAATCTACTCCACTCATGGAGATGAACATTGCATATTGGTTCTATAAAGAGCTTACTGCTAGTACTTTGAAAGGGTCCCTCTGGTATGGCTTGACCACTTTGCTTTGGGATTGCTCTGCTCAGAGTCCTAGGTTGTATCCCACCCTCTGTCTGCCCAAGTCCCTTTCTATCAGCTGGCTTACAAAATTAGCACACACACACATACAGATTTCCCCTATTTTAAATTCAAAATGGATATTCATGTGTGGCAGGGCAGCTCTGGCAGGGAAGGTCTCTAACAGTTCTAGCACTGGCAGTGCTAGCATGTGTGGGACTCAGAGTTTTGGCAGAGTCTGAATGTAGAGTCTCAGTGGAGACATTGCCCACCATAGGCAGGACCACGAGACTTACTCTCAAAAGTGGGTTGGTCCTGTTTTAGGTTGGGACTGTGGGGAGGAGGTACACAAGTGTTTGTTTTTTCCTGATTCCAATGAAGAGGCAAGTACAACTGAAACAGACCTTCATGTCCTGCATTAGAGCTAAAATGAATACCCATACAATGGGTATACCCATCAAAATTCCAGTATTCGACCTGACCTAGTAACATCAGGTACAACTCAGTAATCAATGGGCTACCCAATGTACCAGTTTACCATTTTCCATCCCAATTTTCCGACTTCCAGTATTCATTTTTCTGACTTCCAGTACCAATTTTTTTGACTTCCTAGCCTGATTCCTGTACTGATTTACCATTTTACTAACTGGTAAAATAGTAAATTAGTAACCCAGTAATAATAATACTCAATAGTTTCAGGTAACTGGGTGCCCAACATGGTACTATTAACATTTCAGGAATTACCCATGGGTAGCAAATGCACCGTCCATTTCAACACTATGCGCTGATCGGAGAGGAATATTCAACATGCACTGACCAGTGACGTACATATGCATGCCTTTTGCAAGGCGAAAATGCAGTGTATTAATTATTTCTTATTTTCTCCTCAGCCCAAGAAGACAATGACACAATTTCTTTCTTTTTTTTTAAATACAGTTGCCTTCTGCTGTTTGCGGTTCTACCTGTAGCTCGTCCATCTAGGCAATGTACTTGGTCCTTGCAACCATTTCTCTTGGGAAATTAGGCATTGTCTTGTGATAGACTCGGAATTTGGCTGCGGATGTCACTGGAAAACTGACAGTTCCTCGCTTCTCTGGCTCCTCACACTTATCTCCAGGAAAGAATCCAGAGAGATACGGCTGATGTTTCTATTCTTGTTTCTCTGCTTATGCACCCATACAAAATACATTGGAACGCACTAAGCTGACTACAAATATCTTTAAATTTCTACTGTATAAAGCCGTTGAACATTATTGACTAACATTAATGCTTATCACTGGTGTCAGATCAGCTCATAGATTTTCAGACAAGAACATCTGTCTTCAAAAATATCTCCTTTAATATCTAGAATCTAGGGGATGATAGCAAATAGAACTGAAATGGGTACCCGATTCGGTACCTGTTGATAATGTCTGCTTTTTCAGGTACTATTTTGGGTATCCAAATCAGTACTTGAATATTGTTTGAATATCTGAAAAACCAAAATGTCTATATCAGGTTTATTACATGTCCTCAAAATTACCTGAATCCCCCCTCCCCCAAAATACTAGAAAAACTTCCCAGAATCTGGGACTGGAATCTTGAAGAAAATGGTATATCTGTATGCTGGTATTTTGGGGACCCAATTGAAAACTAGGTCAGCTGTTGAAAAGTCCCCAAACATTTTTGAGTGAACAAGTAAATGGACAGGCTGAAGCTGGCTAACTGAGGGTGATTTCAGACGTTACGAGATCACGGTGAACCACACTGAACCACGCTCAACCCCCCCGCGGGGCCAAAGGGCCCGGAACGTCTGAAAGTACCCTGAGAGTGTGCTAGGAAAGGACAACCTGCTTTCTCAGGTGTCACAACTCCTAAAGGAAGTCCAACATGAAGCCCAAAGAAGAGACCAGCTGATAAAAAGGAGAGGCATGGCTTGACTCATGGTACTGAAACTGTTTGCTTGGATTATTTCATTTGATATATTGACCTTTCAGATTCATAGCGCTTTGAATAATACTAATTTGTAGTATTGTTTTCGAATTTGTAGTATCTGTTTTGAATTGAAAATTTTGGATGCTTTTCAATGCCTACAATGGTGTCCAAGTCAGGGATGTCCTGGAAAAACTAGGACACTTGAGAGGTATGTTCCTCAGGGACATAGTTGGGGAATTGAGCTTCTTGCTTACAGTTGGTTGAAAATGCACTGATTTTTCTTGTGGGGGGCTTCCCCATTACAATAAGTAAATGGCTATGAAGCAATTCATTTATTTATTTGTTTATTATATTTGAATTTATACATTGCCCTTTCCAAAGTGATTCAGGGCAGCTTGCAAGCCATAAAAAACAAATAAACATCAGTAATGACAATAAAGCAATAATAAAATTCATACAATAAGAACATCCCACCCCCAAAAAAAAACACCCCACCCCAACAACCTAGGGCTGAAACTTGCCCTTGCATTTCTTGCAAATCTTGGCAAGAACCAGGTTCTTGATAAGATTTGCGAGACTGATAACGAGTTGAGATTCGGCGGATTCTCTACCCATTCTTGCGAGATTATTGTGCTGTCAAAATTGGCTCTGCGCATGTGCAAAATGACTGCTGCGGCCATTCTGCACATACGAAGCCCCCAACGGCTATTTTGAGCATGCACAGAGTGGTTTAGGGTTCTTGAGAATCTCACAAGATTCTTGAGAGACCTCAAAAAATGCTCTGTGCATGTGTAAAATGGCTGCCGGGTTGGCCATGCATGTGCAGAATGGCTGTGGTGGCCATTTTGAGCATGCACAGAGTGGTGTAGGGTAGACCATGCATGTGCAGAATGGCTGTGGTGGCCATTTTGAGCATGCACAGAGTGGTGTAGGGTAGACCATGCATGTGCAGAATGGCTGTGATGGCCATTTTGAGCATGCACAGAGTGTTTTTGAGGTTTCTTGACATTCTCACGAGATTCTTGAGAACTCTTGCAAGAATGTGCAACATTTCAATGGGAGAAATTTATGTCTTCTCATGAGAATGGTTTCCCATTCTCATTTCAACCCTACAAAACACTCCTCCTCCCCCCCTGCCCTCAACCCCACCCAAAGCCTCCAACCAACCCCTCTCCCTGCCCTCTAAATGCATTTTCAAATAAAAAAGTTTTGCACCACCTGTGGAAGATGCTTAGGCCTGGGCTCAAGTGAACATTCTGGGGAAGAGAGTTCCACAAACTGGGGCAGCAACCAAAAATGCCCTCTTGCACACCCCAATCCTATGGACAGGGGTAGCAGATAGAACCTGCAAGAGGGTGCTCCTGGCAGACCGTAGAGACCAAAATGGAACTTGGTAGGACAGGTTGGATATATTTTATCCAGCTTGGGGTACAATCCTGAACTCACTGAAGTCAACAGAAAAACTCCCATTGATTTCAGTAAGGTGAACACCCCCCTGTAAGTCTCTTTTAGCTGAGCCGTAAGCAGAAGGGATTATTATTATTATTAACAAACATTTATATAGCGCCAGCAGTGTACCTGGCACTTTACAAAGTAATAAAATAGACACGGTCCCTGCCCCTAGGGCTTAAAATCTGAGAGACAGGAGCTGGGGGAGAGACTTAGGAAGGGGAACAGAGGGAGAGACAAGGGGTCTAACATTCATGAAGATGCGAGGTCTCAAGTGCACGTACTTGGCTTGGTTATGATGAGAATGACAGCAGGCAGATCCATGTTGCAAGGATAAGGGTAAACAGACCATAGGTATAGGAATAGTGGCTCAGCAGGATAAAGTGTCAGACAGAGCAGAGCGAAAGAGGTGAGTTTTAAGGAGAGATTTGAAGGTATGAAGGGAGGGTGCAAGGCGGATGTGGACAGGGAAGGAGTTCCAGGCATGGGGGGCAGCAAGTAGAAGGGACGAAGGCGCTTAGGGGAGCAGGGAAGGCGTGGAAGGGTGAGAGAAGGGACAGAGGAGGAGCGAAGTGCATGGGCTGGAGTATGGAGGGCGATAAGTGCAGAGAGGTAGCGGGGAGCAAGGTTGTGAAGAGCTTTATAGGTGAAGACTAGGAGCTTGTGCAGGATTCGTTCAGGAAGGGGAAGCCAGTGAAGCGAAGAGAGGAGGGGCTGCACATGGTCAAAACGACTGGCGAGGTAGATGACCCTGGCAGCAGAGTTTTGGACAGAGATGAGGGGAGAAAGGGAAATTGAATAGATGATTAATGGATGCCACTGCACATGAGGTGGTGGTTACCATTGTCTGATTTGGGGTTGGCATCAATCATGTGACACATATCTTACAGCATCTGGATAAAAATGTATGCTGGGAGATAGAGTAGTTAAGATCTTACAATCCAGGGGCCTAATCAATATTCCCCATATCTAATCATTCCAATGAATAGTAGCAGAGTGTTCCATATATCAGCGTGGATTCCATGCACAGTGCGGTACCTCCTAGAAGTAAGGGTATTTTTACTGTTGGTGATGTTTTTCTGGACTTAAAAAGTCCAGGGTTCAGGAAACCCCCACAGAGGGAATTTAGATGCTTGCTCCCCGAATGGAAGTCACGTGGGCACCATTGGAAACAGTGGCGCCGTGCAACTCCCACACGTTTTGAGACCTGAACTTGTAAAACCCCGATAGCTGAGGACTTACAAGTCTTGGTCTCAGAATGTGCAAGTGTCATCCAGCGCCACTGTTTCCAGTGGATTCCAGGCAACTTCCCTCCAGGGAGCGAGTGTATAACCCCACCCCCATCCCCCTGGACTCTTGAAGTCCGGAGAAAAGGGCCAACCTGTAAAAGCATCCTTAGTCTGAGGCCTTAGTCTTAGGCTGCTTTCAGATCTTCCTCCCTGAGCATATTCTGGCTGTGGGAGGGAATGCGCAGCCAGGATATCCACGGGGATTGGCCAGTCTGAAAGCAACCCCACACGGCTTTGTTGGCAGACATGCGCAGGGATGCAGAGTTGGATTTCCTGCTCTGCATCCCTGCGGGTGTTTGCTGGCAAAGCTGCGTGGAGGGCATTCAGACCGGTTGATCCCCACGCATATCCTGGCTGCACATTCCCTCCCGCAGCCGGAATATGCCCCGGGGTTAGAGGGGAGGTCTGAAAGTGGCCTCAGTCTAAAAAGAGAAGGTGTGTGATCCAAAATCTCTTTAAGATCTTCCTTTCCTGCGCAGTATCATTGACTTCAGTAGACTGTTATGGGTGTTCAGAAGCTCTAAAAATTAGGACATTTATTTCAGTTCAGTCGATGAAATTATCATTTTTGGTTACCCTTTTCTGTACATTTTCCAGTTCTACTATGTCTTTTTTTCGAGATGGAACGACCAGAACTGCACACAATACTCCAGGTGCGGTCGTATCATAGATCTATATAGAGGCATTACAATATTTTCAGTTTATTTCCAGAGTACATTTCGTTTTGTGTAAAATTTTAAGCCTGATTGACTCAATGCTTTATTTAACATATAGCGTCACCACACCACCAGCTCAATTTACACTGTCATTTCGATATATTTTGCACCCTAGTATTAGTGTCCCATTGTTTATTCTCACTCCACGACATCTCTGAGATTCCAATTATGCTGATATCTTCAGTTAGTGATAAACACTCTAATTTTCCCATCTTGCTTTTTAGACTTCTAGAGTTTGTATCTAGACACTTAAACATATTCTTTTTACTGTTATTCTGGGGATTGTTGTTATTGCATATTTTGTTTAATTTGGAGGTATTTAAGTTTGCCTGTTCCATACTAATGCTCGCCTGTTCCTTCTCTAATTCTCCTGTCCTTTTTACTGGAATGCATTCTATCACTACTAATGATGGCATCCCTTTGGGTCACTTCTGTGAGAACCATGTGTACTACAGTTGATGTTGGCTTCCCCACAGAACTTAGTTTAAAAACTCCTTTACCACCTTTTTGATTTTTAGCGGCAGTAGTCTGGTTCCATTTGGGTTAAGGTGGAGCCAATCCTTCCGGTATAGGCTCCCTCTTCCCAAAAGGGTCCTCAGTTCTTAACAAATCTAAATCCCTCCTCTCTGCACTATCATCTCATTCATGCATTGAGACTCTGGAGCTCAGCCTGCCTCTGGGGCCCACCCTGCACAGGGAACAGGAAGCATTTCAGAGAATGCTATCCTGGAGGTTCTAGATTTCAATTTCCTTCCTAGGGGCCAAAATGTAGCATCCAGAACCTCCTTCCTAGACTTTCCTATGTCATTGGTGGAGACATGGACTATGACCATGACCTCCTCCCCAGAACTCGTTAAAATCCTCTCTAGATGTTGCGTGAGGTCCGCAACCTTTGCACCTGGCAGGCAATTGATCGTGTGATACTCACGACTGTCATAAACCCAGTTATCTATATTCCGAATGATTGAATAACCCACTACTACACGCATCCTATTCCTGTCAGTTGGGGTCCCGTCCCCTGGAAATGTATCCTCAGTGCAAGAGGATACTAGGGCATCATTTGTAAGGCAGGTCCCAGTTATGGGCTCATTTCCCACCATACCACCTTGAAGCTGCCCTTCCCCAAGACCTTCAGCCTCTAAAACAGCACAGGTGCTGCAGAAGCGGAGGCGGGACTGCTCTGCTGTATCCCTGAGGGTCTCCTCTTTAAACGTCTCAATCTGCCTCAGCTCCTCCAGCCCAGCCACTCTGGCCTCCAGAGACTGCATTCTTTCTCTGAGGGCCAGGAGCTCTGTGCACTGACTGCACACATACAGCCTTTCCCCAAGAGGCTTTGCACCCCGTTGCTGCACTAATGCTTTGGAACTCCCTCCCCCTGGAGATCCGTCTGAGTCCGGGACTGAGCATCTTTCAGAGGCAGTATAAAACCTTTCTTTTTGCACTTGGCAGGTGTGGATAGGAAGAAGGATTAGGTGCGACGTTGTTGGAGGGTGGGAGTCAGTTGGGGCTGTATTTAAAATGTTTTTTAAATTGTATTGTATGTTTTTTTCTGAGCTGTCCTCACAGGAAAAAATAAAGCACATAGTAAAGTTAAGACAAAAAGTAAGATAGTAAGTAAATAGGGACAGTATAGTTATCTGAAGCTAGGACTTTACCACAAGTTGTCCTAGAGAGGGGCTCTCTGCAGCAGCTCAGTGTTGTGAGTGCAGATTGCATTAGCACCTGCTTGAAGTAACTCAGCTCACTACTGTAAGTGACTGATAGCTGTAGCAGTTGTGTGAGTGCCCCACCCTAGATCAAAGGGCTTCAAAGGGGTTACTTTATCCCTTTTAAACAATAGGCTGTAGATGGGGCTGAGGCCCAGCCAGTTGTATAAATTGGGATCTCCCCTGCAAGAGCCCTTTCTCGAGCAGAAAGACCCCCAGGTAGAGTGAGATGCAGGCAGAGTGAGCAGAGCTTGTCACTGGGTGAGTTAGGCGACAGGGAGAGGAGATACAGGTGGGGGTTAGCGTAGCACTAGGCTGCATAGTGTCTTTGTCAACGCAAGAACACGACACATTTGGAGTGCTAATTAACATTTTAAAAAGAAAACAAAGTTATAGTAATACAGTGCCACTGATCATTGGGTGTTTTTCCACACACATTTCTCCTGCATGTTTGCTGTTACATCCTGAACTTTCTGTGTGTCTAAATCACTCACCCAGATCTTAAACATCTGGCTCTTCAAACTTCTACATAGAACTGCTCCCAGAACTTTTGTGTGTAAAATGTTCTCCTGGTAAACTGCTTTGCTCCAGGCAGCTGTGGTCACTTGGTTTCCATGGCAGCCCCTCACATCTACAGCTGCGGCTACTTTAGGCTGCCTCAGGGCAGTGTTTGTGTGAAGAATGCATCCAGGAACTGCCTCAGGACAGTCTGTGTGTGAAAAATGTATCCAGAACTTACTTGTGGACTTGCAAACTCAGAAGATGGAAAAATCCGGAACTTTAAGGTGTGTGTAAAAATGCCCTATATAACTGTAGATTAATCCTAGTTAAGAAGAAAGTTAAATAGTGAGCTGCAGGTGAGCAGAGGGTGATAGCCCACAAGCAGCAGAGTGGAGTTATCCAGGGCTTTGCACCCAGTGTAAATACAGCCCCAACTGACTCCCACCCTCCAACAACGTCGCACCTAATCCTTCTTCCTATCCACACCTGCCAAGTGCAAAAAGAAAGGTTTTATACTGCCTCTGAAAGATGCTCAGTCCCGGACTCAGACGGATCTCCAGGGGGAGGGAGTTCCAAAGCATTAGTGCAGCAACGGAGAATGCCCACCTGCACGCCCCCACCGAACGAACATGAGTAACAGGGGGAATCCACAGGAGGGCGCCCCTGGTCATTAGTCAAATTGATAACTGCTCGCTGCAAGGAGCTAGGAGAAAACAGCAGGGAATGGATGACTCCATTGTGACTGACCTGTTCTGTACTTCTCTGAAGTGACCCAAGGTGACCACTGTCAAAGGGTGATTTCAGATGTGACGGGGCGGCTTTTGCCCCATCACAGAATCACCCAAATGTTTCCCCCGCCAGAATCCCGCCATCACGGCCAGCAGACATGCCGGCCGATTCTGGCAGGGAATCTAGGGGTGGCGTTGTGGGGTGACGCAACGTGCGACCGCACAGCCCCCTCCCCCCCATACTCCCCCGACTGGCCGCCCTCCAGGATACGGGTGGGCGCAACGGCCAATCCGGCCACTGCGTCTGATTCCAACCCGTGGTCTGGGCCACGGTCTGGAATCGGCGCCAGTAACAGACGTTACCGGCCGCTGATTCCGGGCCGTGGCTCAGCTAACCACGCTTTCGGAGATGGTCCCCGGACCATCCTCGAAAGCGTGGTTATTTTGATTCCCGATGGAGGTTCACTGTGGTGAACCTCTGGCGGGATTCAAACAGATGTTACGGGACCATTCCCCACCACAGGGTATTGTCTGTGGTTGAGCGTGATCTCGTAATGTCTGAAAATACCCAGAGACAGGATACTGGGCTCGATGACTCAGTGGTCTTACCCAGTAGAGCACCTCTTATGGTCTTATGGGAGGGGGGACAATCTAAAAGTGTGAATAATATTTACAGATAAAGAAACACCTATTCATTTCGGCTCAACTTTAAATGTTGCTGTAGCAAAACTGCAGGTGGAAGAAGGGTTTTTTTCTGTCTACAATGAAAACCTGATGATTCACTTCAATACTCTGGGCTTTTTTTAATGTTTCCATTTGCACCACTTCTTTCGTCAGCTGAGAAGGCAGCTGCATTCAGCTGCTGCATTTCTTTATAGCTTTCAGATTTAAACTAATTGGGTGCAATCCAACGCCGCCTGATAAACTGCGTCTCCGCGAGGCGCAGTTTGAGTATGCTGGTGCTCAGGTGCACACGCTGCCAGCACAGCAAGTCACATGGGGCGTTGGCGCACCGCTTCTGAAATGGCCTGCTGCGTGCATGGCGCGCCTGCACAACTGAACTCATGCCACCCAGCTCAGCACTGCGCCTGCCACCAGTGTAAGTCTCCAAGAAACTGACTTTGCTATCACCCTTAAAAAGTGTCCCCACCTCCTTTTCTTTCTTTTTTTTTACCTTTGCCATGTTTGCTTTAATATGGCAGCTCTGACTTACCTCTTTTGTTTGTGCAGCATCTTCTGCCACTTGGTGGGAAGGGGGAAGCAGTTCTGCTTTTGAAGACACAACATTTTTAAATGCTTCCTAGCACTCGCCATTGCCATCCCCGACACTAGGCATGAGTTGGCTGTTCTTTTGCTAAGTGTCACTGTAGGATAAAAAACAAATGAAAGTGGTTCTGGGTAATAGCCCAGCTGCTGTCATAAGAGACGAGTGGAAGGAACCAAGACAAAAGCTTCCAGCTTCATTATATAGCACATTGAGCACTCAAGGTCTTTGCTGTCTTAGAAGGTGTTCCTGTGCCGTCATTGCACCAAACTAATTAATGATACCTGAAGAAACGTTCTGCTGATTGTTTCCAAAATT
The DNA here is from genome assembly GCA_003113815.1 of Sphenodon punctatus. Classification (NCBI taxonomy): domain Eukaryota; kingdom Metazoa; phylum Chordata; class Lepidosauria; order Sphenodontia; family Sphenodontidae; genus Sphenodon; species Sphenodon punctatus. The sequence goes on along the minus strand of QEPC01013322.1, from coordinate 280,103 downwards.
CTCAGAGGATGCGGAAATAGCACCATAAAACGATTTAGGTGGCACCTAGTATCTCACTACCAGCTGTACTTGACAGAACTGGGCATGGTAAGCATTTCTATAGGTGACCTCCGGTGCAAATGCAAATGCCGCACAACCTGGAAATGACCTCAAGCCACAAAATGGAAACCTAGACGTGTGTGCAGGGTTTATATTCAGAGCAGGCTATAGCCCATGGAACCGTGAGATTTTTTTTTTTTTTGAGGGTGGGTGTGGCAAGGCAAAGCCTGACGGTGCTATAGCCCCTTTAAGAGAGCAGCAAATGTCAGGCTGAAGAATGGACTGTGAAGGGAAGGAAGATCAGTCAGGGCCTGTATGTGGAGAGGAGGAGATCTCTGCTGGGAACCAGGGCTATAGAGGAGACCTCATCAAGGACTAAGGTATATAGTTGGGTAAGGGCTTGGCAAGGCAGCCCTGTAGGAGTTGGTATAACAAGTAGATGTATATGAAGGGTGGGATGACACTGATCCTTTAAGGCTAGAGAGGCTTGAGGACAAGCCCTACCCTCTCTGGGCATATAAAAGGAGCCAAGGCCAGAGGAAGATCAGGCAGTGCCTGGATGTAGAGAGAAGAAGTTGTCTGCTGGGAACCAGGGCTGTAGAGGAGACCTCTCCAAGGTCCTGACTCCTGGGCTGGGACAGCTTGGGAAAACCTGGTGCTTGAGCGGGAGGGACTCCACACTCAACACCCCCCAAGGTACTGAAGGAGGCTATTGACCTGAAGGGATGCAGGAACCAGACTCCAGGTTCATAAAATCATGAAAACCTCCAATCAAGGAGAGCTCGCCACGGCTCTAGGCAACCTGTTCCACTGTCGAACAGCTCTTAAAATAAGAAAGTTCTTCCTAATGTTTAGACGAAATCTGCTTTCTTTTATTTGAACCCATTGATTCTAATCTTGCCCTCAGGAGCAACAGAGATGTGTTTAATCTGGGGAAGGAGGCAGGGGCAGTTTCGATAAATGGGTGGGCGGGCAGATGCCCCCCTGGTGCTGACTCAGCTCAGTTATCCACTCTCCTAGGTCCAGTGGGACTCATCTGAGTTTCTGAGTCACTTCCTGGCTACCTGTAGTGGCTGCTTCTCCCTTAGACTTCAGGTGCATGTGCAGAGAGCACTCTCCGGCTCCCCCCTCCCTCCTGGCGGGTGGGCACAGCCGCAAAATGCAAAGGAGAAGGAGGAGCAGAGGGGGGGCTGTGGTGCCGGGGGTGTGGTGGGGGGTGGAATTGATTTTGCTTGCTTGGGGAAGAGCTAGCAAGCAGGTCCAGAAAGTAGGGCCAGCCCATCACCATAAAGAGAGCATGTGCCGGGCACCATTCCAATGCTTCATGGCTCTCTCTCAATGAGGGGGCAGGGCAAGGAGGAGGGGCTTGTTGGTCCTCAGGCCGAGTTATATTAGTGGAACTGAGTAAAAAAAGACTGCAATTGGTGGTAATGTATGCTGCCCAGACACCCAGTTCTTGGGGGGAGGGCTTGAGGGAGGAACCTGCCTGCCTGCCTACCTGCCTACCAGCCATTCTGAATGGACCGTTCTGCAGACTGTCATGGTGGGAGGAGCAGTGGGTGGAGGGACTGACTCTGGGAAGGTGGAACTTAAGCCTGGGGAGAGAGGCTACTTCATACCCAGTCTGACAGTGCCAGTGGTGTTTTTTTAGGGAGTGGACACAGAACGTGAGGAGAGGAGACCGCAGTGCTTCCAATCCAGAGAGGTAAGAACAAAGTAAGAACAAAGACTGGAAATTTCCCCTTGCCTGGTGCCGTCTCAGTCCCTGGCCTAAACCCAATCTGCTTAAATCTAATTTCCACCCCCAACCCCAACCCCCATCCAGTCATCCATTGCAGTGGGGGTTTTTTGTGGGCAGGGCATAGGGGCAATTTTGTGGGTCCAGCTGGGTATGGCTGAGCTGCTTCTATCTGGCTCTTCTTTATGGGCCTAGTGTCAGCTAGTCCCCTATGCCCTGCCGGGAACTAGGTATTAATTGGTGTCACCAATACGCTGACAATACTCAGCTGTACCTCTCGTGTTCAACGGACCCAGATCCTGTTGTCTCATTACTTTCCCAATGTTTGGAGGCCGTGGCAGATTGGATGCGGTAGAACAGACTGAAGCTGAATAAGATGGAGGTGATGGTGGTGGGCAAAGCGAGGGAGGTACTGGCTCCCCTTGTGGGGGCGGGGGGGTCTGTCCTCCTGTAGCCCAGCAGGTTCGGAGTCTGGGGGTGGTGTTGGACTCAGGTCTCCGTCTGGATCAGCAGGTGGAGATGGTGGCTAAGGCTGCCTTCTGCCAGCTGTATCTGGTGCGGAGGCTGTGCCCATACATCTCCAGGTCCGACCTGGCCACTCTCATTCACGTCTTCATCACCTCGAGACTAGATTACTGCAACGCGCTCTACGTGGGGCTTCCCTTGTTTCTGGTTCGGAGGCTGCAGCTGGTGAAGAATGTGGCGGCCCGTCTCCTTACAGGGACGGGGCGGTGGGAGCACATAACACCTGTGCTCCACACTCTGCACTGACTGCCTATAGCGTACGAAGCCAGATTCAAGGTGCTAGTGTTGTTCTATAAAGCCCTGCATGGTCTGGGCCCCTCATACCTCGGGGATGACCTCGCCCTCCGGGCCTCAGAGCGATCCCTTCAGTCTACCAGGGACGTCTTTCTGGAGGTCCCTCGTGTAAAACGGGGGGCCACAATGGAGAGGGCGTTCTTGGTGGCCAGGCCACGGCTTTAGAACTCCCTCCCGGAAGAAGCCCGCCTGGCCCCAGGTGCATTGGCATTTTGTCGAGCCTGTAAGACCTGACTGTTCGCCCAGGCCTTTGGAGAGGAGGATGGGAGGGTGGGATAGCTGGGAGGCGGGATTTTAAAGATATTTTAATGATATTTTAAATTTGACTAATGGGGTTGTGTATTTTTTAATGGATTTTTTAGGGTATTTTATTTGTGTGTTTTATGTTGTAAGCCGCTCCAAGATGCTGTAGGCATGAGGGGGCAGCGAATAAATATTTATAAATAAATAAAATAAGTAAATACATAAAATAAATAAATATTAGTCCCATGCCTCTCCTGCTCCCCTAACTGCCTGCATTCCTTCTCCCTAGCTGCCCCCCCCATGCCTGGAACTCCCTCCCGGCCCACTATCTGGCTCTACCTGGCTGCTTCTATCTGGCTCTTGTTTATGGGCTGGTGTCAGCTAGTCCCTTGCTGTTTCCCATTTCATCTATATTGGGTGTTTTTACACACACATTTCTCCTGCATGTTTGCTGTTACATTCTGAACTTTCTGTGTGTCTAAATCACTCACCCAGATCTTAAATGTCTGGTCTTTGAACTTCTGTGTAGAAATTCTCCCAGAACTTTTGTGTGTAAAACATTCTCCTGGTAAACTGCTTTGCTCCAGACAGCTGTGGTCACATGGGTTCCATGGCTGCCCCTCACATCTACAGCTGCGGCTACTTTAGGCTGCCTCAGGGCAGTGTTTGTGTGAAGAATGCATCTGGAAGTTATTTGTGGACTTGTAAACCCAGAAGATAGAAAAACCTGGAACTTTAAGGTGTGTGTAAAAATGCCCATTGCATGCTTTCTAATTTGGGGTGGTGGTGGTGGAGTGGGAGAGTGGATTGGTGGAAGTGTTTATTTTTTATTTTATTTTCTTGAATTTTTTGTTGCAATGCATTTTAAAATGGTTCCTTTGCAGTTTAGTGTGTAGGCTGGATGTGGGGTTTAGTTTTTTTTAATTTTATTTTTTTACAGGAAGGCCACATGTTCTGGCTAATGTCTTCTTGGTTATTCTACCCCTTACCCTGATTGCCTGGCTGCAACAGTTGGTTTTAAATTAACCACCTCGCCTGAGAAGAACTGTGCAGCATGGTTGGGGTCCTGGGGGAAACCCCATGCTGCATTTATGGGGTGCATTTTAGAACTTGTTGGGTTTCTGCATTCTGCAATTGTTTTAGTTTTGTGGCTTTCTTTGTTGGACAAACAAGACGGTTTGCTTTTGCTTGCTGTGTGCTAGCGTGTGCATGATGCTGCATGTGTCCCTCCTGCTCTACCAGGCACGCAGAGGCCATTTTGTGGGCCCAATTGGAACTGGGCATAGCTGAGCTGCCTTTGGCTCTTCTTTAAAATGGCCAGTGATCTGGTCAGTCCCCTTGCTGTTTTCCATCCATATTAGGGATGTGCGAACACGGTTCGGAAGTTCGGAATCCGGACCGAACCTGAACTGAACTTAACTTTTGAACTGAACTTGAATTCGACCGAACTGTTCGGTCGAAACTGAACCAGTTTGGAAGGCCAAAAAACCCGGTTTTGAATGTACTAATTCAGTTCAGAAGTTCGGAATTCGACCGAACTCGAATAGTTCAGTCGACTGAACTGAACTTTCGAACCGAACTCGATTTTCTAACCAAACCGAACTGAATTTCCGAACTCTGTTCTGTTCGCACATCCCTAATCCATATTGTCCGGGTTTCTCTTTTTTCTCTTGAATTTTGTTGCAGTGCATTTTAAGATGGTTCCCTTGCAGTTTGGTGTAGGTGGGATGTGTTATCATTTTTGTGTGTGTGTATAAGTAGGCCACATGTTAGCTAATGAGTATTCCACCCTGCCTGGCTGAAGCAGCTGGCTTTTAGCCTGCAGCAGAACTGTGCAGCATGGTAGGAGTCCCGGGGGGAACCCCATGCTGCATTTATGGTGTGCATTTTATGACTTCAGAATAATGTTGCGTTTCCCTGTGTTTTGGTTCTGGACTATGCTGCCTGTCCACCCTGCTTCCTACCTATGACCTGGGGAAATTTCCCCTTTTTCTGGGGGAGTAACATCATTTTCCACCAACTTGTGTCATTTTTTACTTTTTTAATAGAAAATGTAGTGGCATCTTTCTTTACCTTCCCTGCGCCTCGCTCCCATTTCTGACAGTGATGTGTGTGTAATCTTATTGATTAATGGGACTTGTTAAAGCAGGTGTGGGGAACCTTTTCTGTCCTGTGGGCCACACTGAAAATAAGTACGAGCTCCAAGGGCCACATAGAGGTTGTGGGCGGGGGTGCTTAACAGGTGTATTAAAGAAAAAGAGGGTCCGGATCTGTGCTGTGGATCTGTCCCCTACCATTTGTGTGCATGCCCTCCTCTCTGCTCCATTATCCTGAGCTCAGTTTTTCAGTGCTTGGGGACTGAGACTGGATCCAGGAGCCAGATCCAGGCACTGGAAAGGGGTCAGATAAAAACTTGCCAAGGGCCGCATTTGACCCCCGGGCCTGAGGTTCCCCAATCCTGAGTTAAAGGGAAAGTTTCAGATATATTAATTTGGCATAATTATAGGGTGAGTGAAAATAGTGGTGAAAAATAGGGATGTGTGAACAGAACCGAGTTCGGAAATTCGGTTTGGTTCGAAAACTGAGTTCGGTTTGAAAGTTTGGTTTGGTCGACCGAACTATTCGAGTTTGGTCGAATTCCGAACTTCCGAACCGAGTTCGTACATTCAAAACCGGGGTTTTTTGCCTTCTGAACTGGTTCAAATTTGACCGAACATTTCGGTCAAATTTGAGTTCGGTTCGAAAGTTTGGTTCGGTTGACCGAACTTTTCAAGTTCGGTCCGTACTCTGAACTTCCGAACCGTTTTCTCACATCCCTAGTGAAAAAACAAGACAATCTAAAAGCTTCTCCAAAAGCTTGTACTTGTCTTTACAGTTGTTGGGAGACAGGTCCCTGGCACAGTTGGATTACAATCTTAGAAGGACAAGGATGAGGGGAGCACAGGGAGAGACATACACACCCATTCCCATCTTTAGAGATTTTTTTTTACAGATGGGGAACCAAGGCTGTAAATTTCCATAATGATTTCAAAAGTCAAGTTGACTAGGCTCCGCCTACCAGTGGCTAGGTTCTGCCTATTGTTAGCTAGGTGCCACCTACCATTGGCTCCACCTACTGTTGGCCTGGCCCCACCCTGTGCCCCACTAGCCTTAGAATCCATCAGCTGCCACTGGATGGAGGGCTCTATACACAGGAGATGACATTCTTAACAGTTCAGCGGCAAGCAGTTCTGTTTATTCTTCCCTGTTAGTCCGCTCACCTTGCAGCACAGACCTTCTTTCCTTGTTTGTTTGCTCTCGATGTCTGTACATGATCATGGGGCCAATCCCATGTGGAGCAGGGGGTCTCCCAGGGTCACACAGGGGTGCTGGGGTCACACTCACGGGGAATTAGCTCACCCCCTGCTACGCTGTTTCAGCCTTGAGCCTCACCTGAATCTCCTCTTCTAAGTAGGGGGTACCCCCCCCAGGACACACCACACAGTCCAGAGAGTTTTACTCCACAGTCCTTTATTGGACACAACCCGTGGCCTCTGTACCTAGGGCTGCTGGCTCAATTGTCTCCACCCTGCAGGCCCAGGTCTATCTCTGCAGACACAGGAGCAACACAACTTTAACCCCCCAAAGTCCAGCCAGCCAGGCCTGAAAGCCCCAGGCTCTGGCCAAGCCTTCCGCAGGCAAGAAGATCCCTCCTGGGCACAGCCTCCCCCACTTGCCTGGGTCTCTCTGGTTCTCTAATCTTCAGCATCCTGGAGAGTGTAGAGCAGGAAGGTTTGTTCAGGGAGATGCTGTTCCTTTGACTCCCTGGCAGAGACTTTTTCCTCTCTGCCTTGTCTCTCCTTATATACAGGCAGCGTGGCTGTGGCCAGGCTTCCTCTACTCAACCTTAAAGGGCCACTAACCTGCCCACTCTGTCCCAGGAATTTCTCAGCCTGTGCTCCCCACAGGCTGATCCTCAGCTCTGGGACGCTCTGCCACACCCCTGCGTACGCTCAGCCTTCTGGCTGGCCCACACAGCCCCCTTTTTAAGGGGCAGAAGGCCCACAGGACTGCTCCCTGCTACACCCCTCCCCCTTCAGGGAGACAGGCTTCTCTGCGAGAAGACTGGATTCTAACTCTAGCAGGGTGCAGCTTTTTACCACAGGGTCTAGCACCCCAAATGGGCTTTAATGCCCTCCTGACCTCCACATCTCCCCTTATAGTTGGGCCTGTTCCACCAGGTCTAGCAGTTGGGGAGCCACCTCCACCCAACCTGCTACAGGGAATTTACATCTTCCTCTTGGGGAGCATTCCTCCACCCAACTTACAGACTACTGGAGGATTTCCACAGCCTCTTACATTTTTCCACAAACCTTTTCAGGATTTTCTATGTTTATGAGACCCCTTCTGAGGTGGGAGGCCAGCCCACCCATTCCTTCCAGACCTCCCAGCCCTGAGACCCTCAAAGCCAATTGTTGTGGCCATGTACTACCAAGTACACTACAGTCTCTCCCAGGGCTCTTGTGTGACTCTGGTGGTTGGTTCCATTGCCTACTCTACCACCCATAGTCACCATAGCACCCATTGTTCCCAGCCGGCTCAATTGCCTATGCCCTGCTGGGTTCATTTGCCCCTAAGGCAGAGGTTCGTGCCTGGTGGCTGGCTCAATTGCCTACACCCTGCCCCCCTTAACACATGAAGTACCAGATCCAGCGCCCCCCTGTTCTTCTTTTCCTCTCTGTAGTCTTAGGTGAATTAGGGTACCAGCTCAATCACCCCCCTGTACCCAGTCACTTTCCAGAGGTGGGTGCATCCATCATCCCCAGTCTCGTCTCCTGATTCACAGCTCTCCCCTAGAGCAACCTTTAGCTCCTCCACCTCCTTACGGAGAGCTAGGTTCTCATTGACTAGGGTGAGTCTATGAGCCAGTATCTGTTATTGTGGCCTCTGAGACCTGCATCATCATATCAGTCTCTTGATTCTCGGGCCTCCAGGCTGCTCTGCTGACTTTCCTGGCCTCTAACTCTTTCAAGAGGAAGGCATTGTCAGTCAGCACCTCCTTGTCTGCCCTTTCAAGATTGTCTATGTCTTTTAAGCACTCCACATCTACCTGGGTGCCCATAGCAGGGGCGCCCCCTCCCCCAGGGCATTAGGGCAGGTGCCTCCCCAAGCCCCTCAGGGGTCCCTCCATGCTTGTTGGGGAGCCAGAAGCTGCTCCTCAGCTGATCCAGCATCAGCATGGTCAATTTCCATGGGAGGGGGAGGGGAGTCAATCATCCTACTCCTGTTGCTCCCCACTCCCTCTAGCTCTCAACTCACTGGCCAGAGAGTTAAAGGGAGGTGGGGACTTAGAGGATGTCTCCCAAGCCCTCAGAAAGCATGTGCTGGGCGTCGACCCAGAAATTCACTGCTTTCTGGGGGATTGGGGAGGGAGTGGGGGAGGTGCCATGTGCTCCTTGGCTGGGTTTCTATGGCGAAACCCAACCAATCAGCAAGGCCTAGGGGGCGTGTCCGGGCACCTTTTCAAAATGCTCTGGGCACCTCATAGCTCCTTTTTCTCCCCCTGGCCCCTCCTCTACCCGAGTGGGAGGAGGGAGGGAAAGAGCTGACTCTTCCCTACTCCTTTCTCTAGGTTCACTAGAGGGGAGGGGGAAGAGATCAGAGTCAGACTAGAGAGTGATCAGGAGGTCTTATCCTTTCAGAAACCTAGTAAGTTCTGAAAAAGCAAATCCCCTGATCTGTGCATTGTTTGTTTGCTTGCTTGTGCTTTTAATCTTTTGTCCTCTTCAATACCTCCCCACCCTGGGTGGGTGGGGTGTGGGGCTTGTACTGCAATTGATGTGTTTTTTTGCTTGAGTTTGGATTTTTCTGTGAAGGTTGCAGCAACAAGCATGTCCAGACCCCTGCTATCCATGTGCTTTTTTGATATGTGTGTGTGTGTATGGGGTGTATGTGTTTGTGGAGAGAGGCTGGGGATGTGGGGCTGGAGGGGGTGCAGAGGAGATTGGGGTCCAGGTAGAGGGTGCTTGGGCTATCTGTGCTGGGGTGCTGAGGGACTGGGGTGCAGGGAGGCCATGCTTGGGGTGCAGGGGGTGACTGTGCTGGGGGTGGAGGGGTTTGGGGTGCATGGAGG